>OZ024908.1:82017154-82444757 GCA_964017125.1 Flabesymbios commensalis | reverse complement strand
GAAAATTAGGGCTAATTTCAGGGATGTAAAATGATGCTTTAAAGCATCGTGAGGGCTTAAAGGGTCAATGTAATTTCATTTTTTAGATTTAACCTTTAAAGCGCTGAAATATGTTTGTAGAGGCCATGGAGAGCAAGAAGTTTGTTAAAATATGAAATAAGCATGAATGTCTTAGTTAGATCTTTCCGCTTACCGGGGTAATTTGAATACCTGTATATTATGGGTCCGCGACCATTAGAAATATTTTCACATTTACAGTGCGGGGATTAATCTCATTCAATGAGAATGTTTTTATAACAATGATCACGTCTTGAGCCCTGCTAGACAGCTCTAGGTGTGAGCGTGACTGTTAACGATAGCTGTGACGATGCAAGTTTACATGCAGTATGTTGAATGATGGCTGGCTGTTGAGACAGAGTGAAGATTTTTTTGTCCCTGGCAACTCGACTTATATTTGAACAATAAATATTTTCGAAAGTTGTTTTCTTGAAATAAGGTTATATGATGCACATCTCGATGCTATAGGTGAATTAATAAAGTTATACGTACTCTAATTGACGTTCCAAAACAAATAAGATAGCCGAATTATTTTTTTTATGTCGAAATATTTATATATAATTTCTTTATTATCAAGGTAATTTCATGTTCGAATATAAGTGCATGTCTTATACTTGAAATATTTGTTGTGTTCGAATATAAGTGCATGCACCTATTTTCGAAAACTATGTGCATCTTCAAATATAAGTGCATGTACGTTAATGCGCGGGGATACGGTAATTTGATTAACCTAGATATTATGAGTCTGCTACCATTAGAAATATGTTCACTCTTACAGTGCGGGGATTGACTTTAGACGTCATAACCTGACGTCTAAAGTCGATCCCCGTGCTGTAGAATTAATATATAGGCCTACTCTGTCAAACTTCACCGAAAGTCATTCTTCGTCGCTCCGAATTATTCTAAGTGTGGGCGACACTATTAGACGTCATTATTAGATGTCATTAAACCTGTTCAACCTTTTTACTTCACAGCAAAAATTTCCACCACAATGTATCAAATGCATGCAAATACAGAGCTCCGGGTAAATAGCTCCTTGTACAGAACTCCAATAAACCATACAATTGTGAATTTTACCCCTTTTCCTGTTATCTTTTTAAAAATATAACTCACTTGAAACTTCAAGTGTGTGAAAATTACTCGTATTTGTTCAATTGGAGGCAAAAAATGTGCAAATATTGATGTTTATGAATTTTCACTCACTTGAAGTTGTGGATCGCGTCAGCGAGACACAACTTCAAGTGGGTGAAAATTCAAATCGTTTAACTGACTATAATTGTCACTTGTTCGAAGCTGGTGAAAGTGCTTCATATGATTCGCCAAGAAGTAATACAGAGCTCATGTAAAAATGGATATTGAATTTTGTTCTACTTCGCTTTCTGCACGATCATGGCAAAATCGCGACTGAACTGAGAAGGAGGCCCAAAGTCGGGACAATGCCTCACTCTTATAGAATAACTTCAAGGGTTCTTTATAGTGCATATTGCCATAGACAACCCTAGACTTCCATGTGGAATGTGGAGAGTCATCGCGTCAAATTATTTATTTCTTACTCCGGTACATATTATTGTCTTGTTTCGCTTGTGTCGTGTCTACTAAATTATAGCAGATAATTTACATTGTTTTCAGTCAGGGTAGTGTCGGCGTGGTCATGACGTCATACTTTGCCTCTCTATTGACCCATCAGCAGCAGAGTGACATAGCCTATCAGCTGTCCCGTTACATACCAATAGTCGAGCTCTACAGCGTGGCAGGACTCACACTACTGGTAACTAATGACAATGGATGTAATTATTTCATGATCGACTTTGAAAACAAAACAAAAAAAGGTATGACTGGGAATAAATGACCCCCCCCCCCACACACACACACACACCTACACAAACTTCTGACATGTGCACCTAAATATTACTTCTTGACAAAATACATTGTGCAAAAAACATTTACCGTGATTCTCAACTCACAATACATTTAGTATTTTAAAATACCACTTGTCATATTAGTCAGGAATGACAAAGCCACCAGCATCAATTATTGCTTATATACAATTGAAAAGGGAAAATCAACAATAAAAAGAATTTTTTTACAATGCAGCACGTAATTAGCATTCTTTTTCTAAGCTTTTGCTAAGGTAATAAACATTGTAATACAGTATATCTTAGAAGCTTAATTATGTTTTGTTTGTTGTGTAGGGTCGAGCAAATGACAGCTTGAAACTACTTGATGACTCCGATCCAGCTAAAGCTCGTGACGGTATGTTTGCCATTATACATACATCGTATATTAGATTGTCGCTACAGCCAACATTCAAGAATAATGGTTACCGCCCCCTTTCAAGAACCGCAGAGGATAATGTTATTATTTCAAAGCCATAGACACTTTTATCGTATTGAGCTATGCTGATGGTATTTGTCCGTGTGATTGATATATTAGGCATACCGGCATGTCGATAAATATTGATTCTAACATTTTTCCTGGTGATTGCCGGAGTTATCACAAAACTAAAAAAAATTTTGAACTTGAAAGCGATCATAAATTTATTGGGTGTTATTATTACTTAAAATGTAGTAATTTATCGTTGATTATTCCCCTTATCATTGATATACAGGATGTATTGATATTATTAGTTTTTCTTGTGAAATTAATACCTCGAGTTTGGTGAAAGTGGGTTAATTACTATTGATTTATGTCACTTTCTGCAGATTCTGCAAATATTGCGATAGAAGGGAGTCTGAAGAATATGCCCTACTTATATTATATAACTTACCGTTTATTTGTAGTGCACAGTGCCAATTAGACATCACGGTTCACTCGTTTAAATCAGCATATATGCACAACCACAATGACAATAGCTATAGCTACTTTCAGAGCATTTTAATGTCGCTGTCAACAACTCCACTCCACTGTGCTGGATACGAGACACAATATCAAGAGGTTGATGTGTTAATTACACAAGAGAACAATGCTGTTTTAATGTTGGCCCAGCGTGGGACAACATTAAAACAGCGTTGGTTCGATTCGCGGCGCATTTAATTTATCGACTTTTTACTTTGTATCACTAATGACCCTTTCAGCGCGGGGAACGAGTATACTGACGTGTAAAGTCGATTCCCGCACTGAGAGAGTTAAATATTCTGGTAAAATATTTCAAAATGAAAAAAAAAATTTTGGGGGGTTTATATATAAATATTTCAGCTCTCCAAGGGTTAATGATCGCGAAATATTTACTAGTACATGTGTGTCAACAATTTTAAGGATACTAAAATTGCCTGGGACCGACGTAATCGTGTATACAGTACACATCATCGAATATGCATATAATCAAGAATATATAATATGGTTTTATATATTCTTGATGTAATATAATAATATTAGACGTATGTGGATATAATATTTATTTTATTATCTTTTAAAATATATTTATACAGGGTGTATACATATTAGCAAAGATGCTATTTGTTTAATATGTTCCCTGTTATACATTCAATAATACCATACATTCCCAACTATTTTGATAATATTATGTGATGGCTATTCTATGTTTCATCACTTGTGCAGTGTATTTCTACTATATGCTATTAGTTATCCAGGCATTATCTTCAAATGTTACATTGTTTTAACCCTTGAAGCCCCCACGATGCATTAAAGCATCATTTTATATCCCTGAAAACAGACTTAATTTTCCTACAACTAACGTTTTTAGAACGAACATTTCAATAAAACTGGTTTACCAATACGTGGTAATTTTCTTTAATTTTTAAATCACATCAAGTCATCTTCATCCACTACAAGTCGAGAATTGCGACAGCAATTCGCGGCTTGTAGTGGATGAAGATGACAATGGTAAACTCAGGCTTGAAAGGGTTACCCTGTATTCTGCTGATCACGACTATTGTCGTTTCTACCCAGTTTTTTTGTCGACCAAATCACTGTTATCGGGAATGAAATGTTTCTCTAAACATTAAGATTTGCAAATATGTGTGCTCAAATTAAACAAATATGACTAATTTTCAGCCACTTGAAGTTGTTCGTCGCGGTGGCGAGACACAGCTTCAAGGGGCTGAAAATTTAAATAAATTAACTTATCAGGGTGAAGGTTATTATATCGTCCTTTGGGATATAAAAGGATGTATCTGCCACTTTACAGACTTATCCAAATGGACGATATAGCTTACATTTTTCTATCATAATGTGATGTGTGTATCTTTCAGTGATGTTTAACACTCCATGCAGTCTGTATGACGCGTTGTTGGAGTGTCAGAATGGTGGGGTATGTGTGGCTGACGATGACAACCTTCCAGTATGCAGGTAACATAATAACATACGTCAGATCAATCCTTTTTAGTACAGTTAAATCAATTAAGACTATGTTGTAATGCAATGCTTGACTGTTCTGTTTTTACTTGTAGGTGTGTTGGTTACTGTTCTGTTTTTATTCGTAGATGTGTTGGTGACTTTTTTTTTACTTGTAGATGTGTCGATGACGGTTCCGTTTTATTTGTAGATGTGTTGGTGACTGATCTGTTTTCACTTGTATATGTGTTGTTGACTGTTCCGTTTTATTTGTGGATGTGTTGGTGACTGATCTGTTTTCACTTGTAGATGTGTTGGTGACTGTTCCGTTTTATTTGTAGATGTGTTGGTGACTGATCTGTTTTCACTTGTATATGTGTTGTTGACTGTTCCGTTTTATTTGTAGATGTGTTGGTGACTACACAGGCTTTGATTGTTCTCAGTATGATGGCTCGGGCGATTTGAGTGCTGCTGAGCTGGGGCTTACCATAGGCCTCATAGCTCTGTTCCTATTGATTTTGGCTCTAATATTATGCTTCCAGTGTCTAAGAATGAAGAGAATACATCCTCATCATCATCAGTATCCCAAAGAAGAAAGTGGGTGGGTGCAATCAACTTCATTTAATAGTCAGGGGGCTTAATCATATAATTGTTCAAATCGTTCCACAAGCACCAAATTTGAACTACTTGTAGCCCAGGTCATATAGTTCTGATTTTTAGCGGGAGCCAAGCTGGGCTCCCGCCGTGGGCGCCATATTAGACAAATCCAAGATGGCCGCCATTCCAAATGGGGACATGTCATAACTTCTAAACTAATTGACGTAGGGACACATTTAGTACCACTTTTCTATGGTTTTCGACTATGTAGAATTCATATGTGATGATTTGGAGTTGATCCGGGAATAATTTCAAGCACAATTATATATATAAATGGTATTTTTGCCAAAAAAGGGATATTTTAATTACATTCTAGTGATTTAAATGAGGTAGAATATCTTTAAATCGTGTTACTAGCAGTGTCAGGCATTGACAATGACCTGACCATAATATCTTGAACCAGAGCCAGCCTTTGGAGCTCCTGTGTGTCAACCATATTGGAAAATTTCAAGATGGCCGCTATTCCAATTGTTGGCATATCATAACTTTTAAACTAATAGACGTACGGACACATTTAATACCACTTTTCTATGGTTTTCGACTACGTAGAATTCATTTGTGATGATTTAGAGTTGATCTGGGGATAACTGAAAATAAATATATATATGTTAATATATATTTTTGTGTGTTTAGTTATTCCTAGATCAACTGAGATGTAAAATATTTTATGAAAATTGTGACCGAATTTGGCAATCCTTTTCTGGCGACAGGCCATGATTTTGCTGCTCTTGATACATGCGATGTTATGGAAAATGTAGTAGCTATGTCTCTATCCAAAATCACTGAAGTTGGCAAAGCTCTTCATTTAGAATATGTAGACACACGTCTTACGAATGCTACTGTTCCAGTTCCCTATACAATTAAAAGAAACCGTTTGTTCAGGTTTAGCAATTGTCCTGACACACGAAAGAATGGAGAAAAAGATGGAATGTTAAAACAGATCACTCTCATAATCCAACGTTTTATATCTCTTCAGTCGAGACCAGAAGCAGATATGGTAGATTTATTTAAATATGAAAACCAGCGAGAACCCCTTCTCTATCGTACTGTGGTTTGCTTGGAGCGGGAAATAAGTTAGATATACTAGTTTGTAGCAAAGCTTCAACAGCCTGCGCTTGTACAGCAAGACAGTATTTTTTAAAGTTTTTTATATGGCTCTTATCATACAAATGGTGCGCCCAACCAGTATGTATCTCCAAAAGTTTTTCCTTTCCTAGAGAATCCACCGACGTCTACAGTGGAGCGTGTCGACGCCATCTGGGACACAATTACCCTGAAAAACTCAAATCACTGACTCAGAAGACACGACTGGCCAGGGATTGTGCTGACAAACAGATTGTTAAATATTGATATGAAAACACTAGAGCCCTGCAATTACACAGAGGCTGACACACGTACATGTATATTTCTGCACCTGGTCCATGCAGCATATCAGGGTCACACAAAAGTTTTTGTCCCGGCAGTTGACTGTGACATTGTTGTTCTAGCTCTGAGTTTATTTGAAAACGTGATGCTTGCAGAATTATGGATTGGGTTTAGTAGTGGCAAAAGCTATAGAGACATTCCTGTGCATATTCCACACAAGTCATTTGCGTTACCATTGTTTCACTCCTTAGCAGGTTGTAATCAGCACATTTCCTACATTTTGAGCTGTGGCAAGAAGAGTGGCTGGAATGAATGGGGAAATACTCCTGACAGAGACATGGATTGCCCTTACTAACGATTCGGAATGTTTGATTCTAAAAAATGTGCATGAACATGCACATTGAACGATTTGTTGTGTTGAAGTATAGCAAGACATGTGCCTCTTCATCTGTTAATGATGCCAGATATAATTAATTCTTCACTAGCAGTCAATCATTAGAAAATATCCCACCAACACAAGCTGCGATTTCGCGCCCGTTAAGAGATCTGTATCGCAAGACAGTTTTGTCTGAAAGCAAGGAACCGTCAGCAAACAGATACTACCTGACTTTGGTATTGGATGACCATAGTAAGATCTGTTTGTCGTTTTGGACAACCCTTGCTGACTGAAGCAAGGCATGTGCCTTCCTCTTACACTGTGGTTGTACAGAGATATGTAAGGGGAACTGTAAATGTTGTAGAGCAGGTGTCAGATGCACATTGCTGTGCAAGTGCGACGGTGGATGCATTAACAGTGATGAAACAGCAGCAGTTTAGTTATGCCAGGTGATATTCAAGTAATTATGAAAGCCTAAATACGTTTATGTGCCATTATATTGCTACAATTGTATCGTTGTGTTACTAAAACACTTAGCGGTTTATCTGATTTAATGTTGAATTGACTGCTACACAATAATGCTATGTTCATATACTATTCAAACTTCGATTATTTATAGCAGCATTAGGCCTACGTGGTTAATATGAAAGCTATGCAACCGACCCTCTCTGAAAGATTGGCCAGTTCTTATTTCAAAGTCTGTGGAGGGTTAATTTTGCTTGTGTAAGAAACATTTATTGTGTAATACATAAAATATTTAGGGTAATTTGACATATTTCGTTCAATAATAACTTTACGTGCTACATGTATCTGTATTAGAGAATAGCCTCATTTGGATCACACAGCTTTTAACATTTTTCACACGCTGGAAGTTTTGCATTGTGGTAGTGAAACATAATTGTAAATGGGTGAATGTTTGTAGTTATAATTTAGAAGTTCCATCTACAATTTGTATATATACTGGTTATTACTCTGAATGGCGGATTTACACAAGTGCCTTTTGATAAAACATATGCAGACAATTTAATTTTTTCTGTATTATGTCCCAGTTAGAAACATTCGAAGTTGGGTTTGTTATTATATAATCCCATTTTGGCAAAAAGTTGTACTGTGGAGATAATGTACACATGGTACATATGTGACGGTAACATTACCTACATAGTCTTATAAAAAGCTTCATCATCACAGAACTGTTTGGCGCGGGCTCTGACAAAGTCTACTCTTTTTTGTCACATAACTCCTCTTCCTAAATCTTTGCACTGATTACCTATTCTTTACAGAATCAAATTTCAATTATGTTCCTTAAACTACCAGGCTCTGACCAGTGGACAACCAGTATATATTCGAAACATGCTTCAGCCATTGCGAAAGGTAAGGCAGCAGGGCCTTTTATGTTGCTGCACCTAGACTTTGAAATGAACATCCTATAGAAATTTGCTCTTTGAAAACACAAATTAGTTTCCGCAAGAAATTGAAAACGTCTTTTTTTGGTCTGGCTTTTCCGACTTAAATTCTCGGTGGACCGGTTGGCCCACACCACAAACGCAAATGGTTTTGGAATTATGAGTCAGATTAAGATTATGTTTGTCGCGCCTCTGAGCTCAGATCGTCAATGATTTAGGCGCTTTAGAAGTATATTATTATTATTATTATTATTATTATTATTATTAGTATTAGTATTATTAGTATTATTAGTATTATTAGTATTATTAGTATTATTAGTATCATTATTATTTTTTTATTTTGTTTTATTATTATTATTATTATTATTATTATTATTATTATTATTATTATTATTATTATTATTATTATTATTATTATTATTATCATTATTATTAATATTATTATTATTATTATTATTATTATTATTATTATTATTATTATTATTATTATTATTATTATTATTATTATTAATATTATTATTATTATTATTATTATTATTATTATTATTACTATTATTATTATTATTATTATTATTATTATTATTATTATTATTATTATTAATATTATTACTATTATTATTATTATTATTATTATTATTATCATTATTATTATTATTATTATTATTATTCATAAAAAGTGTTATCTTACTTGATTCTACTTTTTCGCGTTTGCAACTAATTGATCTGATTTCTTTGTCCCGCGGCCATCTTGGATTTTACAATATATTCTCCCCTGCAAAGTACGAGATTGTTTTTTAAATGGAAATAATAAGCTTTTTCTTACTCATGACCAAAATATTTTGCTTCTAGTACGATTTTTGAAATTATTACAGTCTTTAAATCACTAAGGTATGTCTAAAATCAGCTAAATTGCATTTCTATATATAGTAGAAAGTTAAATAATTTCCAAATCAATTTTAAAACGTGTTAAATAGATTCTACATGGTCGAAAATAATAGAAAAGTGTTATTACATGTGTTTCTACTGGTATAAGTTTGCAAGTTATGACATGGGCCTGTTATGAATGGCGGCCATTTTGGATTTGTCCAATATGGCGCCCACGGCGGGAGCCCAGCTTGGCTCCCGCAAAAAAGCGAAAGTATACGACCTTGGCTACATGTAGTCCAAATTTGGTGCTTGTGGAACAATTTGAACAATTCAGGGGTAAATATGGGTTAAGCCCCCTGACTATAATACAATGTAAATGTTTGCAATGGAATGGTATTCTATGTGACGCAACACAATTCAATACAGTGCATTTCAATACAACATAATGTAACGCAATGTAGTATAATGCAATACAATACAATGCATTGCGATGTGATGCAAGTACATGCAATGTTAATGTATATTTAATATAAATTCAAAGCAATGCATTTCATACCGATACACTGCATTGGAATGTTTTACACTGGAATGTGTGCATTACAATACAACGCAATACATTGCATTGTAATGCATTAGATTAGGCTCGAATACCATAGTTTGGTAGCAATCTATCTTCATTACTGTAATAATCTGATAGCGACTCATCTAGATTATTCTTAAGACCCCAATAGCAATCAATCCAAATGATGATTCAGGAATATTGACAATATAGAGTAACAATTATAGTATTGAGTATCAATTTTACCATCCAGTATAGTTTATTAGGTAGAGGTTGCCTTGGTAACACTGCCTGATACCGTTGGTCTGTCTTATCTAAATTTTAAAAGATTAAGCTCCACAACAATAGCAATGTATTTTGGGGAATTAGAAGATATTCAAACTCAGATATGTGTTAAGACACATGATGTACATAGACGCTATATACTGGCTTTATATCAGGTAAAATAATTTGACTAATGAGTTATTCTTGTGGCAGGAGTTAATAGGGTGCAATCAGCCACAGTTGCTCTAACAAGCAGAACGTTGGAGGAAGCCAGGGGCGCATATTACAAAAAATCCTAACTTTGATCCTATCTCAACTTTCTCTCATTTCCATATACAAAGTTAGGATTGATCATAACTTTGTATATGGAAATGAGAGAAAGTTGAGATTCTTTGTAATATCCGCCCCAGGATGAGGGCCTAGTGATATTACACAATGATGTAGAACTTTGCACATGCACAACGTGTGCACGTACATAATATTCAGAGATAAAAAAAATGTAGTTATCTTCATATTTACTTAAATGGAATGTATGCAAATTAGAAAAAATAACTTTTCAAGTTTATTGAAATAGTTTTGTCTAGTTGAAAAGCAGGACACTGACCCTGAAGCTCATTTCAGGCTCACCCTAGAGTGCCGTCAAGCTCTAGTATTATTTTTTCATGGGTGGCTTCCATGAAATCGAATCGCCCGAGTCTTTTGATTGCCTCCTGCATCAAACAACAATCCGTACTTAACCTCTAGAGCACTGATCGAGCTGGTAAATTTTAATTTTCAGTCACTTGAAGTTGTGTCTCGCTACCGCGATAGCCTACACAACTTCAAGTGACTGAAGCTTTAATGTGATTTGTGAAATTTAAATCCTAACATATATCATTTTTTTAAGATTGAAGGCATCTTTCACTTTACAAAACTGGTTATACGGGTGCTGATAAAAAGAAAGAATGTCAACTGTAGGCGAAAGGTTAATGTTCCCGGTTTCGAATAAATGATCACTTGCATCGATTACATTACATACTACTAATCTCGCCATCCTCAGGAGATTTCCTGGCCCAGTTTAGCCTATATGTGCACAAAGGTGGCCTAAAACCCCATTCATTTTATTTTCACTTACTACTATATCTCATAACGCTTATGGAAACCCTTACCATTGTTCGATAGCTATCCATCCAGATTATTCTGATATATAATTTGTATTTTGCAGATCTCCTCCTGCTCCTTATGCCTACGGTTTCAAGAGACCTATGTTACGGTATTCACCCAGATATTCACGACGATACTCCAGAACAGAGACTCCTCTCTGAACCAACCCCTGATAGGACGACGATACCCCAGAACAGCGACTCCTCTCTGAACCAACCCCTGATAGCCCGACGATACCCCAGCACAGCGACTCATGTCTGAACCAACCCCTGATAGGACGACGATACTCCAGCACAGAGACTCCTCTCTGAACGAACCCCTGATAGGACGACGATACTCCAGCACAGAGACTCCTCTCTGAACGAACCCCTGATAGGACGACGATACTCCAGCACAGCGACTCATCTCTGAACGAACCACTGATAGGACGACGATACTCTAGCACAGAGACTCCTCTCTGAACGAACCACTAATAGCACGACGATCCTCCAGCACAGAGACTCCTCTCTGAACGAACCACTGATAGGACGACGATACTCCAGCACAGCGACTCCTCTCTGAACGAACCACTGATAGGACGACGATACTCCAGCACAGAGACTCCTCTCTGAACGAACCCCTGATAGGACGACGATACTCCAGCACAGCGACTCCTCTCTGAACGAACCCCTGATAGGACGACGATACTCCAGCACAGAGACTCCTCTCTGAACGAACCCCTGATAGGACGACGATACTCCAGCACAGAGACTCCTCTCTGAACGAACCACTGATAGGACGACGATACTCCAGCACAGAGACTCCTCTCTGAACGAACCCCTGATAGGACGACGATACTCCAGCACAGCGACTCCTCTCTGAACGAACCCCTGATAGGACGACGATACTCCAGCACAGAGACTCCTCTCTGAACGAACCCCTGATAGGACGACGATACTCCAGCACAGAGACTCCTCTCTGAACGAACCCCTGATAGGACGACGATACTCCAGCACAGCGACTCCTCTCTGAACGAACCCCTGATAGGACGACGATACTCCAGCACAGAGACTCCTCTCTGAACGAACCCCTGATAGGACGACGATACTCCAGCACAGCGACTCCTCTCTGAACGAACCCCTGATAGGACGACGATACTCCAGCACAGAGACTCCTCTCTGAACGAACCCCTGATAGGACGACGATACTCCAGCACAGCGACTCCTCTTTGAACGAACCACTGATAGGACGACGATACTCCAGCACAGAGACTCCTCTCTGAACGAACCACTGATAGGACGACGATACTCCAGAACAGAGACTCCTCTCTGAACGAACCCCTGATAGGACGACGATACTCTAGCACAGTGACTCCTCTCTGAACAGGGGCGGATCCAGACAATAATCTGACAGGGTTCCAATTTACTCATATTATATGTGGTATAGGGCCTCATATATGTATCATGTATATACGCTGGTGTTAGGCAACACTTGGGTCACCTTCTGATGTTAGCGGCGTTTGTATCATTATATTATATTAAAAATCCAATTATAAATACACGTAATAAAGGTGAATAGACAAAGAAAAAATAAGCGATATTAGATCAAACTTCTAATTTTAAGGTGAAAATCGTCAAGGGTCCACCGAGGGCGTGATCCATCATTTACACAACAAAGAGACGTGACAACTAATTGTACCTGCTAAAGGCCTAGTGCAGCAGACCGTCACTGCCCCCCCCCCCCCACACACACACACACACACCTTTTAGCCCCAATGATTAGGCTTATCAATCAATTTAAATTACTTGTTTCCTTCATTAATATTAACAAAATATATACATGTCACTTTCGTTTTGGAACCCGGTCATTTTGTTTGTAAAACGCTGACAGGGTTCCAACCCTAAAAAATACCATTTTTTATGTCTAAAACACTGTAATCCAATCGATTTGAAAATGCCGAGAGGTTTTTGGAACCCTGTCAACCCGGTCTAAATCCGCCCCTGTTGAACGAACCCCTGTTAGGACGACGATATATATCAAACATTACACTAACAGCATTAGCCCTTAGAAGGCAGTAATAGTTTTGTAAAAAATATGGAGACCAAATGTTTTTGTCAATTGTAAATCATCATAAATATCTTGGCTAGTTGTTTTCGCCTCATTTGAATAGATCCGTTATTATGTACAGCCCGTTGACATATAACCAATGAAGTTTTTTTTAGCTCCCGCCGTCACCGTAGGTGAGCGAAGGGAGCTATGGATTCTACCTCCGTTTTTTTTTGGCCTCTTCTTTTGCCTATAACTTTGTGAGAAAATAAGCTAGGATAACAATTTTTGGTATGTGGGTTACTTCCAGGTGGCTAATGGACGGGTTAAAATATTTTTAATCTGAATTCAATACGCAAGGTTGCAGAGGAGAAAATGATGATGTGACGGCGTTGGGCCGTTGGGCCGTTGGGCCGTTGGGCCGTTGGGCCGTTGGGCCGTCCGTAAACAATTCGTTTCCGGAGCATATCTCTGAAAGTACTTGTCCGATTGTCTTCAAATTTTACACACAACACCCCTAGGGGGTCTAGTTGTGCCTTTTGGGGTATTTGAACTTTGACCTACTTCTGGTTCAGAACTATGACCTATTTAGACGTTTTGACGCGCACTTCGTTTCCGGAGCAGATCTCGAAAAGTACTGGGCCGATGACAGTCATATTGCACATACATGTTCTCTAAGGTCCCTAGTTGTGCCTTTTCAGGTTTTTGGACCTTGACCTTGAAGTTGACCCAGCACTTTGACCTAATTTATAACATCGGTAAATCCGACTGAAAGATTTTGCGGAATATCATGAAAACCGCTCAAGATAGCTACACCATTACTATAAAACAAATTGTGAGGTTTCAGGAGAGGATGCATCTTGAAAAATTTCAAGTCGATAAAATTAAAAATGGCCGCCTATCGGCCATTATTCACCTTGACAGGCCTGATATTGCGGAATATCATGAAAACTGCTCAAGATAGCTACACCATTAATATCAAATAAATTGTAAGGTTTCAGGAGAGGATGCATCCTGAAAAATTTGAAGTTGATAAAATTCAAAATGGCCGCCTATCAGCCATTATTCACCTCGACAGGCCTGATATTGTGGAATATCATGAAAACCGCTCAAGATATCTAAACCATTACTATAAAACAAATTGTAAGGCTTCAGGAGAGGATGTATTTTGAAAAAATTCATTTTGTCAAAGTTCAAAATGGCCGCCAATCGGCCATTATTCACTTTCACATGGCCGTTATTTGGTAAACCGTGCTAGATGGCTAGACCATTACTATAAAACAAAATGTGTGATTTCAGGAGAGGATGCATCTTGAAAAAATTTGACTCTATAAAATTCAAAATGGCCGCTTATCGGCCATTATTCACTTTCACATGGCCGTTATTTGGTAAACCGTGCTAGATGGCTAGACCATTACTATAAAACAAATTGTGAGGTTTCAGGAGAGGATGGATCTTGAAAAATTTCAAGTCGATAAAATTAAAAATGGCCGCCTATCGGCCATTATTCACCTTGACCGGCCTGATATTGCGGAATATCATGAAAACCGCTCAAGATAGCTACACCATTAATATCAAATAAATTGTAAGGTTTCAGGAGAGGATGCATCCTGAAAAATTTGAAGTTGATAAAATTCAAAATGGCCGCCCATCAGCCATTATTCACCTCGACAGGCCTGATATTGTGGAATATCATGAAAACCGCTCAAGATATCTAAACCATTACTATAAAACAAATTGTAAGGCTTCAGGAGAGAATGTATTTTGAAAAAATTCATTTTGTCAAAGTTCAAAATGGCCGCCAATCGGCCATTATTCACTTTCACATGGCCGTTATTTGGTAAACCGTGCTAGATGGCTAGACCATTACTATAAAACAAAATGTGTGATTTCAGGAGAGGATGCATCTTGAAAAAATTTGACTCGATAAAATTCAAAATGGCCGCTTATCGGCCATTATTCACTTTCACATGGCCGTTATTTGGTAAACCGTGCTAGATGGCTAGACCATTACTATAAAACAAAATGTGTGATTTCAGGAAAGGATGCATCTTGAAAAAATTCGACTCTATAAAATTCAAAATGGCCGCTTATCGGCCATTATTCACTTTCACATGGCCGTTATTTGGTAAACCGTGCTAGATGGCTAGACCATTACTATAAAACAAAATGTGTGATTTCAGGAGAGGATGCATCTTGAAAAAATTAGACTCGATAAAATTCAAAATGGCCGCTTATCGGCCATTATTCACTTTCACATGGCCGTTATTTGGTCAACCGTGCTAGATGGCTAGACCATTACCTGATTACTATAAAACAAAGTGTGAGTTTTCGGGGGAGGATGCACCCTGAAAAGTTTTAATTTACGAATTCAAAATGGCCGACAATCAGCATTATTTACCTCGATAGGCCTGATATCAGGTAAACCGTGCTAGATAGCTAGACCATTACTATAAAACAAAATGTGGCGTTTAGAGAGAGGATGCCTTTAAAAAACTTTCGACTCAATCGAATTCAAAATGGCCGCCTATCGGCCACTATTTACTTTCACATTGCTGATATTTGGTAAACCGTGTTAGATAGCTGGGCCATTACTATAAAACAAAATGTGAGATTACAAGAGAGGTTGCATCTTGAAAAAAATTGACTCGATCAAATTCAAAATGGCCGCCTATCGGCCATTATTTACTTTCACATAGCCGGTTTTTAGTAACCGTACTAGATGGCTAGACCATTACTATAAAACAAAATGTGAGATTTCAGGAGAGGATGCATCTTGAAAAATTTTGACTTGATCAAATTCAAAATGGCCTCCTATCAGCCATTATTCACTTTCACATGGGCGATATTTGGTAAACCGTGCTAGATGGCTAGACCATTACTATAGAATGAAATGTGACATTTCAGCTGAGGATGCATCTTGAAAAATTCCGACTCGATCAAATTCAAAATGGCCCCCTATCGGCCATTATTTACTTTCACATGCCCAATATTTTGCAAACTGTGTTAGATGTTAGTCTATTACTATAAAACAAAATATGAGGTTTCGGGGGAGGGATGCACCCTAAGTTTTTAACTAGTTTATATCGAATTCAAAATGACCGTAAATCAGCTATTAGTTACCTCGATTGGCCTGATATCGGGTAAACCATGCCAGATAGGTAGACCATTACTGGGATACTGATTAGGATCATTAATTTTAATGGAGGTTTGCAATCTCTGACAAAAACTGTCTAGTTCTTATCTTACTCTTAGACTGAGCTTCTTAGACCTAGTTGTCTTGCGTCTTGATTTTTGACCTAGCCTAGTACTACATTAAAAACCCTACACAAAATTGCTTAAATCAAATTCTAATTCGTCGCGGGAGCTCCTGGACTTATGTAGTCTTGTTCATTTTGAAATCATCATAAATGTCTTAGCTCTTTCAGCTTTATTTGAATACCTATGTTATGGGTCAACGATCATTATAAATATTTAAATTCTTTCAGTGCTAATTTTAAAATACATTTCCTCCGACATATTATATTGTCATGATTATATATTTTATTACACTACATTGGTGTGCTATGCTATGCTATGCTATGCTATGCTATGCTATGCTATGCTATGCTATGCTATGCTATGCTATGCTATGCCGTGTTGTGCTATACTACGCTATGCTATTTATTTTATTATATGCTACATTACAAATTATATTACATTACATTTTCATGCTACATATTATGTTACATAATATATTACACTACATGTTATATTACATATTACAACATTTTCATTTATAGTATAGCTATTATTGACAAGATCAACACATATTCACTGTGTTATGTCGCTTTATATATATATTTTCACCAATTAGGTTTGACTGGTTTAAATCTTATATAGTTATAACTTATCAAGTAGTTCCGAGGTGAAATGGTCTGAGGTTTATATCCAGAAATCGTGTCAAAGAATAGTTTTGTGAAAATGTTTTAAACGCAGATTTATAAACACAAGAAAAAAACGTTAATAAAACGTTTAGCAAGAATTTTTTGCCATGTTGACTAAAATATGTGTGTAACATTTTTAAATTGTTTTTATGTTACTTGGCTTATTACACATTCTTTCATCAAATCTAAGAGTTTAGAATAATTAGATATAAATGTTGTTTTCTTCACTTCAACATTATGCTTTTGCATCATTAAAATACCCGAATTAACCCTTTAACCGCCAAACTATTCACTTTGAGTTTTCACTCACCTGAAATTGTGTCTCGCTGACGCGATCCACAACTTCAAGTGAGTGAAAAAAATTCAGATTTGACAAAATGGAGATCAACTTTTTTCAAATCTTGCTGTTTGATGTCACATTTTATCTTTAACATATTTTAAATGTGGTACTTGATGTGCTAATAAAAAAATGAAAACCCGAATATATGCGGCACCGGCGCTTAAAGGGTTAATCTCATTTGCTTTCACCATCACATATATCAACCCTTCAGGTGCCGGTCGTCTCAATGGCCGTTCAAACCTTCAGACAAGACATTTCGAAGGAGAAAACAGCAATTAACCCTTTCAAGCCTGAATTTACCATTGTCATTTTCATCCACTACAAGCCGAGAATTGCGACGCAATTTTCGACTTGCGGTGGATGAAAATGACTTGCAGTGGATGACAAATGAAAAAAGGTAAAGGTGAAAGCAAATGACCTCATCTTACTATTATAAAATTCGTTTTAATTACATTGAAAGTTAATCAATTACATTGTGTGCACAATCATTTCTATCAATTGAGTGAAAAATCACTCAATATTAAAAATCATACATCCGTCGCTGTACATCAAATTTCCAACAATGTTTTCTGTGATTATTTTAACAAAAGCAATTTAAGAAGTACTTAGATATGGTCGCATCCCTCTATTCAGAAATGATATTAATAAATTGTATTTATTTTTACATAAAACTTCTATTTTTATATCATAGATGCAGATATATATTATCTACACTTCCGGAGTAATATATTTCGATAGTATACCCAATAAAGCAATACAAACACTAATAATAGCCCAGGAGCTTTAAGCACTATAACACTTGGAACCTGGGAAAAAAATGCAGAAAGCTGAATTTTTCAGGGATGGTTCTCTGACATATCCTGAGTGGAAATACATAAAATCCCCAAAAATCCCGGTTGTGCTAAATGAGTAGGAGCGTAAAATCCAAGATGGCCGCCATTTCGCTGATTTCGAAAATCAAACAATTGCTGATGTGATATATGATCGTGTAATATATGATTTGAGGGGTCAGAAATGCATTGTAATTTTGTTTTGTTTTATTTAAAGTCATTATAACATTCTTATTTGAATTTTTGGCGAATTTATTGAGTAAATATATCAGCAATGTCGGTAAGTCTTCTCTGACATTGCATTTGTACATCATGAAACAAATGGTAGGCCTACTCTGATATATTTTCAAGGTGTCTGATACATTCAAATATGTAAACTAATTATACAGTAAATATCAAAACTAATAATTTTACTAGAACCAACACCATACAAACTAATTGTACTTTATTTTCACTAAAACCAACACCATACCAACACCGTACTGCTTTAAAGGAAGGATCTAGACAAGGATATAATTATGCATTACTAATGACGCTCAGATGTTATGTTGTATGTTTACTAGAACCAACACCATACAAACTAATCACACTGTATTTTCACTAAAACCAATACCATACTGCTTTAAAGAAAGTATCTAGACAAGCATATATACATTGCTAATAACTCTCAGATATCATTTGAAAAAAGCTAAATATGAGACTAAGAAAGCCCCGTACCATTATTTATTCACTATGAAGCGGACATGCATTAATGCAATTTTGCCCAATACATGTCAAACACATTACTGAACAGTCCAGACCAGCCTTGCAACAGGAACATCGTTTCCCACAACCAGTCTTACACCCACATGACACCATATTTAATACAGAATCGGATGCAGCTGGTCTGTCTGTGTAGACTGGACTGAGCATATCATCATTATGATCCCAGCCCCAGTCAGTGGCCTGTAACGAATTGCCCAACCATTCCTGCACAGCAAAGTAGTCCCGATATGCATGATATTTTGCAGCTGCAGTTGTGGGTGGTAAACTTTCAAGTTTAAATGAGGCAATGGATGAGGATTTCCTTTTTTTTAGTTTTCTTGATCATTTGCATGTATGATGAGAATCGCAAATTATCAAGTGACAAAAATGTTTTTTTTGCATCATATAGTTTCAATCAAAACATTTCTCCAGTCCTGGCAATTTTATCATGGATAGCTTCATTTTCCTTGAATATATCAAGGAAATTGCGATTCATTGTTTTCCAACAAGCTAGAGCTGTTTTTCACCAACTTTATACATGGCCGACACTATCATAGCCTATAATTGCATGTGCAACAAGCAGATATTCCCTAACATCGGATGGCAAAGCATCTCCTCTGATAGAGTCTGTGCTGTAAATAGTATTGTTTGAATATTGCATATACAAATTTGGACAAGATTTGTCAATCAACATAACCAATAAATCATCTTTTCCTACCAAAATAACAGGACAATCAGTTTTCTCAGCTAGCTCGATAGCTGAGTTACAGATGAGAAAATCTGCATCTGCTTGACTTTGTGGGCATTTTATATCACTATGTGTTAAAGAAGCTACTGTATGAGATTGAAGATAAATCTAGATTTGTTCTTGTGGTTGCCAAGAAAAGCAATCTCCACCTGGCACCCACATACTTCAGCACCATTGGTGGCAACACCGATGGATGTTACTTTATCATTCCTCTTAAACTTGACATCTGTATAGTTCTTGCCAGTGAGTTGATTAGCAGCCAGCTCTCCCAGTTCAATTGCACCATCTGTATTGACTGTTGCAGGAGCAACACTCCCTGTGGAAATACAGACTAACCTGTCCATATATTCGCCCTTGTAGATAAATGGGGAGTGCTGGGCATGATAATCTTTAAATCTAGTATAGTGGATGCCATCACGGGCTGTTGATGTAGGGCGTAGGTCCTTGTGCTGATCAGTTGTATTGGAGTGTACACCACTGAATACCTCTAGAGACTCACAAATTGGAACAGTTTGTGGAATTATGTGCACCATTTTTGCTTGCGTGCTCGGTGTGACACCACGACTGTGTGCTAGATTTCCTCGTGACTTAAGCATTCTCATCAGTACTTGTTTGATGGGTTTGTCTGTGAAATTTCCAGACCAGAAACGGTAACTTCTACGAATGGTCCAATATCTTTGTGATGTTTACTTTGTACATTTTTCTATACTCATTTTTGTCTTTAACTGCTTCATTTGATCCCTAAGAAGTATGTTTTGGCGATACAATATAGATGCAGATCCCAATCTCCACTGCGCTCTGCACGTATGAAAGGAGTAGTATTCTAAACATTTGTATGTATCCAATCCATAATTTCCCTGTCCTGCTGCTCAAAGCTTCGTCCTGCTGGAGATCGTCCATAATTTGGGAGACCTGTGTGAGGACATGTTCTTTTGAAAGAACTTCTGAGAGACATGCATGTTTGAGCAGCATTTCATGTAGGGATTAAACCTTATTTAGGTTGCCGCCACTCAAACAATCTAGAGTTTCAAGCAAGTGACCAACGAGGGTCACTGCTGATGGCATGTGGGCACGTAATGCTCGAGCATATGCATGACCAGTGAACATATGATTTACTGAGTTATGTGCATATGCACTTTCCCACATGTTTCTTTAGTCCACTGTCACCCATAATATACCCTATGGACCCCAGATATGACATGACTAAAATAAATCCACCTAGCCTAACGAATATCTTTGTGAGATCAGGAGATGGACCAACAATATCAGCAGCCTTTATACATGTTATATAGAGGGGCTGGTCAAACGTTACTGGAACTACACCCAGCTTATACGTCACAGCTGCGTTTTGTATAAAAGAAAGGGCAGAGTATAGTGTATCTGGCTGAATATGGTCATGATTAACAAATATTTTTGTATTTTACATTGTTTTTTGCTACTTGGGTTATATTACAGACAGAAACTTGTAATATATCAAAAGGGACAGTTTAGTCACATTCAATAAATATGATTAGCCTATTTATGTACAAAACATTTTTTTGATCAACCGCTAGTATGTCATGTCATGACCTTTATTTGTTTAAAAATGTTCAATAATGCATTTTTATGAATAACATTATGTTTTAATGTGAAAATAACACCAGGAATGAATTCCTCATACCTTAGAACCCATAAAACCATGCATTACACGACTAGGTTGTTATGTTAGAATACTTATATTCAATGGAAAAGGCGAAATGGCGGCCATTTTGAATTTTTCACTCCCACGCATTTAGCACAGCCCAGATCGTTAGGGATTTTATGTGTGCTCACTCAGGAGACATAAGAGAATCATTCCTGAAAAAATCAGCTTTCTGCATTTTTTTTCCAGGTTCATACTAATGCTCCTGGGCTATAAAGCATTTCTTTATTTGTTAGCGTATTCTCATGTGACCATGCCGCTCATGTAACCAAGAAACATGTATAGGCATATACACTATGACGTAAAGCTAATGGTGTTTTTTGGATAAGCATTCAGCTCTGCATTTGTTCATTTATTAAGCTTTTTCTTGTCAATTTTACGACAGTTGAAGAGTTCAGCTATTGCACTGTCGAGTCATTGATTTATCCCAGTGATAGACCTTTTTTTAACACCGTGTGGCAATAACGAATTAAGTTCCAACGTTCAAGGCAGATTTTACACCACCGTTTCAATCTGGCTTATTTTTTTCAGATGTGTTGAAAAAACAGTTGCTTCTCTGTGGGTAAATCTGAGAAAGGTTGGAATAGTTATTTAACCCGGTGGGATTGGTGTGGATTAAATACGAAAGATGAAATAGTTATATAACCCAGCTGCTTGTCTGTAGGTTAAATAAGCAGGCATCAAAGTAAAACCTATAAGCCTCTAAAAACCTTTAGAAACCTATATTTGAAAAAGTAACCCATATTTTTCTGAAAATGGCCTATATAACCTATAAAAACCTCTATTTTGATTTTGCTTGAACAAAATTATTATGTTGAACTATATTTTAATTGTGGGAATGTGTTTATGTCAAATAACTTTCTGTGTTTCAGAAAGAAATGCTTTAAATATAATTTAATTCCTCAAATTAATCTAATAAATAAATATTTAAGCTTATCAGCTCCTTAAAATAATTCGCTCGGCCTTAATTTTACTACACCTTGTCTGATATTGGTTAAACCTATGTGGACAATTTTTTTTTCTATAAATAATATATATTCACCTACATAGCTAAACTTGTGTGAAGAATTTAGTAAGTGCAGTAAATAATTTGTCCAATTCAAACACTCCAGCCCTCCTCTGATTGAAGATGGCTCCGTTAAGACGAGCATTTCGTCTTGTTGCCTATGTAAGTTTTAAAGACCATACTACATGTATTTAACCAGAAGCTGATCACCCGGTAAATGACGATTGACAGACCTGTATAAAAAGTATGCATTTTTGGCACTATGTATTATACTGTATATTCAGAGGTGTGTACTATACGGTATACTTCCTGAAATACGGTAGATATGACTTTGGAATAGTGAAAAAGTATGAATTTTCACATGGCGGGTACATTGGTGTCACTGGAAAACCTATAAAAACCTATAATTTTATGTCAAATAAACCTATAAAAACCTATATTTTTATGAAATAAACTTATAAAAAACCTATATTTTGACCTAAGTGGACTTTGAAGCCTGAATAAGGTTTAAATAGTCCATGTGCGTTTCTGTGGGTTAAATGAGAAGGTGGGATAATTATCTAAACCGGTGTATCCAGGTGTGTGTTAAATACGAAGGCTTAAATTTCTAAACCTTCTAACGTTCACAGCTCACACCATTTTAATCTAGCTTAACTTGTCCAGACATGTTGAAAAAAAAACAGTTTCTTTTCTGTTGGTAAATCTAAAAAAGGTTGGAATAGTTATTTAACCAAGTGGAATTGGTGTGGATTAAATACGAAAGATGAAATATATCCATAACCCGGCTGCTTTTATGTTGGCCTAAGTTAAATGAGGTTTAAATAGCCCAGGTATGTTTCTTCTGTGAGTTAAAAAAGAAGGTAAAAATAGTTGGTGTGGGTTAAATAGGAAGGTTTAAAAAGTTATAAAAACAAGTCGTCTTTCTGTGGGTATTTAGAAAGGATGGAATAGTCACTTAGACCGGTGGATTTGGTGGGGAATAAATGTGAAGGTTGAAATAGTTCTACTCTCATGTAGGTTTTATAAGAATGTTGTAAAAATTTATAACCCAGGTGCCCGTTGTGTGTTGAATAGGAAGGTTTAAATAGGTGCCGGTATACAGTCTGGATTTCAGGTAGCTATATGTGACAGTGGCATGTCGGATGAAGTGATTTTATCAAAAAAATATATATGTTCTTCTCTGTGCAGGTAGCGTGGAAAGTGACCAGTTGTAGAATAGTTTTCCAACAATATTAAATTATAAGATATTATTGTATTTTATGGTGTCAGGTTACTATGACAACAGGTAGTGGATTTGTAATCGCGGGTATCTAAAAAAAATGAATGGAAAGAGAAATGTAGCAGGAGATTTCCCATTATATCAACTGAGAAGAAGATGGGATAACTTTGTAGACTATAACAAATGAGCTAAATGTTCTGAAGGTTCCTTATTCCGAAGGTTCTATGTTCCGAAAATCCTATGTTCCGAAGGTTGTATATTCCGAAGGCTCTATATTTCGAAGTGTCTATGTTCCGGATGTCCATTGGTACTACGACACATTCATTGGTCGACAATGACTAAGATAATGTCATTTATCATTTAGATAATGACTAAAGTAGACCTACGTTTATTTCAAGCGAACGGGAATAACAACTGGGACAGTTTCATTTGTTCCCACAACCATAGCTACAAGCATTCTTTTGGAGATCTAATCATTGCTACGATCTTTGCCCTGATCGTTGCTCTGACGTTCATTGCTTCGACGATCATTGCTCCGAGGATCATAATTGCTCCGGCGATATTGTAATTGCTCTGACAACATTTCTGAAGTTATTGAAGGTATTTTTTTCTTGCGATATGCACATGCGAATTTAAATATTTTTATAAAAAGCAGCACGAACACGTTTTTATTCATAAAAATGCATTACAATCCTGGTTATTCATTTGTCATTAGATTGACTTATTTCATTGACGCTCTAAAACTGTATTTATATCTACAGAATATGGCCTAGTTGCATACGGTAATTATTCGATACATTGGCAATGTTTTACTTCTTCGAATGCGCTTAGATACGCAACATTTTCTATTGAAAGAGTTAAAATGGCACTGCTCACTACAGTCTGTTTCACCAGATCCTGGGAGTAGCCATTTTCCAATTTGCTCGGTCGCTCTTTAAAATTTTTCACCAATTTTTTTCTTGGATCATTTTTTCATCTTCCCCCAACATCCTTGAAAATTTGGTGAATTTTTGTTGTGTAATAACGAAGTTAGACCATTTGGCATGTAATAAATTTTCAAAATCACAGCTCTCTTTTACTGTGAAACAAAAATTCTATTACATGACAAATGGTTACAAAATACACATCAATATTGCAAAAAAAAATCAAGGATGTTAGGGCAAGATAAAAAATTATCCGAGAAAATTTTTGTTAAGAATTTTTAAAGAGCGACCGAGCAAATTAGAAAAAGGCTACTCCCAGGACCTGGTGAAACAGACTGTAATCGCTTCGATAACATTAATTACATAAATGATCATACAGGAATACGGCTATTGTCCTGAAGAAATTATTAAATGTATAGGTTGAATGAAATGCTGAAGTCGAGGTGCTTCATGTACCTAGCTGATGCTGATATGGCAGTGAAAAAACTAACTATTAAAGGAGTAGTCCACTGTGTGCGAGCAGCGGGACACATCTGTACCCAGAAATCACCACGTTGATTACAAAAATAGAGGCAACTGGGGTAAAACTAAAACCAGAAACAGCCATAGAGTGCTATATAACCATAAGTTAAGTCTGATGTTAAATTTATCAATTAGAGCAGCAGCTCCCTTCTTATTGTATATTCTATTCTCTGGGCGGTAGGGTTTACATTTCAGGAGTTGATGGTTTATATTATAATAATTTTGAGCATGATCACGTTGAGAAGGGAGAAACAAGGATATATCTCTGAAAAATACACGCTGTATCAGCGGGATTTGAACCCAGGACGCATGCAATGGTAAAAAAAAATTAATAAAACATATTTATATTTAAGCATACCATTCAAACTCTTCAATTTGAAAATATGACAAGTATGCGTATAATCCAGTGCCATTTTGTCCCTAAGTTTTTTGGAATAAACATATTTTTAATCTATACATCGTCTTCGAAATCACTCACTGAGCCCAACAACCACTTAAAATGATTACAATACTCTAATAGTCTATACCTGAACATGGTTTTTAAACCCTTCACTTTCGAAGAAAATTTCAAAAATCTTCTTTTTTACCATTATATCGCCCAAGCTCGTAACAATGCGAATCTTCGGTAGCCACCCAAGAAGAATACGTTTATTTGACATTGAAATGACCCTTAAATGACCTTGCTGTCATCTTATATCATGCTACATTAAAGCTACGAGGGTTATATACATATATTATATAAGCCATATTATCACATTAAAGTAACATTCTGATATTTACATGACATATCGTATCACAATACCATATTTCCACACTATAGCAGGCCTGATATAGAACATTATATTATACAATATATCCCTCAATTATATTACCAATATCTCACATTATATAATAACATATGCGGATATTTAAGTGTCACGTATATCCATAATACAGCAATATCATACCATTATAATGGCTTTGATCTAGGATGCTAAAATGTCAGATCTGTGGTTAAATTTTACTCACTTTGGAACTTAGTGTAAGACGACCGCATTTGCAACGTTTTGACCTGCCTTCAGCAGTTCTTGATCACGCCACCCTTGCGACACAGGTAAAGTAGCCTGTTAATATAGGTGGTTGCACATAGGAAGTTCATTTGTATACAAAATACCATTTTTGGGAATGACCGAGTGGCCTCGCATAGGAGGTTGGCTCCTAGGAGTGGGTGCTTACAGCAGGCTCTACTCACTACTGTATTGCCAATTATACTGCTATATTCACACTTGTTAAAGCCATATTCTGACATTATATGCTGATGTTGAATATAATATCTCCACATATAATTTCATTATCAGAACTCACACTGTCATATACAGTTAAACTAAATGTCATACATCGACTAGTCAATGTCATATATATACAGTATAATAGCATGTTGTTGGAACTTAGTATCATATCTTAATACTATAACTCCATATTCCGAAAATATAGCATCCTATTGTGACAGTATGCTGATAACATTTATTACCATATACAATGATGTGGATGTAATATTTTTACACTGCAGCAAGTGCAATATTATAGTACTATTCTTTTATTAAAGTAACACATCCTGACACTGTAGTGCTCCATCCCATCATTGTATAGCATAATGTGCAATATTTTATTGCCATATATTGTCATTAACATTCCATATTATGGTAGGCCCTACTATAATTATCATATATCGACACTATCATGCCATAACATGAAATTTCAAGGTTTAAGACAAGATTATACCATCACATAGTGACATTATAATGTAATGTGCTTACATTGTCATGACATATTTTAACATTAAATTGTAACTTTGTGGTTCTATAATATCATTTTGTGTACACTATAGTACTGTACGATATATATGCATGTAGATCTACTGACATAATGCATCATCCTGGTACATTCATGACATATCGTGGCACCAATCTGTTAATATTTATTAGGCAAGATGAAGCGGACATCTCACAGCAAATATGTTTATATCTTCATCAGTTAGCTTTGTTGATATGAGTAATGTCATCAACCATACTATTTATTCAAGCGTTGAAAATGGCAGATTTAAATTATCATCTTCATCATCAACTGTTGTAGAAGTCAATTCATTTCCATGGTGAAAAGCAACAGATCTTATATAAACACACACAAAGGACGACTTACCTGGAACAGATTATTTGGGTCTATGCTGTGCCCATATCGCTCTCCCTGGTATATCATCTCTAGAAGAATATGATTATCAGCCCAATCGAATTATTCAACCCATCAGTAGCTGATCCAGAGGGAGCGGCTCCCTCCCTTCAGTACCCCCCCCCCCCCTAAAAAAAACCCTACTAATTTGGGCTTTTATATGCTCCAGAAAGCACCATTCCAAGCCTTAGATTTTGACATTTTTCTGGAGGAGCATGACCCCGGACCCCTGTAAAGCACATCAGTGGATGACTGTGCCAGCTGTGGTGTGTATTATAAATTATAGTAAACAAATTGGCTTCAATCGCTGAATCCACAACTGCCCATCCCAATGAGCAACTTTATGCCCAGAGCTATGTCTACATGTATGTGTACTGCAAGCAAATGTATTAATTCGCGTTGTAGTTGTGCTAGACGTCAGATGGGTTGTTCCTAATTGCTCATTGGATAATATGGTTCATTCAAAAATAGAAGTTCCATGTTTTACTGAATTGGCAACATTCTAATATGCTATTTCTGTGTATGTTACATGTCAAGAGCACAGTATCGTGTTGCATACTTGAAGTGACGTTCGGTTCCCGGTCTCGGCGGTTTGAAAGAAACAAAAAATATTTCTTCCCATTCCAAGTGTGAAAGTCAGTATTGTGGGGAGCCTCCGTGACCGAGGGGTAGCGTGCTCGGCCTCAGACCGCGGGGGCTCGAATTTCGAATCCTGTGCCTGGAGGACAGTGTCATCTCAATCATCTCACCATCCTCAGGAGGTTCTCTTGGCCCAGTTTAGCCTATATGTGCACAAAGGTGGCCTAAAGCCCGATTCATTTCATTTCTTAAAACTCTTGGGAGGTTTTGCAACCATCTTATTGATAAAGTTTCCAATACTCTGAAAAGAAAGAAAAAAAAACAATTTACCAGCTTTCTGTATCAGTTGGTCAGTAGGTGAACCTATACTGTATATTATTACTTGCATTTGAAATCAGGCGGCGCATCCAAGACAATAATTAAAGAAAATGGTAAGTTAACTCAAAACGACTTAGAAAAAGCAACCACGTTCGCTGAATCTTTAGGCAAAATTCATAATACTCACACAGGTGAAATTTTTGATGATGAATTTAAAGAATTAATAGATAACGCTATAAATGAAAAATCCCAGCTTTTTTCAACTCTAAAAGAAAATATAGTAGAAGATGGCGACGATAGTATACTACTCAGGGATATCTCGATTCAAGAAATAAAACTACAATTAGATAGGACCAAAGGTAGGTCTGCTCCAGGAGCAGACGGAATTAAATACACTATAATTAAAAAATGTCCAGAAATAGTATTTGAGAATTTAAAGACTATGTACAATCAGTGCCTAAAAATAGGGTATTTTCCAAGTAAATGGAAGGAAGCTCAAGGAATTATGCTCCCAAAGCCTAAAAAAGACAATAAAATTCCAACTAACTATAGACCAATCAGTTTATTAAGTTGCATAGGCAAACTTTTTGAAAAAATAATTGCTCATAGAATGCGCAGTAAATTAGAAGAAGAAAATTTCTTTAATAAATGGCAAATAGGCTATAGAAATAAGAAATAAAAGATGTGCTATGGAACACATTCTCAGACTAGCTGATGATGCGCACATAGCACATAGCCGTCACCATAAAGGAGCTGCAATCTTTATAGATGTAGAAAAAGCTTTTGATTCCGTATGGCACAACGGACTAAGATATAAATTAATGAATACAAATTTACCAGATAAAATAGTAAGATTAATGTCTTCATTTATAACTGACAGGAAAATTTCAGTCAAAATAAATAATGAGACTTCAGACAAAATTTCACTTAATGCCGGCACACCTCAGGGCTCGGTTCTCAGCCCACTTCTATTCCTAATCTATGTAAATGATATTCCAATAGATCCCTACAGTAATACAGTAGGGGTATCTCAGTTCGCAGACGACCTGGGATTTTGGACTTTTGCTAAAAGTGAAAAAACAATTAAATATAGGCTATCCAAAGTTTTATCAGACCTAGAAGCATGGTGCTCCAAGTGGAGAATAAAACTAAATGCTAAGAAAACGCAGCTTATAATGCTTAAAACTAAGAAAAATATAGAACTAGAACTTTTTGGCGAAAAACTCACTGCAGTACAGCAAGCAAAATTGCTAGGAGTAACTTTAGATAAGAAACTGACTTTTAATGCTCATATAGATGAAAACGCTAATAAAGGAAGGCAACGCCTTGGTCTGCTCAAACTCCTGAGCGGGTGAAAGTGGGGCTGTAAACCCAAAACACTAATGAGACTATATAAAAGTTATATACGTCCAGTACTAGAATACGGCGCTCCAGTAATTTTAGGAGCGTCAGAAACGTATATCAAGAAACTTCAAATCATTCAAAATAAGGCCATCAGAATAGCCTACAAATTGGATCCACTTTCGCACACTGAAGATATTCATAAAATTTCTAAGATCGATCTGATCAAAGATCGATTCCAAATTTTAACGTACAAATTCATAGATTCGCTCAAAGAGCATTCAGATCTTTTCAAACTTCAAAATAAATTAAGAGCTTCAAGAATTAAAAGAGGGCATAAAACACATTTGGACAAATTAATATCAGAATATGCCGAAATTTATGATGAAAATTGAGACTGCTGTGTGAATGCGGCTAGAGTTGTGTCAATGCCGGTCCGGCGTCAACAGCGTTGGGCCGACATTGACGCAACACTGGCGGCGCTGGCAGCATGCGTGAGTGACAGAAACACCGAAGTGCTTTCACAGTGTGGCTACCGCGGTGCCAATGTCGGTCCAGCGCTAACAACGCTGAGCCGGCATTGGCGCGGCGCTGACAAGCATACGCGAGTGTGATAACAGCATTGACGCGTTGACGGGCCAACACCTACGGCGTTGGCCAGCCACCGCGTCACGATAACAACAGACGTCACAGTCTGTTTTCACTCACCACATGTCATCGCAGAGGGTGATAATCAACATAATTGTCACCCCCCGCGAGGACTGTCATGGTGAGTGAAAGCAGGGGTTCAAATCCCCTGGTGGCTCTGAAAAGAGAACAAGCGAACTTTCTTAATTTCACAATTAGGATGACACGCTTCTAGGAACTTTCTATTTCTCAAATTATCAACTTTAGACACCTTTTAGACCATTCCACCCAAATTCAATGAAATTACATAACTCTGACGTTCTTTCTCAGGGTATGCGGGAGTATGGCGATGGCACACAGACAGTCAGGCAAACAACACGAGGTAAATTGATCACATTTGATCCACAATTCAGAACGCAATTTTAAGTATGTCAAACATACTAAGTGAACTTAAGTGCACACGAGAGGCATAGGTTTAATAAAAGAAATGTCTCAATGTTCATTTAAAGGATCTGTCAAAATTTAAACTTTATCGGCCTTTTCCATTCAGATTTCAAGAGTTAAGACACGAGGTAGCTACCGGCTGATTCAACACCTCATTTAGACCACCGCGACCCTCTGTTCGCCGAGGGCGCATCAAAATTAATTAAATTCTAAATGCTTCTGTTTCCAGGTTCCTTGCCTCCCTTGCCAACCAGACATTTTGTAATGAGTATTATATACTAATGAAATATTTGGATAGGCTAAGAGAAAGCTTCCATACAAGCTTCGAATGCCTTAATCCCACTCTCAGCACCCTTCGGGTGCTAGGGTTCACTCAGCCTAGAATATTATGGTGGGGGAGGGGTGGGTGTAGACAGACACCTGTGTGGAGCCCAGCAAACGCGAGGATTTGACCCAATGCTGTTTCACTACTGGCCCACCGCCAACGGCACTGGACCAACATTGAAACAACATCGGGTCAAGGCTTCGTGTTTGCTGGGAGAGCTGTCCGCATTATGATACACGCGGGCTGATTCAACACCTCATTTAGACCACCGCGACCCTCTGTTCGCCGAGGGCGCATCAAAATTAATTAAATTCTAAATAATTCTGTTTCCAGGTTCCTTGCCTCCCTTGCCAACCAGATATTTTCTAATGAGTATTATATACTAATGAAATATTTGGATAGGCTAAGAGAAAGCTTCTATACAAGCTTCGAATGCCCTAATCCCACTCTCAGCACCCTTCGGGTGCTAGGGTTCACTCAGCCGAGAATATTATGGTGGGGGAGGGGTGGGTGTAGACAGACACCTGTGTGGAGCCCAGCAAACGCGAGGATTTGACCCAATGCTGTTTCACTACTGGCCCACCGCCAACGGCACTGGACCAACATTGAAACAACATCGGGTCAAGGCTTCGTGTTTGCTGGGAGAGCTGTCCGCATTATGATACACGCGGGCCGTCTGTGTCTGGTTGGAACAGGCAGTGCACAGTGCTCTGTGTAGCACGCTCAAGTGGTGACGAAACCCTCCTTGGCCACCTCTGGCCAACTGACTATAAGCTATATTCCTTGTCGACAGATCCAGTGTACGGTACACTAGACATAACCCTTTAACCGCCGGTGCCGCATATATTCGGGTTTTCATTTTTTATTAGCACATTAAGTACCACCTTTTACACATGTTAAAGGTAAAATGCGACATCAATCAGCAATATTTGAAAACAGTTGACCTCCATTTTGTCAAATCTGAATAATTTTCACTCACTTGAAGTTGTGGATCACGTCAGCGAGACACAACTTTAAGTGGGTGAAAATTCAGATTGAATAATTTGGCGGTTAAAGGGTCGAACATGTTAAAAGACATGATAAACAGCTATGATTGGATTGCAGAAAAATCGGAAAAATGGCATCCTCAATGCCACATCTGGTATATTCAACAAACTCGCACAATAGGCTTGTAGCCTACAGTTCTGGGAGAAACAACGGTTTGTAGGTGCTGCTTTATAGTCGGTGGACTGATATTTATAAATTTGAATTTCGCCTAACTCTCATAACAATTATGTTTCTTGGTCTCATTTTGAAGATAAATATATTACCTTTCATTTGAGACCGGGTAACCCTCTGAGAAATTGTCCGAAAGAAGTATTTTGAAGCCAAATAGATACCTACCCTCTGGTATCTGAAAGTAATGAAAAAAAGTGTTTTATAATTTTTTCACAAGGTGAAATTCGAGTTTAATTCAAACAAAATGTAATAATTCTAACATAAATTGATGCTAAACCATAAAAATATGGTGCAATTTTGTTAGGTGAGCTTAAATTTCACTATGTAGACCCTTTAACCTCTAGGGGTTTGATATTTTTCATTACTTTAAAAACTGTATACCACGTCAAATTAAAGGAATTTTTCAGATAACCCCATGCAATCTCATACCTTGTCATATGCCTATATCCTGTCATATTTGCTACATTATTACGGTACATCGGACAAAAATGTCCTCGCATATAAAAATAGATAAGTGTTAAAATAACTTACATTATACTGTTTTATTTGAAAATGGTGATACTGCAAATTACATGCTTATTTACGAGCTCCTATGTTTTGATAAAATTACATTTGGTATATTTATGTATACATGTATGTAAATAAATATAAATTAACCCTTTAAGCGCCAAGCCATATCAGTCTGCCCATAATCTTCGGGTGGATTGCCAGTGTTGTACCCTGATTCATCCATTTGACAACGGTGCTAATGCAGCTGCCGTATCAGTGCAGGCGCTGTCAGCAGTGATGTTGGCCGTGGTAGCCTTTAAACAACCGGTAATAGAGTGTTAGACATTATGTGTCTTACGTGGGATGAATGGAGTTAATAACCCTTAGGTATTGTTACTCTGGGTACTATCTGACCCGAGGAGAGCGGAGCTGTGCAAAATGCCGCGGTGTTTCAGCATTAAATTGCATACAATTGACTACAATTTTTTTATCGTTTTACAATGCCACTTAAGTTACCATTTGTGTCGAAAAATGACGCCAAGCAATAATTTACTACTACCTATGTTTAAATGAGAACAATTATGTCATTTTACCAACAACATATTGTGCTATAATGTTAGATAATGGCATTAAATCGACAGAATATAATATTTTCGTTTAATATAATGCATTATAATTGCGGTATATGACAATATATAGTCAGGATATAGTTTCATATTTTGAAAAGGTGATATTGTGATGACAGCATATGGGATGATACTGTTAAGACATGAGAATACTGTAATATAGTTTGCCAAATTGACTGGTATGTCAGGATTTGGCATTACAATTTTGGGATATGGTATATTAGGGCTAGAATAAATAAAGCCCTATATGAACAAGTTATATCGCCATAGTGCTCAGATATGACAATATAGTGTCAGTATATTGCATTATAATACCAGGAATATGACAATAATATGCTGTTGGCATAATACATTATAATGTCAAAATGTGCAGTTACAATGTCAGGGTATGACATTATAACAATAAGATAAGACATTACAATGTCAGGAAATGACTTTCAGGATGTTTCATTTTAATGTCAGGATGCTGCACAATATTGTAATATGTGCTATCAAACTCATAAGTCAGGATATGACATTTTTATATAGAGACATAACAATATAATATAAAATAAATTGGAATAAAACTTCAAAGAATGGCATCAATATGCTGGGATAGCATTTCGATATATTGCATTGTACTTGTATTTTTAAAATTTGATAATGGTATGTTATGATAGTTAATTATATATCTAGAAATATTTAATTTTAATTTTGTGATAATTTATACAGTATAATATCAGGATTTGGTAATGCCAGTACAACATATTCTAATTGTATAATAATTAAAGCATTAATTGAGCGGCTATAACACATAATGTCAGAATATATAATATCATGTTGTCAATATTATCTTCATTGTCAGGATATGACATTTTAGTGCAGTTAGGTGTTGAGATAATGACAGTTTATCGCATGAAACTTTTTTATGTGTCATTTAATGTCAGGATGCGATATTTCAATGTCAGCATATGTTTTTGAAAAACAGGATATAGCTACACTATTTTAAAATCACTCCATTATACAGGAAATGTCAGGATATGACAATATAAAGGTGTCCTGGACAGCCTATTTATTAGTACTCGGCTCTGAGGGATATTCTATCTACGATATGGCATATTACACATGTCCAGTATATAAAAATATACTGTCGGTATATGTCTTTTTAATCACCTTTTAATATTCGCATGTCATCAAAAGGTTAAGATTTGGGAGCATATTTTAAAATTATGAAACTATAATCCCCGAATCACGACATTATAATAATTATAACTGACAGCGCAATGTAAAAATCTAAAATTACAATTATGGATTATGATATCCATAATATCCATGATATCCATAAATTCGCACCATAATGGAAGTATATCATGCATATGGCGATATAATTTCAGGATATGACATTATTTTGTCAATATAACATTTTGTTTTGTTGGGATATATCATAATAGCAGAACGATATGTCAAGATGTTGTCCGAGAGTCAGTGTTGGACTATGTCGTGATCTGTTATGTAGATTATGTTAATCCGAAATAGGCTTTTCTATATGCTTGAGAGATATTACGTACACTCTTTAAATAATACGTATCTCAGGGTTGCGGTTCAGCGACTTTGGTTATCAACGGGAAAGGCAATTCGTGGGTAGGCCTAATCATTATATCCCGCTGATGAGCTATTTTACATCGTAGATTACCCTTTTCACTTCAATATAATTCATATGTTGTACACAAATTACAAGCTTTCTTTCTTTCTTTTTTTCGCATCAGGAGCGGTATTTGTGAACATGAGTGTTTTTCTAAGAAAACAAACGAATAATATATTATTGCCCCATTTCTGATGCATTTGAGGCCTATTATGTGGTCACGGTTAAATTAATATCCATATTATTTTGGTTTATCTTTTTTATATTGACTAATTTTATTCTTGAAAACTTAATTAACGATAGGCTATCAACATGTACATGTCCGCTTGTTCTTCCATTTTCTCCAGGCCAGTGCACGATTTTTAGAGCTACCAGAGAATATTGTACCTCATTTCAAACTAGCAGCGAGGCGCATGAAGGGGGTAGAGTTTTTTAACCCTCACCCTTAATTCCGGGAAGCCTCATGTGGATTAACGATTTAGGTTGTACGTACCACAATTCAAACTTATTTTAATGTTATCATGGTTATTCACCGCATGGTTTGAGCAATTATCGTTTAAGTAGTTATTATAAGTGGTTCCAGCTAGACTAAAATTGAAGGTGTTAGGATATATTAAATATCATACCCCTAGATTTGAAAGGGTCTAGAAAATAAAATTAAATCTTATTTAAAAAATGACACATTTTCTTCGAATCAGCATTAATAATTATGTTACAAATAAGAAAAAAAAAATTTGAATTAAATTTAATTATCATCCAGATACCAGAGGGTCGACGGTTTCTATTTGGCACCAAGTTACTAATTTTGACAATTTTTGCACAATAATTCAACCATTTGGTCGTCAAGCTATTTAATCGTTTTTAATTTTGATCAGCACACATAACTAAAAAAATAAGAACACATATGTGTTTTGAAGCAACTAGAAATAACTTAAAGCAGGTCAAAATTTAAATTTGACTTGGTGCTTGAAGGGTTAATTAGCATTTATTTCTATCTACTCATAATATATAAATATACTAAATTTATTTTTATCAACATTTAGGAACTCATATGTGCAGCACAACATGATATAACACAATACTGTCATTTGCAGTATTAGCAGTTTCAAAATATACAGTAAAAGTTAGACTATTTTAGCCCAACTCATTTTTGTCCTACGATATTTTGTTCCATATTAAACTTTTCGAGCATTTTCTGTCAAGGTTACCTAGTCCAACTATGCAACATATATTTGACATGGCATAAATGAGAAGGTATGACATTACACGGTGTTATCTGAACGATCTCTTCAATTTGATGTGCTATGGTAACACGGCTATTTTTAGGTAATCAAAAATATCAAACTTCTAGACGTTAAAAGACGTAAAAAATACAATTCAACCTTATTTTAAACATCACGCCCTATTTTTTCTATTTCAAATCAATGTATGTTACAATTAATACCTTATTATTGAAATAAACTCGAATTTCATCTTGTGAAAAATTCTCAAACACTTTTTTAGTCAGATTCAGGTACCAGAGGGTAGGTACCTATTCGGCTCTGAATTACTTCTTTCGGACAACGTTTCAAATGAAAGGTAATATATTTATCTTTAAAATGATACCAAGAAACATAATTGTCATGAGAGTTAGGCGGACTTTGAAATATAGCCCACCGACTTATTAGTAGGCCTACCAAAACAGTGATATAAAAGACTGCCAAGTTGGGCGTCCACATTAAACCAATGTTCAATTGCAAAATGCGCATGCCTGGGACGGTCAAGTGTAGGCCAACAGTTGCCTTTTGTGTACAGATTGACGGCATTAATATAGCCACTGAACTGATTACAAGATACTACTTAAACGAGACATTGATCCAATGCTGTTATAATGCTAGGCCAACGTCTGCGACGCTGGCCCAACATTGAACCAACATTGAATAAATGTACAATGTTTGAGAGAGAGTCCTCCTGCCCCAGCAAACACAAGACATTTGTATAGCATTTATACAACGTCGGCCCAACGTTTTCGACGTTGGTCCAACATTGCATGAAGTCATACAAATGTTATGTGTTTACTGAGTGTCAATACAAGCTTTTGGGGTCAAGCAGTTTCCAAATCCCCGCAGTAATACAGTCAGTTTGTTTGCAAGCCAGCGACCAAGTAGGGGCAAGGGAAAAGGGCTTTGAATTATTAACTCATAGATGCCGCTCAAGTATATATGAACTTGCTGTGATTTGAGAACTTGCTCTTAATGAGGCTTTGAGTATGAAACGCATATTTAGTATTATTATGGAATAGGGCCTTGGCCTACCCCTTCTTGGGGACCCTTGTCCCGCGAATTTCGACAGTTGACCACACCTTTAACCGCACACCGTCCGAAATCACCGCAGCGTCTGAATTCACCGCACACCATCCGAAATCACCGTCCGAAATCACCGATTGGCGTCCGAAATCACCAGTCCAAGATACATGTAGTTGAGGCTTGCCTGGCGAGCCTGGCCATGAAGCTCTGCCACGCCGCGTAGTGTGGCTCTGGGAACCAGAGAAAGTTCAGGCCTGAAATCACCTGGCACCTATAAATATATGTGGAGCAAATGCAAATAAGGCAAATTCTATGCTGTATATATCCGATACGGGTGATTGCCTATAATATATAACATATCCAGAGACGAATATTATACTAATGATAATCGCCTGTCACCAACAAATATCCCTCACCAGTTATTGCCAATATGATATGCGGGTCCACAGAGGATATACGCACTATGCACCCGGTTCTGGGCTGATATGGACGGTGGCCCAGCATTAGCCCAATAAGGTGATAATCGGGGCTGTTGCCATATCCTACGGGTAACCATTCGACGTTTAGTAAATCATGTTTTAATATTAGGCCAGCATCGCAGACATTGGCCCAATATTAAACCAGGACCAGCCACCACGTCCTCTCCAGCAAACACGATACGACCCAATGCTGGCTTAAGGTTGGCCCAGCGTCGCAGACGCTTGGCCAACATTCAGCCAGCATTGGATCAACGTATCGTGTTTGCTCGGGATGACAACTTGTTACAAACTGCCAGTGTACAAGCGACATGAACAAACAAACAATAGCGCTGAAAACAGGAGAGCATACTGTGATAGGCTACGTCAGGAATAGAAAATAAAATAGAAGGATGCTACAAAGGGGACACGTTATATGCCTAGTATGCCTCCTGTCGATAATCATTTCCCTCTGGTGCTACAGCTACGTGACTTATTTTGCGGTTGATATATCAATTTTCAAAAAACAAGGTGAGATTGTTGAATTGTTGTCGTCTTGCACACATGTTGTCTCGCCCCCAAAGCTTGCTTGTTTTCGTTGGTATGATAGATCGGATAGATAGATAAGTTCGGAATCTCACGCTGATGTCAGTCTGTGAAACTCAATGACCTCGACCTCTTTTGTTTTCACCAAGCTGGCTAATACAATGAAGTATGGGGGAGGGAGGGAAACAGGTAAGTGTGTCTCGCCCCAATGTTCAGTACGTGTTTTTGTAGTTTCGATACCACCTGACCGCGGGCATTTGAAAAATAATAGTGCTAAAATAAGGTGGCGCGATGATACCTTTTGCATCCTAATTAACCCTTTAACCTGTAAACTATTTATTTGAAATTTTCACCCACTTGAAATGAATTATGTTTTAGTCCACCTTTGTACACATATTTCAATCGCTGCCCCAAAATCACTGAACATTGAACAAACATAGAATCAATGTATCGTGTTTGCTGGGAGCTGCATGAATGTGCCCCAGCAAACACGAGGTATTCACCCAAGTGACCCAATGCTGTTTCAATGTTGGCCGACCGTCTTCGACGCTGGCACAACATTTGAACAGCATTGGGTGAATGCCTGGTGTTTGCTGAAACATGACTTTGTGTATCACAACACTGGAGTGTGCTTTTGTTTTGTAACTGGCAGGACAGTTAGCAGGTTAGTGGGCCTCCACTGCTGTCTGCGTGGAGCTGGGGGGGGGGGGGGAGGTTCTTCACAGCTTTTCTCTGTCTGCAATGTCAATAAGACCGACTAGATGTGGATCACGACAACCACCTAGTTTCTGGTTTGACATAGACTAGAATTTGAACTGGTCCCCTCACTCCCTTGACATGCCAGCCATCTCACATGGCCTGGCTTTCTGCTGGTTGTGTTGTGTTCAGATGACTCTGTCTGGCTGTGCAGCCCACATTGTTATGAGTTTCTGAGCAATCCTAGACGTAAAGACCAGGGCCTTTAACCTGTTAACAGGCTTGTGAGGCTGGACCAATATTAAATCAGCTTTGGTTCAACATGTTGTTTTACTGGAAAGTTAAAAAAGAAGGGTCAAGATGTTTTTGCGGAAAATAAATGAAAACACTTCACAACACTTTAATGACCATTTTATACAAATTACATTCACTTCTTGTCTTCTATACAATATTAGTAGAGGTACACTAAACACATCCAGGTGACATTTTTTAAAATTTGAAACGTGTCATCTTTTTGGATGCCTGGCCATAAATAACAAACAACGTTCCAGGCAACTTTTTCTCCACGCATAGATCTAACACGCATTGATAAAGGCCTTTTTTATGCAATTGTTTGCTTATTATAGCTTGACAGCCAATCACACAATTGCCTTCATATAAGCCGCCGAGGGGGAAATTATTGTCAGGGCAACTGATTCAACTTACTCGTCATTGATTGTGGGAAGACGTTGAGGTTTATAAATTCTTGTTTGATAAGATGACATTTTTTCCGCAGATGAGTGTTTCTACAGCTACATGTAGATCTAGGGATCGCGTTTGATAATCATTCATGTTTTTGTCTATTTATTTGTAGAACATGTTCAAAAACAGAACAACACAAATATCAGTTATCAAGGAATTACAGATAATAAGAAATATGATGTCCAAAGCAACTGGACAAAAACAGCTGTGACTAAAGTTAATATCACGAATTTAGCTGATTCCAACAACACAGGTGTACTGAATGAAACTTTTTTAACAAAGACCCCGGATGAGAAATATTTAGTGAAAACACTCTACATCATCACGCCCACTTACTTCCGGCCGTCCCAGCATCCTGATCTGACCAGAATGGCCCAGACGCTGGGGAGTGTATCTGGGCGGATACACTGGCTGGTGGTGGAGGATGCCTTGTCATCTAGTACCTGGGTACGTCAGCTGCTGAACCATACGGTACCAACCAGCCATACACTACTACACTGTACACGTGAGACGGGTACCACTAGCAAAGCTGAGCGTCTTCTGGTGACAAAGAGACTGGGTCTGCCGGCTAGTCAACCTCTGGCCAACGGTGTCTCCCAGAGGAACTGTGCCCTCACGTGGCTCTTAAAACATAATATATCAGATGGAGTCATGTTCTTTGGCGATGACGACAACGCATACGATGTACGATTATTTGCAGAGGTAATATCTTTGGACTTTGTATGATATGATTAATGTAATTTTAATAAGCATTAATTGTGCACATGAACTGTTAATTTTGAACATAAAAACCCAACGTTATCAATATATACATGTATGTAGACAAATCTAGTTTTAACCCTTTCAGCGCGGGAATCGACTTTAGACGTCAGAATCTGACATCTGTCGATGTCAGATTCTGACGTCTAAAGACGATCCCCCCACCGTGAGAGTAAAAAATTAATATACATAACGGCCGTAGACCCATAACCACGATAACATAGGTATTCAAATGAATTGGAAAGAGCTTTCTTAGACTTTTATAATGACATTTATGACGATTTCAAATTGAAAAAAACAAAAACCTTTGTTCTCCATGAATTATATGCTAGCGTTGTAAGGAATAAATATTTTATCTCTTGAACATAAGTTGTGTGTGTTTCTAAATTCCCACCAATAATCACCATTCTACTAGCACCTTTATCAATTTATACAGGATTGTAACATTGGTTAAAGGGACTGGCCCAGGCTGAAATCATAAAAAAATCGGTGATTTTATTTTGGGTTCTTAATATGACCATATGATGTAAACATGTACATATACTAGAGCTGCAAATTTTTATAATTTTTGTGCTGCACATTCACCAGTTAGGCTAGATATAGAGACGAAATTCCTGATTTCTAATTATTGACAACCATGTCAAAAATAGGAAATGCGGGAATTTCGTCTCTATATCTAGCCTAACTGGTGAATGCGCAGCACAAAAATTATAAAAATTTGCAGTTCTAGTCTATGTACATGTTTACATCATATGGTCATATTAAGAACCCGAAATAAAATCACCGATTTTTTTATGATTTTAGCCTGGGCCAGTCCCTTTAATTTGCGAACAATTCAATGAATATGCTAATGGTTTGAATACCCTGCTTAAAATAGTCCTAAATAATGCAGAAACACAGCCCTCAGAATATATTTTTTTGCAAATTCACAATGAAAATAATAACATTATTTCATAAATATGTTGAATAAAGTAAACAAATCTAGTTTTTTTACCCAGATCAACGATACAAGCAGAGTTTCTGTTTTCCCAGTGGGGAATTTCGCTGGAGTAGGAGTTTCCAGTGCGGTTGTTAAGAATGGGAAAGTTGTCAATTTTATCGATAATTGGGGTAAGTAATGAGACTACTTATCATAACCCTTGTACTGCTACACCCATTTTAAGCAGGTTTCGAACCAAATGCAATTTTACTAGAATTGATCAAATTAATGTGAGCAGTTAAAATGAGATATATACTATCTTCTGAATGTCAAGTCAAGTCAAGTAAAATTTATTTAAGTGTCACCCACAATTCATTTATATTAAGAACATTACGGTGTTACATTTATTGCGGCCAGTCAATTCTGACTTATGAGACACTATCAAGAAAACATAGCATTGAATAGTATATTGTTAAAAATGATGTAAAATTATGCAGGTTACCCAGCAAAACAGGAAACACTAAACCAATGCCGGATGGATCTATGGCCTTCAGCTAAATTTATGTTAAGCACCTACACGCTACGCATCCGTTTGTCCGTCCGCCGTTTTGCTTCCAATTAACTTCTCGGATTGTATCATGTTGTATTGCAATGTTCTGAAACGTGACCCATCTATCCACCCTACCTACTCTCCGACCGAGGTCTATAATGGAACAGCTCACATTCAAAATAATGGTTATTTTTTTTTTTTATAAGTTTACACGATCGGTCCTGCCAGCTTAATTTGTTTAACTTATTTTACAGACATGTTCATCTGTTATAACTTCGGGAGATTTTTGAACTCGATCTTCTATCGCGTTTGTTGTATATTTTTTAAAAGAGTATGATTTGGATTGTTCAGTTTTTGCTTGGCACAATTGAAGTAACAGTTTTTATTCCATTATTGTATCACCGGACATACGTCTTAGCCTGAATATCTGTATAAATTGAAAAATGGTTTTATCAGATTGAAATATATAAGTATATATGTGGTTATTAGGTATCGCTAATTAATCACATTCAATGTCTTCAAATTGATACATTTTTCTAAAACTCTGTAGTCTAATTTTGACCTGGATATATTTTCTTATCTATGTCATATTTTCATTTTGTTTTTGACTATAATACAAGTTGTGTCCACCTGCGTGTTTCAGTTGCTAAACGTAAATGGCCAGTTGACATGGCCTGCTTTGCTGTGGACATTGTTTTTTGGAGGAGTCGTGGTTCTCCTCTCATGGTGGATGTCAAAGGCTACATAGAAGACGCTTTCTTCCGGGACTTGAACGTCACCCACCGTGATATGGAACCTAAAGCTGATAACTGCACAAAGGTAACGTACATGTAAACGTCACCCACAGTGATATGGAACCTAGAGCTCATAACTGTACAAAGGTAAAATAAACGTAAGTCATCGTGATATGGAACCTAAAGCTTATAACGGTACAAAGGTAATGTAAATGAAACGAAGGCCATTGCTGAGCTATTACTCCGTGCAAATGCAAACAGAAGTAACTGTTTACTGAAAAAGTCAGCAGTTACCGACTTGAAAAGTATACATTCTCAGAAAACACGGAGCATTCACTCAAAGCTGTTTCAATGTTGGCACACCGTCTTCGACGCTGGCCCAACATTGAAACAGCTCTGGGTGAATGCCCCGTGTTTGCTGGGTTGCAGCCTTATACCAGCAAACACGTGACATTGGCCCAATTCTGTTGCACAAAAAACACAGTCACAGCCTATTAGAATGCACAACATCTACACACCGTATGTCTGCGCAATCGCGTGTTTCAGGAGGTGTTTTGTAATTCTGCAATACATCATAATCTGAAGCCGATTTTATTTTCCAGTTAACCTTATAACAGCCAATTAAACTTACAACAGCCACTTGAGGTGTTAAATGTGTCTCGCTCATGCCACCCACAACTTCAAGTGGGTATAGTAATTAGTTAAATGGCAATTACAATTAACCCTTTAACCGCCGGTGCCGCATATATTTGGGTTTTCATTTTTTATTAGGACATGAAGTACCACCTTTTAAACATGTTCTAGATAAAATGTGACATCAATCAGCAATATTTGAGAACAGTTGACCTCCATTTTGTCAAATATGAATAATTTTCACTCACTTGAAGTTGTGGATCGCGTCAGCGAGACACAACTTCAAGTGGGTGAAAATTTAGAATAAATAATTTGGCGGTTAAGGCTTATTTTACCGTCAAAATATGTGTTTTAAAGTGATAAGTTTTAATATGTTTTTAACCCTTATATTATAACACGGAGACCAAAGGTGTTTTTTCAATTTGAGATCATCATAAATGTTTAGGCTATTTCCGCTTCATTTGAATAATTCATTGTTCAATATTATGAGTCTACGGCCATTATATTTTCGTTTTAATTCTTTCAGTGCGGGGACCGTTTTTAGGCGTCAGAATCTGACGCGCTGAAAGGGATAAAGTTATAATAAAAAGCTTTTAAACGACTCTAGACGTGATTCACGCTCCAGACTTCAACAGATATTTCATCCCTTGGGACGATTTGTTTTCCTTTCAGATCTACGTCTGGCACACGCAAACCGTAACCATGAAGACGAACAAGTCAACGTTTGACAAGTTGAGACAGACTTATCCTGGAACCAATGTGCAGCAGCTGGGCTCCGAGGTGGACACAAGGTGGACTAAACTATGACAGATGGACGCTCTCTACTGAGCAAAGGCAAACAGCAGTAACTGCTTACCTGAAAAGTAAGCAGTTACTGCTGCTTGCCTTTACACGGTACTACATATGTGCAAATAGTAACGTGGTGCCAATTGGAAAACAATTAACTTTTTTTCTACTGCAGTAGTGAATGGGGTTTGGCAGACTCTCATACCAATATGTACAATGTTTCTTTCTCGTTCTATTTGTCCAAAATGTTCCTACAAAGGTCATGAAATTGTTACCCCTCTTGTTATCATGGTTATGTCTCTTATTTCAGATCCCAGAATCTGAAGAAGCTTTTAATCAACAGATCAAGTAGGCCTACACATCAAAATACAATGCAATAAATTTATCAAGTGTCATCGATCTCATTTGTCAACATATATATGCTTATTCTTCATTGATTTGAGGCTGGAACTGTTAGCTAAAAAAAAATCTAAAGTGATAATAAATGTATCAGTTCGACACTCGTATGATGGATATTGTCTGAGTTTAAAAGTGTTCATAATACGCGGGACAAGGGCCCGCGCCGTAGACATCACAAACTACACTCGTTAATCTGGGTAATTTTAACCATTTAACCGCCAGTGCCGCATATATTCGGGTTTTCATTTTTTTTATTAGCACATTAAGTACCACCTTTTAAACATGTTAAAGATAAAATGTGACATCAATCAGCGCTATTTGAAACAGTTGACCTCCATTTTGCCAAATCTGAATTATTTTCACTCACTTGAAGTTTTGGATCGCGTCAGCGAGACACAACTTCAAGTGGGTGAAAATTTAGATTGAATAATTTGGCGGTTAAGGGGTTAAGGTACCGTCATATTATACATTTCTATGTATAAAAACAGTTTCTACAGATTTCCAAACCTAAATATTTTTCAGTCGGTAGCCCACGTATTTTCAATTTCGAAATGACCGACTGAAAATATGGGGCATCCCAGCTTATATTGTATAGCTCTCACGTTGAATAGAAGAGCATTCTGTGGAGCTGCTTTTACACACACACATAGATAATGTATATCATGATACCTTGAGAAATTTAGGGACTGTCGGCGCATGCGCCTTCCACAGTGGACCAGGGCCTTAAGCTTTGATGAGCTGGTCGGATTTTAATTATATCATGAGCAGACCATGATATTTTGAGTGCCATCCCCCAGTAGACACAAAACATTTGTATAGCATTTATGCAATGTGGGGCCAACATTAAAGACGTGGGAGACCGGGGCTAGTTCGAACAGAAATTTGAAAAAATGATTTAATTTTCTATATAACGAAGTTAGGAAACAACACGGTAAAATTAGATTTTTCACTGTTTGAACAAACCCACACCTAGGATTAGTTCAACATGGGATGGGGTGTGTCTGAACAGTGTTAAATGTATCAGATAGCTTGTGGGGTTAGTCTGAACAGTCGAACTAGCCTCATTTTATTTTCGAGCAAACACCACATGGACGTATTTTGAAAAATTCTATATTTAGTACTAAGATCATAGAAGGCAACCAAACATGTATTAACTTTAGTTAAGGTACTACAACTATACGAGTTGAAACTGTCAGGTTCAATGACAAACATTGAGCAAGATAACATGTTGTGGGATAGTAAAAAATACTTTTGACCCCTGAAAATGAAGTATTTTTACTTTTTCATAATTTGTTGTAAAAAAACACCTTCGAACATGAAGTCAAGGGTACTGATACAGTCATTCACTAGAAGGCAGCACAGAACATCAGTACATTTACTATCAAAGTTATGGGCACTGTTCTGACTAACCCTTGTGCGAACTAGCCCCGGTCTCCCCTAGCCTTAAAAGGTGTATTCACATAATTTTGGGCATGAATACGGCAATTATTACGTCATTTGGTGGATTTTGTATTCGTGTATAGCCATATATGTGAACACCAAAACGTAGCTTAGGCATTAAAATAACATTCCTAATAAAATATAAAATATTGTGTTTTGTGGTAATATTTTTTTAAATTTGACAGGCTTTTTGAATTTGGTTGAAACTAGTAAAACAAAAACATCGTATTTTTTATAATAAAAACAACGCCTTATACCCATCTAACCAAAAATGCATACTACATTATGAATTATTGATCTCACTTAAAATTACATTATGTGAATAAAATTGATATTTAGATATTCAGTGGCGGCCATTTAAAAAAGTGCGACCATTTAGTAACTGTGAACAAATATCAAGAATATGGAAATTAAAGATTTATTTTAGGTAGGGTTAAAAAACAATATTAAATAAAAAATAAGCAATCATAAGAGTAATGTGAATAAAATAATACTGGTATGGTCATTTAAAAAAAACACGCTCATTTGATCAAAATTATGCTAACATGCTGTTGTCACAGTGCCCTCAGGTGCATACACAAACCAATTCTGGTGTTCTTATCACCATGTATTTTACACGTATATATGCCCCACTGAGGCTCTAAAATAAGCCCAGTTATTAAACCACACTATATATACCGCACTAAATAGGCTAAACTGGGCCAGGAGAACCTCCTGAGGATGGTGAGACGAATGAGATGCCCTCCAGACACAGGATGCGAAATTCAATCCCTTGTGGTTTAAGGTCCGGTACGCTACCTCTCGGTCACGGAGACTCCCCACAATATTGAATCTTTATGACTGAGCGGGAAAGAAACATTTTGTGGCTTTGAAATTGAAGGCCAGAGTGGTGTTCGAACCCGCGATCTCCGACTTTCCAATAAAGGAACTTGCAAGCAGGCAGCTTTAACCACTGCACCATATTAAGGGATCATTATAGAAAATATAACAAAATAGGTTTTATCAGTGTTTATGGCGTGAGACTGCCTTAGATTTGTTTGAAAATAGAGGTTTTCACCTGTATTGACCTGCCTGTTATTCTGAACAAAAAATGTATAAAACCATTGATATATTGACTGTACTATATAATATAGACTTACCTGGAGATGCTCCTCTCGCCTCTTCGCGTGCCTAACAGTAATATGGGCCTACATGGTATGACAACCTCCATGAATTCACCAGGTGGCTCTGCTCCACAGCTGACAGTAGGCCTATGGGGAGCGAATAAGACGCAGACTGCGAAATGAAATGGACCATGGGAAATAGATCACTGATGAACGGTTTACACACCCTTATATAACCTGGCAATACCCTTTATGGACAGTTAATAGCCAATGTTACTCTATTGATGCTTATTTTTTCAGTTTTAAGTGACAAAAAATAATTCAATATACAAATGATGAAAAGTAGACATCTCACACATTGGACTGTTGGGTGAACTGAATACTTTCTACAGTAGATCAATATTTTATTGCTGACAACCAATCGGGGCTCGACTTTGACGTCAGATTTTAACGACAATAAATGAAATATTGATTCGTCCAGATCCGCGAGAATCCAGCACTAACTAAATTATAGTATATTTTTAACCGAACTAATCCAAGTAGAATGAAACAAATCACCCTCGTCAAGTTTATATTGGAAAGTAAATCATTTTAAACAGTTTATTTTCCTTACTGGTGATTAATCTCGCCCAGTAGATGACAATTTTACATTTGATATCTATATGAAGCGGCGCTTCACCCAGCTCTCCATAATATCTCCATAATAATCTGACGTCTGTAGACGTCAGATTCTGACGTCTGAATTCGATCTACAGACGTCAGATTCTGAAGTCGCATACTGCTCTGTAAGAGTAAACATATTTATAATGGCCGTATACCCATGATGCCCAAAACATAGTATGCATATTCAAGAGACATTAGGTATATCCCAATTTGTTTGAAATACGATATAATTGCACACTATAATAAATTTGAACATTATTCTACAGGCCGGATTTTATAGCTAGACGGCCGCCATTATGAAAAAAACCCCGTTTTTCTCATCACTTCACCCAATTGTCATTTTGGCTCAGCTCAAATTGGAATTTTAAACATAGGCCTACTGATAATTCTCATATAGATTCTATGTCGACGTTTAACCCTTTAAGCGCTCACCATGCATTAGAACATCATTTTACATCCTGAAAACAGACTCAATTTTCCTACAATCAAGGATTTTAGAACGAAAATTCCCATGAAACTGCTCTACCAATACATGGCATTTTCTTTCTTTTTTCACCCACTTCAAATCATATTCATCCACTATAAACCGAGAATTGAGAAATTCGCGGCTTGTAGTGGATGAAGATGACAATGATAAATTCAGGCTTGAACGGTTTAAAAAGGGGGTATAAAGTATAAGTAACAAGATCACATCTTTTGGTTTGTGTTTATTACAACGCGTTTCGGCCAAAGCCTTCTTCTGGGAGGGGTAGATTGTGAGAGAGTCGCATATATATAGATGTAGAAAATATATAGGGCATAATCTGGAAGGGAGTGATATATTCTGGAATCCCAAGACACCTCACATAAGGCCACATCAAATTAATTTTATGTATGACGGATTCTCAGCAGAAAAAAATGGAGCGAGTTTTTGATTTCCCCCAAAAATGGAGCGATCGAAGAAGCGACAATTTTTTTTCTCAAAAAACTGATTTCCCGCAAAAATGGGGCGAGCGAAGTAGCAAATGTTTTTTCAAAGAAAGAAACGTAACACTGACGTGATTTTCAGGCTGAGAAAAAAATAGGTGTCTCCAAACAAAAATGGAGCGGAGAAATTTAAAAAAAAAAAAATTGTGCTTCCAAAAAAAATGGAGCGAGGAAATAATTTTTTTTTTTAAATAAAAAAATTCAATCACGGTAAAATCGGAGCGGCGAATCCGTCATCCATAAAATTAATTTGCTGTGGCCTAATCGTCAAAAAGGGGGGTAGATCCTAGGAGGGGGGGGGGGGTAGAATCTGGGGAACGCCAGGATCCACCGGGGTAGTCATATACTCTAGGATCTACCCCAGGGTAATCGTTACACCAGCTGTGATCGTTACCCGGGTGTAGTTTCAAGGGGGGGGGGGGTGGTATTATCTAGGGTGTTATATTTGTCCGACTGGTAGGCTTATGGGTAAAGCCGGACCAATATATGTTGATGAGGCTTAACTTATGGCCGGCTTAACCTAATTATTTTTTTAATCGTTCAATTAAGAGCATCTATAGGCTAGGTGTGTCACTCATTAGAGTGTTACAGATTAGAGAGTCTAATTAGAGAACAATTATTAGAGATTCAAAAAGAGCCAGACCAATCAATAGGGTTAACATGGTTAACAGGTTAAGGTTGGCTTCTAACGACCCTGAAGAGGATTCCCAGCAGGCGTTGACCCAATGTTGCTGTAACGTTGGGCCAACGTCGAAAGAAATGAACCAGAAAAATAAATCATAGGCTTATAAGCTCGCCCAAAAATGTGCCATCAAAAATAATTTTGATCGCTCGATCAATATAATTTTCCCCCCAAAATCCGTCGAGCAAAGGCCCTACAATTAATTCGTTGTGGCCTAAGCACCTGGCTTGCAGGGCCGGGGTAGATTTTGTAAACAGATGTGTATGGCTACATTGATCATTTAGACCTGCAGGGCTACGTCATTTAATTATTGTCAATCCGAAGCCCACTACATAAAAAGCTTTCGCTCATTGGTAGGCCTAGGCCCTGATCTAAACGTAGGCTAGGTAACGTTAGGCTTCTGTATAAACTTTTTAGTGCAACATAGGGTAGATTCAGGTAGAGCGATACACTTAAGCCTTTTTCCAGCTATGTGCAATTTGTTATTCAAGAGCAGCAATTGCCTACGCTTAAAACCTAAAGCAGCACATATCTACTGATTATATATGTACAAATATTACGAATATGAATGTTTTTGTGTGTGCTGCAGCCATGAAAGTAAGACTTGTCAGTGTATCGCTCTACCTGAATGATTTCAGGTTGAGCGATACACTTGATTCAGGTTGAGCGATACACTTATGTATGTATCACTTCCAATGAGAAGACAGGCTCTATAAATACCTAGTAGCCTAAGAAATATTTTTTCTTTTCAATAGATAAAAATGTCAACAATGGAAAGGCAATAGGCCGACATAATAAAACCAGTTTGAGTAAGGGGTGGGAGTGGAGTGAGGGCTGAGAGTGGAGTGAGGGGTGGGAGTGAGGGGGCGGTAGTGGAGTGAGGGGCGGGAATAGAGCAGAAGGGAGGGGGTGGAGTGAGGGGCGGGAGTGGAGTGAGCGGCGGCAGTGGAGTGAGGGGGCGGGAGTAGAGGGAGGGACGGGAGTGGAGTGAGGGGCGAGATTGGAGTGAGAGGGCGGGAGTGGAGTGAGAGGTGGGAGTGGAGTGAGGGGTGGGGGTAGAGTGAGGAGCGGGAGTGGAGTAAGGGGCGGGATTAGAGTGAAAGGGCGGGAGTGGAGTGAGGGGCGGGAGTGGAGTGAGGGGGCGTAAGTGGAGTGAGGGGCGGGAGTGGAGTGAGAGGGCGGGAGTGGAGTGAGGGGCGGGAGTGGAGTGAGGGGGCGGGAGTAGAGGAAGGGGTAGGAGTAGAGGGAGGGGCGGGAGAAGAGGGAGGGGCGGGATTGGAGTGAAAGGGCGGGAGTAGAGTGAGAGGCGGGAGTGGAGTGAGGGGCGGGAGTGGAGTGAGGGGGCGGGAGTAGAGTGAGGGGCGGGAGTGGAGTGAGGGGCAGGAGTGGAGTGAGGGGCGGGAGTGGAGTGACTTGAGTGAGGGGCGGGAGTGGAGTGAGGGAGTGAAGTGAGGGGCGGGAGAGGAGTGAGGAGTTGGAGAGGAGTAAGGGTAGGGGCCGGAGTAGAATGAGGGATGGTCGAGGTTAAATTGAGAGGCCGGGGTAGAGTGAGGGTAGAGTGAGTGGTAGGAGTAGAGTGAGGGATGAGGGTAGACTGAGGGGCCGGAGTAGAGTGAGGCGTGAGGGTAGAGTGAGAGGTGCGAGTTGAGTGAGGGACCATGGTAGAGTGAGGGACCAGAGTAGAGTGGGGTGTGAGGGTAGTGTGAGGGGCCGGAGTAGAGTGAGGGGTGGGTGTAAAATGAGAGGTGAGGCTAGAGTGAGGGACCGGAGTAGAGAGGGGCGTGAGGGTAGAGTGAGGGGCTAGGGTAGAGTGAGGGGCAAGGGTAGATTGAGGGGCAAGAGTAGAGTGAGGGTAGAGTGAGAGTAGAGTGAGGGGTGGGAGTAGAGTGACTAGTCAGGATGGAGTAAAGGGCCGGAATATAGTGAGGGTAAATCAAGTGAGGTGAGGTGAGGGTAAATCGAGTGAGGGATGAGGTTAGAGTGAGGGGCGAGAGTAGAGTGAGTGGTGAGGGTAGAGTGAGGTGAGAAGTAAAAATAAATGAAGGGTGGGGGAACAGTGAGGGGCCTGAGAAAAGTTAGGGGCCGGGGTGGAATGACAAGTGAGGGTAGAGTGCGGGACCGGAATGGAATGAGGGGTGAGGGTAAAGTGAAGGGCCAGAGTAGAGTGAGGGGTAGAGTGAAGGGCCGGGGTAGGAGGTGAGGGTGGAGTGAGGGACCGCGGTGGAGTGAGGGGTGAGAGTAAAGTGAGGGGTGAGGGTAGAGTGAGGGACCTGAGTAGAGTGAGGCGTGTGGGTAAGGCGAGCGGCCGGAGTAGAGTTAGGGGTGGGGGTAGGGTGAGGGTAGAGTGAGGGGCCGGAGTAGAGTGAGGGGCTAGGGTAGAGTGAAGGTAGAGAGAGGGTAGATTGAGGGGTGAGGGCAGAGTGAGGGATGAGGGTAGAATAAGGGGCCGGAGTAGAGTTAGGGTAAAGTGAGGGGCCAGGGTAGAGTGAGGGGAGAAGAGTAGAGCGAGGATTGAGTGATGGGCCAGAGTTGACTGAGGCGTGAGGGTAGAGTGAGAGTGGGATTAGAGTGAGGGGCCGGAGTAGGGTGAGGGGTGAGGTTAGAGTGAGGGATTGGGGTAGAGTGAGGGTTGAGGGTAAAGTGAGGGGCTAGGGTCGAGTGAGGGATGGGAGTAAAATGAGGGGCTGGGGTAGAGTGAGGGGTGAGGGTAGAGTGAGGGACGATAGTAGAGTGAGGGGTGAGGGTAAAGTGATGGGTGAGGGTGAAGTGAGGGGCCGGATTAGAGTGAGGGGCCGGGGTAGACTGAGGCGTGGGGGTAGAGTGGGGGGCAAGAGTAGGACTTGTGAGGGTAGAGTGAGAGGTGGGAGTAGAGTGAGGGGCAGAAGTAGGGTGAGGGTTAAGAGAGAGCGCAGGAGTAAAGGGAGTAGATTGAAGAGATGGAGTAGAGTAAGGGGCCGCGGAGTAGAGTGAGGGGCCGGAGTAGAGTGAGGGGTTTGAGCTTTTAAAGTGTATCGCTCTACCTGAATAGGCCTGTATCGGTCAACCTGACATATTCAGGTAGAGCGATACAAACTTAGTTTGGAGAGTATTATTGCAAGTGTGACCTCATAAGTATTGAAATTGGTGTCACTCAATAGGGAGAGCAATAAAAGGTTCTGATATAAACATCCATATCCATTTGTACCAAGGTAGCTCATAATAAAATCCTTAGCATTATTTCCTAACAAATCCTAGTGCCTGACCCATATTTAAGACAAGCTTTTGACTCAACTCAACACTAGAAGTCCAGTTGCCGTTGTGGCGGTTCAAAAACAGCGCTCTTCAGGCAAATCACGTGAGAGGGTTGGCCGCTCATACAGTAATAACTCAATTCATCAGGTGGCACTTATACTGCTCATTGGATTTGTTTAAGCTTAGCTGTATCGCTCTACCTGAATGTATCGCTCTACCTGAATCTACCCTATGCCTAAACTAACAACATAAACTTTCATTTCTGCAGGCAGAAAATCAGAACTAAATTAGTTTTTCACAATTTAGAAGCCAAGTAGCCGGCCCTACGTTAGATTTATCAGGGATTGACACTAACACTGGCCCGATGCCAGTAGAAATCAGTAAGGGCCAGTAAATCACATAAGATAGGGCCTACTGGCCCTGGGGGTCAATGAAAAATAACAGGTGTGTCGCTTTATTTAATTTTAACACCCCTTTATTTATGGCTATGTTATGAAAAAATGTCAAAATTTACAAATGAGCCTGAGGTTGAATATTAAACATTGATTTAAATTTTGTACCATACCGTTACATCAATTTTTTTGTGATAGGCCTACAGTGTAGGCTACGTTAAGGACTATCAGATACAGCTAAGGGCCAGTAATTATCTGAAACTACTGGCCCTTTTGGCCACTACCTCAGAGCAGTTAGTGTCGATCCCTGTTTATATTAGGCCTAAGTGCCAAGAAAAAGGTAAATATTAGCTGCTAGCACCTCAATGGTGGCTAATAATATTTCTCAGACTTGGCTGAGCTCATTGGCAGACATCCAACATATCAAGTCTCCATAGCATAACCCTCCCAGCAGACACAAGACGTCGAATCAATGTTGGTTAACGTTGGTCCATCGTCTACGACGCTGTAGGCCTACCAACGCTAAACAACATTGATTCAACGTCTTGTGTCTGCTTGGCTGGGCTACGTCGGTTGATCTGATTGCGTTGTGCCAGCGTTACTGGATATATTATTATGCTAACGTTATACTATACACACTACACTACAGTGCCCATACACGTTGTTTTAATGTTGGACCATCGTCTGCGACGCTGGCCCAACATTAAAACAACTTGTATCCCATGCTACAACTGAGTGGTTTGCTGGCTGAGAGTATCGGTATATTTCTATGACGTGGGATGGGCCCTGGCTTGGCCAATCAGATTGTCTGCAGGCAGACACACCCCATCAGACTGTCCTTGACGAGCAAGGTAACAAGCGAGCCACGCGGCAGTCTGCAAATTGAATACAATCCGCCCGCGACGCAGTGTTTATAATCGGTTCTAACACCAGCCAGATCATAATCTCTCCATTTTGGCCACGTTCCAGCGGCCGCCATGACGTTCAAAGACGACGAAGATAACAAGGTAAGATTGTGTTTTATCAGTGTGTCGATTTATCAGTGTGTTTGCTTGTATTTTGTGCGAACATTACAGGTGCTTTCGTGGCAGAATGCTGGCCTTCTCATCGCGTATGCTCAGAGCTGTACACGTTGTATGCAGGCGCGTATGCTCAGAGCTGTACACGATGTATGCAGGCTGTGTGTTATGTGTTCGCGTTAACCGTGTACAGACAAGATGTGCACTGTCCCAAGGTACACGCGTGTTAGGGATATGTGTACAAACGACAAACAATGCTGCAGTGCCGTGAAACCAGTGCTTGAACATTTTACACTGATTTTTACACTGATTTGACATTGTCAGTATGTTTAATTTTAACCCTATAAGTCTAGACTAATTCTGAGTTAAATCAAATCATGTAGGCCCCCTATTTAAAATCGATTGTTTGATCAATTGTCGTGAATTGATACAAACATATGAATAGTCATTAGCCAAATGCAAAGTTTAAGCCTTAGGGCAGTGTAGGGTAGGCTCCCGATCCCGTCCCAGTAAACATGGTAAACACAAACCATAACATTCATACAACGTCGGACCACTCCCTTGTTTGTAAATCTCCCCTATTGGTAACCAGGTAGCTTAGGCATAACCAGGTAACCCCCATCCGCATTATTAAAGTGACTCCGTGGGATGACACAATTTTGTTGTTGTTTTGTATCATGTGTATGAACATGAATTTATTGATGAAGCGGTGTATCCCACACATCATGATTTATTTTTCAATATTTTCAGATTTTTAACAAACATTTTTATCAATTACCGGTAGGCCCTATATAGTGTATATAACAATCCTTTTATATACTAGGGCCTATGTATATCTAAACAGCTAAGGGATGGATTGGTTGAATGTAAGCACAGCATTGACATTGGGCACATTATACCCATCCGTGACCCATCGCATTCCGGGCAGGCCAGAGCAAATTAGGCAGCAGCATAGCATATGTGCCCATAGCCCAGTTCCTGGAACCAGGCTATGGGCACATATGTTGCTGCCATCGGCCAAGCGTTGGGCAGACAATCAGTGCTGCACGTTAGGCCTAACAGTACCCCCCCCCCCCCCTTGTCTTCACTTTAAGACACCAATTAAGGGCCGCTTCTTTCATGTGGTTAGTCGTAGACGGTGAGTAGTTGTGGCAGAAAGTGTTGTATAATGGCCATGCACACACTCTTGTTTGTTTACATGGTAGTAGGGCCTATATATCTGTATATGGGCAAGACCATCGTGATGTATGCAACATTGTGACAGTTTTATTTTTTTGTGTTGGCTGCCAATATAAAATATAAAGTGAAACCCCCAATATGATCCATGCATACAATCACACATTGACTCTAGTTTTATCTATTGGTCATATTGTAGAGAAATCTATTCATGGAATGTAGCCAGGCGGCAATATTCAATCGTGATGTATGCAACATCGTTGTGACACTAGTTTTGAACTTTAGAAACACTTTAGCCTATATCCTGTCAGTAAATATATTTTTTAATATACTCTCTATTCTATCAAGTTAATGCCCTCAATTTATCTTAAAAGTAGAATAATTTTTATCTGCTAGCTTCTTGTTTTTTCGGAAACTGTTGATACAAACGTGATGTATGCAACATATTTACCGTGATGTATGCAACAGTCTGTCAACATATCAAAAAAAAGGAGCAATTAAATTGGAAATGTAGAATATTTTCATGCATTTTTAATTTGAAATTATGTATGATAATTATGAAGTTGAAACAGGAAACACTGCCACACATTTAGCACATGATTATGTCACCATAACAACTACAGCACATTTAAAAGTTATATATTATAATAGTATAAGATCAATTTATATAAATGTTTACATAAATAAATGGCCAGATTCCCGATATATAATCTTCTGTGTTGTTAAATTGGTTAGAAATCAATGTCTGCTTTCAACATTCAAATTATCTAAAATATTTGTTTGATCAATGCTAACTTTTAATAGAAATACATAGATCTCTCTGTGATGCCAGTTTAGACAATATCTAGAACAGCATCCTGTTGACTATCGGTCACTGTTTAAATTACATATCACCCCTGCGAAAGAATTGTTAAAGATTTTCCGCCACCATCACAGACAGCAGCAATCATGTTTGTGATGACAAGGAAGAAATGTTTGTGATAATTAATCATGGAAATCCCATCTGGTGTAATATAATACATATAGTACACAGTTCATAGTTGGGTGGATTTTTTTCAACATAAATTGATGTTTACAATAGATATAGATGTAAGCTAGTTAAAATTGAAGCAATTTTTTTTTGGAGGGGGGGAGGGGGGTGTTTTGAGGTTCATCAAAATTACTTGTCTTTGCTGGAAATATATTTATGATATTCTATGGTCTTCTAATAACACCTTAATTATCAAACATAATATTTAACATGCAATTCATCTATAAAACGAGATTTTTGTCAAATCTAGCCATTTCACATGTTTCACCCCAGATTACCATGAAATTATTAAATTATATCAAAAAATTTCTGAAATATCAAATATAATTTAAAGACCCTCTATCACTAATAAGATATTCTAACACATCTACATCTATGCAATCAAATGTACTTCTGAAGATAATCACATTAATTTTATGACGCTCCTAAATAACATTGTAAACGTTTTAAAATTACATGTTGAAATCACAATCCTGTTGCATACATCACAAATTCATCTTTGTGCGGTAGTTCCCAGCTTAACTAATTCTACAAATGTTATAGCATTTGTACATAATATGGGTTGGGCGGGGGCCCTAGGGTAGTGGTTAGCACCGCTGCCTTTCACGCCAGAGTCCGGGGTTCGGTTCCCGGTCTCGGCGGTTTGAAAGAAACAAAAATGTTTCTTCCCCATCCACGTGTGAAAGTTAGTATTGTGGGGAGCCTCCGTGACCGAGAGGTAGCGTGCTCGGCCTCAGACCGCCAGGGCTCGAATTTCGAATCCTGTGTCTGGAGGACAGTGTCATCTCAATCATCTCACCATCCTCAGGAGGTTCTCCTGGCCCAGTTTAGCCTATATGTGCACAAAGGTGGCCTAAAGCCCGATTCATTTCATTTCATTTTTACATAATATGGGTTACAGGAAACTTGTTACTTTAATAAAAATATATTGAGAATATTCACCAAATATTTTTATAATAAAATAAATTACATTTTTTTGTGATGTACGCAACGTTGCATACATCACGACACTTAAATCTCGAAATAAACCAAACGTTCAAGACATTTTTTTGTTTTCTTTGCATAGCATCAAAGCATACCTTTCCATGGTCACCTATTATCCTTAAACTAGGTAATATAATTCAGAAAATAATTTTTCATCAACATTGAAAATACCTATCATTTTGTTGGAAAAAATAGTAAAAAATTACCACCAGGTGGCGCAGTGAATATATATTATTATTATCAGTCAGAATAAATAAATTCATACAAAAATTTTTGAGCAAAGTTGTTATTTGTCTAACAACAGAGTTAATTTTGTGTTTGCATGCTTAAAAAAAATTGCAGTTATGTCGCAATTCCATGGTTTTGCCCATATGCAATTTGGTAATAAAACTAGTTTAGTCTTTTTCAGTGCCTTTAAATTTGTTTTTGATTTGTTTGTATTTTAATTTTATTATAGTTGAGATCAGGTGAGCAGGCTATGACTTCATGTAAGTTAAATTGCCAAAATTGACCATTCGTTCACTAAGCTTTTTGTTTTGATTGAGTCATCACCATTACAATGGCGAAATCAGATCATGGCAATGCCATAGTGCCATTTTATTATCTTTATCTGTTGATTATTTAGATCATTGATTATAAATTATGTCCGACTGAGATGGTGAAGAACTGTCAAAATGAAAGCAAGTTTTTCGTTGAGTAGTCCTTATCAGTAAATTTTCAAGTGATTTCTCGATTGCAAACATTATTATGTGGTCATCACTCATCATGGTCATTTGACAACATTTCAAAAGTTAGACTATTTGCCCATGTTGCACGTAGGTCTAAGTTGTAACGCAATTCTGATAATAAACTGGAATGTATGATAACAGGTTAACATGGTTTACATAATATTCTTATTTTTTATAATAATATTTACCATGTTTACACAGCTTTTAACCACTATAGTCGTTAACCTTTTCACTACCATACATGACGGAAATTTCCGTCGTCATTCGTCAATGAACGTAACCATAAAATGACACAAATTTTCGTCAAATATATACTACATTTATGTATTTTTCGTCATTTGAAGCTGGAAATTGCGTTAGCAATTCCAGCTTCAAATGACGAAAAATAGAACTCCTGCACCAGTATATCTGGATCCTGGCATGCACTCCGGCCTGGAAGTCAAAGGGTTAATTATTGGCGCTTAAACCCTTTCAGCGCGGGGAACGACTTTACACGTAGAATCTGACGTCTGCAGACCACTGTAGACGTCAGATCCGCACTGAAAGAATTCAAATATTTCTAATGGCCTTAGACCCTTAACATAGGTATTCAAATGAAGCAGAAAGAGCTAACTAAGACATGATGATTTGAAATTGAAAAAACAACCTTTGGTCTCCATGAAACGTTTATACACAAATATTTTCGTGTTTTAAGGGTTATGTTTAAATGTTGAAGGGTTAATAATATTTTGCTTTGACTTGTGATAAAAACTTACTAGGCTTATATTGGACATATAAACTAGGCTTATATTGGACAATCACGAGTGATGATCATGATGATCATGAAATCTAACTATTGGGACATTCCTGTGCATGCTATCTGGCGAATTTAGAAACATTCAAGATGGCCACCAATCATAGTTCTATTCGTCATAACCATGATAACAAGGGTATTACGATATTGACTTATGATGACAGTCTAACAAAGGACTAAGCTACTTAGTGACGTCTTTGACTTATTTTGTTTATTATATGCCTTCTGTGCACCTTCTGGAACTTCACTCTTAAACTGTTATACCGATGTCACAATTTAGAGAGAGTTAACTAATTTTGGAAATTTCCAGGAAAGTGTAAGATTAAAAGCTCTAAGCCCAGTTTCTGGCCATAACAATGTGACGTCATAGTTTAGACAAAGTATTTTTTGAAAATTTCCAGGAAATGTTCACTAATGTCTAGGCTATAGGTAGGTGGGATCAAAAGATCAGCCTTAAGTTTGGTCTTGAGAAAATGACGTCATAGTGTAAAAAAATTATTTTTTTAAACTTCCGGGAAAATGTGATGTTGGATCGAAAGTGTTTGACTCTGGCCTATGTAATTATATGAGATCAGAGGCTAGATTTAGATTTAGATTTGTCACAGCCGTAATTCTACTAAATGAATGAATGGCCAGTCCGCAGGTCAGTACAGGTATTTAGGCCTATATATCAACAAAGTGAAACACGATCCATTGAACTTGTAGAATACTTGACTAATACCAGGACAATGAAACACAAGATGTTGACAAGATGCTGGATTGCTGTTGGGCCACCGTCAAAGACGTCGGAGTCAAAGACGGTGGGTAAACGTCGAGTGTTGGTTTAGAATATTATCAAATAGGGGGTCTAGATCTACATGTATGTTACTTGGAGTCACTGCTGTTAATAATCTGTGGTCATTATAGATTCTTTGAACAAATTCGCACCTAGCACAGTTTAAATTTAAATCACGATGAATCCACACAATAATTAGTCTAGTTTGGAAGAATGACTTCGTCCGATCTATTGGTCTTGCAAATCCAATCAATTGTTCAACTTCCCCTGGATCTATTTTATTGTAATTTTTTTTCTTTGCGCTCTTATTTAGTAAAAATGTCGAACATCAAATTTATCTTTGTTAAAACACCCCTTTTAATCTGTTAATATGATGGCATGCGATTATTTTTTTTTTTTATGTTTATTGAAGTCTACTAACGTTACTACTAGTCCCAATTATAACCGATGTTTGAATTGTAAATATTTAAAATCATTATTTATTATTAATTAACTATTATTGTCTATTTTAATATCTAACGTAAGCATGGCCATGGTTACCCTGATGACATCGCAAGGCTCTGACACAGTGACCTCCATTTTTAAATGTAATAGTTCTAATACTAATACGATCGAAAGTTTACGACTGTTGAAAATGGCCTAGTTTTCATAGGCACTTGAAATATTCGCCTCAATTTAATGGCATCCGAGTTTTTTGGTAGGCAGCGCGAGTGTCGTTTTTACACAACTGGCTGTCGAAACGAAGTGGCAATCAGTGTGACTGGGCCTCGCGCAGTAAATAAGTTAGGCGGCCCAGTTTAGTTATACCGGGTAGGCCATGGTATTGAAAACAATATCAGCGTTCTATTATGATGTAGGCCCTACGCCCACCCGTCGACGTGGTTTTCGACTCTAGATGAGTAGATCGAAATATGTCAGCCCCCAATTGCAGATAATGTCACTTGCCTTGGCAAAAGAATACGTTCGTATAATTCTTCAATGGATATAAATTATAATCACCTGATAATAGAAGTGATTCATATCGGTGATTACCAGAGTCTTCACAAAGGTTAGAATGAAGGTCATAACTGGCGTTACAATCTATTTACTACACCATGACTGCTCGAATGCCTCATACATGGTATAATATTCGGCCAGCGTCGCAGACGGTGAACCGACATTATGCCAATTCTTCACCAATGCCCAGTGCTTTCTGGGACGATACCAACTATGTCAATAAAACCCTGGCACTAGTTCTATACTATGTGACATCTGCTTTAACACTGGTAGCACACTGATGTCGACCACAGTAGACATTCTGTGGTTTTATCATGTTTATTAGCACTCTGATTCTAAAAGGGAAATAATGTCATAAATATATGATGCTGAGGAATATTATGCGACGGACATTTTACAAATTCAGGTAATTTTCAGTCACTTAAAGCTGTGGATCGCGTAGCGAGACACAGGTTCAAGTGACTGAAAAGTCCAATTTGATTGTTCAGTGCTCCAAGGGGTTAGATGCGTTATACCCCCCCCCCCCCCCCGTTCACAACAAGGAATCTCAATTACCTGTCACGCCAATGTAAACAGCTGTAGCTGGTTACGATTCAAGTGGAGAATTACTGTCGTTTGCCTGTAAATGTAATACTAACAGTAACACCATCTTCTACAATCATGTCCACCTCTATGGTAACACGTAGGTTAGTCGTAAAGTCTGCCACAAGCATTGATGTATTGGGTCTCTCGTTGGACTGCAGGCATTCCATTAACAAAACGTGATTAATAATGGCTTGCCACCATTCTTAGATACTCAGTCGTCATTTCATGATTGTCCATCATAATATTATTGTCACTCTGAGATTAAATGGTTGTTAGACGTACGTGTAAGTATCACTCAACAAAGCGTCACCTACGACTCTTCGACGATAAATTTAATGATTTGTTGACTCATTTTGACAATGCTACAGCCGTCCCGGTATGAACGATAGTATGAACATATTTATTATGATTTCCACGTATTGCACATGTGCATATGTGCTAATCTAAAGGATCTGCGGTTCGCGCTAGCGAGATACGACTCCGTACTGGGAAAAATATAAATTTCTAGTGGCCGTAAACCCATAACCTACATCATGTACATGATATATGTATCCAAATGAAGCGGAAAGAGCTAACTGAGACCTTTATGATGCTTTATAATTGAAAAAAAAAATCCTCCATGGTTTATACAAAATATTTCTGCGCTGTAAGGGTTGAAAAGTTCACTTTTGAGGATGCACAATGAGATGTGTCCGTGTGACTGTGAGCTTTCCAACAAACACGCGGCCAATATTGTTTTAATGTTTTAAAGAAACAGTGACTCAACATCTTGTGTTTGATGGTGTAATTAACTTGGTGCTATACTGAAAACCCCATATTGCTCGGGCCGCACCCGCATTTATGAGGTCATTTAGCTTTTTTAATTGACGAATTTCAAGTAAAGCATGTGCCGGTATACACTGAGTGATATCTAATGTTATTACCCAGGCCAGCCCTTGTAAGTGAAAAACTATTGGCTATAATTATGTTCTATTATTAATAAAAATATGCAATTTTGTTATTTCTTACTACATGTATCACAGTTGACATAATTACATGTAACGCCTCATTGTCTTACTTTAAGTGGCATGTATGATGTGTAGGTTAGTATATAACCGTACTAACATGTTAAGTAAAGACATGTATCATCTATAATTATATTCGTTGCGCTCCTGATTGATTGAGTACCGGTACCTATATCATGACATTGTTTCCACCTCTCATACTGTACATATACAAGGCTTGAATTTATTTCTGCATCTGTTCACGTGCGGATTGCCAGCGGCGTACCCCGTCTCTTACATTCAACAGCGGTAATGATGCAACTGGACGTTGGTCCGGCTCCCTTTTGACGAATTTGCTTTGGCCAGGATTATTCCATTTTTATATTACTCACTTTAACATGTTTAAATGTCTGTTACTTAGCCTCTGAGCCCTGTCCTATAAGGATGTATGCGCTATAGAAATCTTATTGTTTGATTCATTCATTCATTCATTCATTCATTCATTCATTCATTCATTCATTCATTCATTCATTCATTCATTCATTCATTCATTCATTCATTTATTTATTCATTTATTCATTCATTCATTCATTCATTCATTCATCAGTGATAAATGATGTGGCCGCAGGGCCTTAATTAGACTTCCGGCAATAGAGTATTTTGACAAAGTCATTGGAATGAATGTAGTTACTCAGGCTCAACTTTTGTTAACCTGGGGGTTATCCAGCTGAGCGAACGGTTCCAGAATTTCATCATTATTTTATTATATTATAAACAGATTAATAGCACAGATAATAAACTTGAGCTTCTGGTAAAACACCCTAGGCATGCTCAGAACCTTTTGTCGGGTGAGTGAAAAGAAATACTCTCAATAACCCACCATGTTCCATTGTACAATCACCTTACCCTCACATTATCTCTACATCATTCATTCATTCTGTACATTATTCATCTCTCATCATACAACATGTATTGTACTTTTAGCGCATTACAAAGTCAATACAATTACCGTCCCACTCGAAAAGTTACGTTAAACATGTTAACCCTTTAACCGCCGGTGTCGCATATATTCGAGTTTTCATTTTTTATTAGCACATTAAGTACCACATTTTAAATATGTTAAAGATAAAATGTGACATCAAACAGCAAGATTTGAAAAGAGTTGACCGACATTTTGTCAAATCTGAATAATTTTCACTCACTTGAAGTTGTGGATCGCGTCAGCGAGCCACAACTTCAAGTGGGTGAAAATTCCGATTGAATAATTTGGCGGTTAAAGGGTTAAACAACCATTTTACTTGCTTGTGTTTTTTTACTTACTACATAGGATGACCAGAGGAAATTTTGCTGCGCCAGTTTTCTTAAAATACTATTTACTAACCAACAAGCATCTATCAATATCCAGAAGCTTGTCTGCAATTTTATTATTTTAAAATTAAAAGTACGCACATCATACTATACATAGCATACTGTATTGTACATAGAGAAAGTCAAATTGGCTCTTTAGCATGTTGAACATGTTTAAGGTGACTCCCGCTGGTTTCGACCTGGTTTCAGAGGAAATAAAATGACACTGAAATCCATTAAATAGTTTGTTATACATGTTATAGATGCTCAGTTAATCAAAATGTTAATTTTCAAACATGTTTATTTTTCTTAAATAGTCATATTTTTCGTCATTTGAAGCTGGAAATTGCGTTAGCAATTCCAGCTTCAAATGATGAAAAATAAAATTGAAACAAAATTCCGCAGGACAAGGGTTAAAAAATGACATTTTGTCCTCAAAGCATAGGCCTGAATTACCACCTGGCTTGAGTTGATGATATATCTCTTACAAAGGAAAACAGCAGTAACTGCTTACTTCTGGAGTAAGCAGTTACTGCTTTTGCCTTTGCACGGGTGTGTCTTAGACGGCAGAATCTGACGTATAAAGATGGTCCCGGCGTTAATGGTTTGCTTGATAAACATACGTCAGAATCTGTGAGGCGTTCACATGACATTTTGTATCTTGCATTCAGGGCTACACGTGGTATACGTACACCGGCTCCTTAGATTCAATCATCGTGAGCTGTGCACATGATACGACAGTTTGGTCCTCCCAGAACGACATGTAGACGTTTTAGTTTATTAAAGCATGTTAACCACTGTTAAAAGGTCATGAGAATTTGTCAATATAAATCATTGTATTGCTAATGTTGATCATGTTGATGTGTTTCCGGAAGACCAAAATGTCGTCATTGCACATAATATATGTCCGATGTCGTATGTACTATACCTGTATACGAAGTATGGAACTTAATGGCCCAATTCTCGTGCTCGTCTTGTGACAGGCTGAGCCATTCTTCGATTGGCCGGGGGTAGAATACAAGACTTGAACCGTCTTGATTATCAAGAGGCAAAAGGAATGTACACCACTTGAGTTATAGCTAGATAACCAGTCACTCACCTATGTTCGCTCCTCTAGGCTACATGACAAACGTTGCCTACGTGACAAGCATCATGTCTCGTCCCCCGTATCATCCCACAAAAACGAGACGTTGGATAAATGTTGGGTAAATGTTGGCCCATCGTCTTCGACTCTGGGCCAACATTTACCCAACATTAGGCCAACGTCTGTTGTTTGCTGGGATGTTTGCATCAGTGGGCTCGTATAATATAGAGTGGGGAAGGTTTGTGGACCAGTCGCCCTGATATCGGTTAGATTAATTTAAATTTAAATGTCCAGACTCCCCAGCACACACGACACATTAAAACAATTTTGGTTTAATGTTGAACCACCGTTGTTTCAATGTGTCGTGTTTGCTGTGTTGTAGTGGAGAAGATTTGTGGGTCAGCCGCCCTAATTAGATTAATTAATTAATTGAAATTTAAATGTTTATTGGTCAATCAATGGGTCAAGTCTTAACCCTTTCAAGCCTGATTTTTACCATTGTCATCTTCATCCACTACAAGCCGCGAATTGCTGTCGCAATTCCCAACTTGTAGTGGATGAAGATGACTTAAAATGGGTGGTAAACATGGTGAATGAAAAAAGGTAATGTTATTAGTAAGTAGTTTCATGAAAATTCCCGTTCTAAAACCCTTAGGGAATCAAGTCATTCTCAAAGATGAAAAATGATGCTTTGATGCATCATGAGGGTTTAAAGGGTTATTGAGCTTATGCAAAATATGAAGTTGATCGATCTACCATGTCTATGGCAAGGTGGTGTGCAGAAACATGACGTACATGTTCCGCTCTTGTAGTACGGTACTATGTAACATATTTTATGTTCAACACTATAGTTTGACTTTATTTCCTCAGCACCAAAGTGGTTAAATTGCGGCGTTATGCCTTCATCCTATCTTTTCGATAACAGTTATTCCTATGCTAGGCAACGAAATAGCAACACTCTACCCAGAAAGTGCTGTTTTTATGCCCTACCTTGAAATACCTGCTATTATAAAATGGACAATCCTGCTCTGCAAAGTCAAAAAGCAACCTCTGCTTACTTGTAATGTAAGCATTTTGGCTATGTACGGCAGAGTAGAGCATCTTACGCACCGCATACACTTGTGCCGTATAATGATGTACAATGTTCACCCAACTGTTTGCAGGAGTTTTAGAGAAATATTATCATGATAATGTTCCTCCCCTCTCAATATTGCGACATTGCTTCGATGTTGTACGTGTTATTGGGCAAGGCACTTTACCCTCACATGCTTGAGCTTCACTTCACTCGGGTGTAAATGGGTACCTGGTTGGACAGAGATGGCATTGTGTACGAGAACATCAATGCGCGGAAATGGCTGCAGGACTGTATGCTCCCCGTGGAGTTGAAATGGCACACGAAGGAATAGGTTCCAGTGACCAGGGGGTAGAATGTAAAGTGGGCTGATAAGTCTTTAGACTTGATGTCAGACTGTAAACCGTCAGCTTTACCTTTTTCTCGTTATTTGTGTTGAATGTAGACTATACTTATTTTTAAGTGGTAAATTCACCTATTAAACCTACAACATGTACATGTTACATGTACACATGGATCATTTAGTTCTAAAGCTTAACAAGGCATTTTGTTCAAACGCATACCCCATGTACATTTTTGAAAAACACATGGCAATTATACCAGTGAATCGTTGAAGTGAATTTATGAAAAAACAATGCGTCCGTAATTTTACTTCGTTTGTGCGATAACTTCTTCGTGTATCTCAAATTTGTTCTGCATGGTGGGAATAACCAATTGTCGGATAAGTTTAATAATGGTTAAAAAAAATCAAATTGGCCCGTTTATTTATCGCAAAACATTGCGTCGTTAAGCTTAGCTTGTGCATGTTGTGGGCACGATAACTTCAAAAGTTTTCCATGTATCTGTCTCAAATTTGTTCTACATGTATATAATAACCAGTACTCAGCAGCGGACTATTGTCGAATGTGCTCTATATATATATACTTGTACTGTACTTGTACCATCTATATACATCTGATCAATAGACCCTCGTATGTATACTTACATATTCACGGCAGCAAGGCTTGACACAGCGAGGCCGTGTCTGCGACTTCTGGAGTAGCGAGCCTTGCGCGGGAAGATTGTATACTACACCTCACAATCAAAAGACAACCGGTACAGACGCGTTTCACTTTTATTGAGCACCTCAGCGGTTCAGATCATGGGGAAGGTACCTGTCACCCCAACATAGACATGATACACATGACATTAAGCTGATGTTGGTCTACCGTCTGCGACGCTAGCCCAAGATTGGCTCGATTTCTCGTGTCTGAATGGCTACAGATGGCCTGGAGGCATTGTCAATTTATAAAACATCCAGCTCACAGGAGTGTACTCCGGCTAACACGGGTCGCAGAAGTGGAACCGATGTTCTACTAACCCTTTCAGTGCGGGGATCGTCTTTATACGTGAGAATCTGACGTCTATAGACGTTAGATTCTGACGTCTAAACACGGTCCCCGCACTGTAAGAATTAAAAACATCATGATGAAAGTAGACTCATGACATACCCAGAAAACACGATACATCGACCCTTTGTTGAACCAATGTTGTGCCACTGTCCACGACGCTGGTCCAGCATTAGTCCAACATTAGATCGATGTCTCGTGTTTGCCGGGTAGGTATTCAAATGAAGAGGAAAGAGCTACATAACTAACACAAAGTAACTAACACATTTCTGATGATTTCAAATTGAAAAAAACACTTTGGTCTCCTTGGTTTATACAAAAATATTCCAGCGTTGTAAGGGTTAGACGGGTAGTGAGTTGTATATAGGTCAGTTGGTCATCCTAGCCATAGGCGATCTACAGTTTCCTGTCCTCTACTGTCTCTCATCATTTTATTTGTTGCTTCCTTCATAAAATCACCATTTAACAAAAGACCCGGTAAACACAAAACATTGTCCCAATGTTGGGTTGATGCTGGCCCACCGTCTTTGACGCTGGCACAACAATAACCCAGCTCAGGGATTCGTGTTTGTAGGGTCACAATCAAGATGACCGTTGATTTTATTCAGATTACGAACCTGAATCGTAAACGCAATTTGTAGCTTTACACTGTTAAACTTGTGACGAAAAAAACTTTCTGATATATCTGTATAACATATATATGGACAATCAAAATACACTGATGACGTCAGTCTATTGTTAAAACAGCGCGGGGATCAACTTCAAAGGTCAGAATCTGACGTCTGTAGACGTCAGATTCTGACATAACTTAGGTATTCAAATGAAGCGGAAAGAGCTAACTAAGGCATTTATGATGATTTAAAATTGAAAAAAACCTTTGGTCTCCTTGGTTTGTATGAAAGTATTTCAGTGCTTTCAGGGTAAAGAGGATGGATATTTTAATGGTATGCCATGAGTATGTAGTTTTTGCTGCACTTGATCTACACAGTAATCTCCAGAATTTTACGTAATGTTGGGTTAATGCTGGTCCAGCATCGGTCAAGCTGGCCCACCATTAAACCAACATTGAGTAGACGCCACGTGTTTACTGTGTAGCTAATGGTACTGGTGCAGTGTACTGAATGGAAGACCTAATCGCTTATCGCAGAAACATTGACGTAAATGAGGCTTTGAGGTAATATTTTTTTCAGATTGTACATGTGGCATATGATCTTGCCCGGCAAACACGATACATCTGGTCCAATGTTGGGCCAGCGTCGTAGATGATGAACCAACATTGGATCAACGTTGTCTTGATGTATCGTGTTTGCTGGGTGTATACTCATATCTAAATATACGATGTGTCTGACTGACTGTGTGTCTCGTATGGGGGTGGATCGATCAATTGATCTCTTTAACTTCCATTGATCTAACAATAAAATTGTATTGACAAGTGCGACAGCTGTGTTCGTACACTAAACATGCTAAACGAATACCCGTGCAACTCAGGAACTGCATTCTGTTAGCTGCTCAGTGTGAAAAAACTTGTTATTGATTTTTCTATCATACATAACCTGATAGTGCGAATAGCTGACGTAGACTGGTAGACTAGTTCGATTTTCCACTAGTTCTCGTCGTGTGTGGGCTAAAAATAAACAATAACTTATTAATACTATTGATTTTTTTTCGGAATGAAATGCTAATAGATTGGCAAGTTTAACATTAACCTAGCCGACTAGCCCCTCCTTAGATTTGTCGTGCATGCTGGCAGAACCGTTCTTGGTTATTCGATAATGGGGAATCCGAAAACTAAAATGGCCGAATTAGCGGATTTACAAAGACAATTTTACTTTAGAAACGCTATATATCTTGACAAAGTATTCCTTGTACAAACATGTATACTGCTCCATTTTGTCATTCATATTATTCATATTGACCTGTATGAGATAAAAATATAATGTAGAGCTTTGATGAGCAATGTGTTAATTTGTGGCCCTTCTTCTACAATTTGAGACCTGCGGGTGTCTTCTGATCCTCGGCTCTTGTACTTTAACCTCTAAAACGCTGAAGTATTTTTGTATAAACCATGAATGCCAAAGGGTTCTTTTCGTTTTGAAATCCTTATAAATATCTTAGTTACCTCTTTCCGCTGCATTTGACATGTTTGAATAACTATTTATTTCACTTTCATGACCATGAAGTGATATTTCTATGCTTTTGTGCGTCTTGGTTTGATATTTCGGCTGGTAATTGCGGCAGCAATAATGAAAACGGGGAGAATGTGTACGAGCAAGGAACGAGGAAATATGAAAGATACAATATTCCGCTTTGTAACTTGGCAAACAGCGTTGACTGTTTACTTTTCCAGTGAGCAGATAGCTGTTTCCCTTTGAACGCCGGTTCTATATCCGTCGTTATCTGTTCTGCAGTGCAAGGCCGAAATGCAGTATCTGCTTACTTTACAAGTAAGCAGATACTGCCTTTTGGCTTTGCGGAGCCGTCAATGTGTTCACATTATACAGATTATAGGTGAGTGCAGAAAAACGGTGATACTCTTAAAAGCCAAAAGGTAGTAACTGCTCACTCGAAAAGTAAGCAGTCACTGTGCTTGCAGGCTGGCGCTGTATATGTCTTCCACATACTTGTGGAGTCATGAATTCTTCGCACTCCCACACAACACCACACGTCAGTATGATGCCCTTGACACCATGAATGAAGGTCATATTGCGTACGTCCGTGAGCAGATGAGTATGAGAATTAAAGGTCAGCAGAGTTTCCGCCGATAGTTTTTGAGTGAGGTGGGTCCTACCCCGGAAGTTTTGCTGCTGAAACCCTGGTCATATTTTGAAACCAGTTATTTGACTTTTGTGTATCTAATGTCAGTGTTCAGCAAGAAATTTTAGGAATTAGTCTGGACTGTCATTCGACTGCACAAACAAATAGCAGTGTACAAAATCCATTGACAAACAACTTGTATGCCGTTTACCATGTTTAACAGCCCTCATCCACTGCTGCTTAACGCTGGCCCACCGTCTGTGACGCTGGCTCAATATTGATCTAATGTTGGGCCAGCGTATCCTGTTCACTTGGCTGATGTTTAGCCTTGACCTATGTATCTGTATATACGGCATTAGTGAATTATGCTTTCTTCACAACATTTATATGTCTCTATTATAACTGTACACATTGTAGGGTTACACTATATATATACATTTAGTTGTTATTATATAGGTCTTGTATTTGCCCAACAGCAATCATAACATCACGTGCTTGCCTTTTCATAGCCATATAATAGTAACAGTCAATCGACCTTGATTTTGCTGGAAAATGGGGCATCACCAATTATTATAGTGAAGTAACTCTTGACGTGCGATAGCGTACACATGGGTATATTTGTTGAGGTACCCATGGGGTACACAAGTTTATATTTTCGCATCCAGCGAATATTCTAAATTGGCCGCGATATAAAACAAGTACGCTAGGTTAGTTTAGATGCAGTATGATTGTGCTGAATAAACTGTAGTCCTGATGATGTTAAAAACGGAACAAATCAACAATTCCTGGCTTTTATCCAGGTATTGAACGGATGCTAGTCAAGTTTGGTACTTGAAGTGTCAATACCGGTTCACACACGGATACTATTGTATTGTGTCGATAATTTTATTAATAAAGGAATGCAATCACAACAAATACGAAGTCATCATCCAATTGCTGCGACGCTGGCCCAACATGAAACCAGCACTGGGTGAATATGGTGAAGGTATTTCGTTTGCTGGCAAACAGTCACTGTGACAAGGCGATATATATGGAACACTGTGCTCAGTGTTCAGGACATGACCCCCACGCGATAAATTAGGCCAATATAATAAACAACTAACAATTAAAATATATTTAATCTAATTTGTAGACATTCATGATGATTTCAAATATAAAAACCTTTCAGTCTCTATGGTTTAAACACAAATTATCGAGCGTTGTAAGAGTTAAACGTAAGGTTTTTATTCTTAGTATAGTTGGGTGTAATATCATTAAATTGCCATAGCGTTATAGCCAATATTATTTATATTTTTGGATGTTTTATACTACATACAACTTCTACTAAACAATAACTAAACAGTCGTCCTTCTTCTCAGGGATACAACAACCTTGGTCATCTTTAGCATGTTTAGCCCATTGAAAATATTTATAGCTCGATTGAAAATCTAAAGTCGATACTACTCAAAATACTTGAGTTGGGGAGATCAGATTTTTAATCACGATATACCAATAATTAAGTCCATTGCAATGAAGAATGGGATGATCGTGATAATATTTATACGTCAAAATAGATATGATGACTGTGGTGATACAAAAAAAACATTGACCACACTCCAGTGTGTTGCTTGTTTTGGCCTCATTTGAATTTTATAAATCACTACAAATGACACAGTGTCATTGCATTACATAATGTACCACCATCCCCCGGACAGCCAATGTAATCAACCCCTTTATCATGTTAATTATCCTATGTGTATACAAGTGATAAAAACGGATGAGTTAGCAATGGGACACTCATTGCTATTACCATGATTACCTGGGCACACCAGAGTATTAATTTGTAAAGATGGACGGTGCTGCAGACATAATATCCCATAGTGAAGATAGTAGGGAATCAGATAATCTCGATGCAAATAGAGATAAGAGGTTTGACAGACAAGAGGTACGTCAGAACTTAGAGTGCAAGCCCGTTATATCATATGCTACTTTCCGTGTTGTTATAGGCCTAGCCATAATTTGTTTAAGTCGGTCAATAAAGACGAAATTCTCCTCACACGAAAAAATTGTGAAGATGCTTTAATACTTTTTGCTGCTGAATTGTTCGTTTTGTATTTGTCGTCATTTGAAGCTGAAATTGCTAACGCAATTTTCAGCTTCAAATAACGAAAAATATTTATATTTATGAAAACTAAACATCTCCAATATTTATAAACATGTACTAACAACTATTTTATCAAATTTAGTGATATTCCCATTGATTTAAAATATGCTTGAAACCGTATATATATATACATGATATGAGCCTAGTTCGGCAAGGGTTCAATTTTAAAGATCCGATATTCACCATGTTCACAGCATCACCATTTACCACCTCGGCAGGACCCCCGGTGCCTGCTTGGAAAGTCATTTTATTCCTAATAACAGTGAATTAATCGGCTAATGAAATGGATTAAAAACGACTATTGTTGGTATTAGCAGGCAAAGGGTTAGCATTCTGGGGGTACTGGTTATCTTGTCAATAATGTAGAACATAATCTACTGATAAGGCCTGTCAACAAACACGGTCGTGACGTTATATAAGCTTCCAACCCCCCTCCCCCACCCCACCACACCTCGCGTTCTTCCGGGTTGATTCTTATCATGGAGATAGGCATCGGAGATAGTAGACTATCTTCATGTTCTTCTAGATCTGTTAGTCACACGCACAACTAACGTGGAGCCAATGTTGTTTGAACGTTGACTTACAAATCACATTGACACAGCCCCTATAGTGAATGATAGGCATGTGGTGTAATATTTATCTAGATCCTTATTTTGCCGATATTCTCTGATGTAAGGGATCCACCATGCGATCTCCAGAGGGGTGGGGGGTGGCGGGTTTGGAGTATTTGTCGCGGACACGTTATTTATTTAAACTCGGCTCGGTGGTGCGCTGGAATTTTTTTAATGTTATAACATGTTTTGTTTAAAACAGTTCTTGAAATATATTACATGTATCTACTTCATGCACAGTCGTCCTGCAATTATTTATTTTTAAAATACTCCAGTCCCCCCCCCCCCCTGAAGAAATTGAATGATTGCCCCCGAATGACGTCATGACGTTCGAAAATAATAGATTGCATTAAAAGAAAGACGAGTCATATCTACCACGCCGGTCCAACATTAAAGGGCTAAATAAAATAATTACAATTTTCACACAATTACATGTACATGTACATGTAATGTAAAGAAATAGCAGGGAGACAACATTTCCAGCAAACACACAACTATTTTTTATGCCTCTAGTAGTCAGTGGCCAGAGGTAGTAGGCTATGTATTGGGGTTGTCCGTTCAGTGGTCTACCAGTTCGTACGAAGCTCTTCAGCGATGCCTGCTTCGAAGCATGTTGAAGTTAGAAAATCTAAAATAATAAAAATTGCACCTATAATCTGATAAGAATACCGGGTAATATTAGTATCATTATGCATAACTATATATTATCCCTTGTTCAGTTATTTTATCTAAATTTTCAACCACTTGAGGTTGTGTCTCGCTACCGCGATCCACAACCTCAAGTGTTTGAGAATGACTTCTATTTGTTTGATTTAAGAGCAAATATTGAAAATATTGATATGAAAACAGTCATTTCGTTCTCAATACCAGTAGTTAAATCGGATAATAAACTGTCGTGATAGGTAACACGATATTAATATTATTGTATTTTGTTGTTTTTTTCAGAGTCAGACGAGTCGCCGTAGCTCCCGCCACTTGTACAGACGTGGCAGTGTGCCGTCCCTCTCCAACGACCACGATGACGTGGCCATGCAGCCCCTCAACGGGGCGGGATCCAGGGGAAGTGTGGGCGGCCGCTCCCGCAAGTCCAGCGGCAGGAGCATCCGGTCCCGCGCAGCCTCCAGGGCCGAGTATCACGAGGATCTCAAACCGGACCTAGAGTCGGTGAGTATCCATAATGCCGTGCAAAGCCAAAAGACAGTATCAGCTTACTTTATATGTAATCAGATATCGCCTTTTGGCTTTGCAGAGCAGTGTAATACAAATAGTTCAGGGACAAAATGCACACCTTAGTGACAGTGTTCATGGACTATAATAGCAGTTTTCAGGGTTCAATCTACGTTGAGCAATTTTATATTTCCAGCCACATAGCAGTTACATTATTTCTGGAATACGCTATTTATTGAAACTTCATGTGAGATGTTTTTGTATCGTACTTTGTATTTATAAACAGTACATTAACAAAATATGTAGACTGAATGATTCATTCATTCATTCATTCATTCATTCATTCATTCATTCATTCATTCATTCATTCATTCATTCGTTCGTTCGTTCGTTCGTTCGTTCGTTCGTTCGTTCGTTCGTTCGTTCGTTCGTTCGTTCATTCATTCATTCATTCATTCATTCATTCATTCATTCATTCATTCATTCATTGTGTATACCCTGTGCACAAGAAGCGTTAAAATGCCTGGAAGACAATTTAAAATAGATTATAGTATTAATACTATTGATTTGGATGTTATGTCTCTAAGTAATTTCTATATTTGCGGGATGTGAACGTGTCATCGGAGACGTGTGTTACACGATCTCAAACAACCAGAAGATGTCCTCCATGATCAATACCATCACATACTGAGACATCTGTTACTTACCCCTTTCTTAAGAATACCATCTCGGCTCTCTAACCCCCTCTTACAGCTGTTACTGTGTCACCTCGGCCTTAAGGGGTCGTATTTGACGCTTATATTGCCGAAATGACCCTTTAACACCCGTAGCACCCAATTTTTTTCTCTCGTTTTTTTCACACTGATATGGGAATTGCTATAGCAATTCACATCTCAGCTTCAAATAAAGGGAAAAGCTAATAATTCCACCAGCAGGATTAAAGCACTAAATTATTGAATTTAAATTTTCACCCACTTGAAGCTGTGTCTCGCTGCCGCGATCCACAACTTCAAGTGGGTGAAAATTACTGACGTGTCCCAAGACGTGAATCAGAACATATGGCAATCTAACAATATAAACCCTTACAGCGCGGGGATCGACCTCAGTCATCAGAATCTGACTAAAGTCAATTCCCGCACTGTATTAAGAGTAAAAAAAATATTTGTAATGGCCGTACACCTATAACATAGGTATTCAAATGAAGCGGAAAGAGCCGACTAAGAAGATTATGCTGATTTCAAATTGAAATTTTCATAAAAAAATTAAGCACTTTGACATTTCTTATTGAAATGTTTTGGTTTGAATGTTATTTAAAAAGGCTAAAAACTGCTGTATGCGCGATTAGCACTTAAGGGGTTAAGTGGTACACGTACCCTTGACTTAGTGTTGTTAGTAGGTGATAAGAGCACTTGAGCACTTGGTCATCTAATACGTGTGGCCCTAATACCCAGTAAACACAAGACAGTGACGCAATGCTGGGGCAATTTTGTCAAAATTGCCCCGTCAATGTCTTGTGTTTGCCGGGTATTAGGGCCACACGTATTAGATAATGCGTGTCGCGCCTTAGTTGATCCAATTATCAGAATAAATAAAAGTGAAAGAGTCACGATTTGTGTATGTCACTCTTGTCAACTTTGGAAAAGCACCATAAAAAAATGACAACAAATACCCTTTTAAGCTACTAAATTATCATTACCAATATCTTTGAATAGAAAAATATAGAACTTAGTTTTTTTTTCCATGACGCCATTTAACATGTTTAAGACTTCTTTTAAGACATTAAAATATCATTGTCAATACCTTTGAAATAGAATATCTACCTCCTATGATTTTTCCTATTTTTCCTGTGATGCCTGGTCTGCAGTCTGTGGAAATGTTTTTAAAATGGTGTCATCTTAAAGTAGCATTAAAATAGAGGCCTACGTTTTTTCAAACTCTGTTCATATACATATAACCTGTCACTGTAATTGATCAAATATTCGTCGCTATATGATCAGTTGATCCCTAAAAATGGCCAGTAGATTTTCAAAATGACCATTTTATTAATGTTTTTTTATTGTAGTAATATACATTGTCCTTATCACGATAATGTTGAATTATTCTGACTATTTTGACAGGGCTACACCAAGAACCTATTGCTGCTTGCCTTCACTATAGTATTCGGCTCATCTTTTCTGTTTGGCTACAACATCGGAGTTCTCAACCAGCCTGCTAAGGTGTGTATGCATTTATAACCAGTCCTGACCCGCCAAACACGATCCAATGGCGGGCCAATGTTGGGCCAGCGTCGCAGACGATGGTCTAACATTGAACATGTAGAACCGTCATTTATTTGATGTAACTTGTTGTTTGCTGTGGAACCCCGTGAGATTATTACTTACTGTTTATGTGTGTAAAAGCGCCAAGTAATCTGATTTTATTTTCCATCCACATGAAGTTGTGTCTCGCTACCGCGATCCACAATTTCATTTGGGTGAAAATTACTCATATTTGTTTAATTTGAGATCAAACATTTGTAAATCTGAATGTTTAAGCACACATTTTATTCTCAATAACAGAGATTTGACCGGTTAATAAAACAAATTCAAAACGACTACTATTATTATCTTGATTAGCGGTGGGATGGCAGGGTTTCCCCCAAAGCATCAAAGCATCATGGTACCATGATGCTTTTAACTTTTACCCTGATGCTTCAGTAATTCCCATGATGCTTTTCCAAATGCCATGATGCTTCAATAAAATCATTAAAAGCTCTCCCCAAACTGGACTTTTTACTTTATTATTTTACAATGTCATAAAAAATGATGTATCAGTGCAAATAACGGATACATATTAGCTCTATAAGTTACTACAAGGGGTATTATATACAGAAGTTTTCAAGGGGGTATGCCTCCTGACCCCAGTCTGAGAAAGCATCATGGTAACTGGCGGTTCGGGTTCAGCGCGGCGCGCATATATGCGCGCCGCGCTGAACCCGAGCCGCCAGCTACCATGATGCTTTCTCATTTTTTCTGGGGGAAACCCTGGGATGGTTAAGAAATCCCTACTCGGATGGCATGTCAGGCTCTCAAAGAAATACCACTATTCTGAGATAAGGAATTGTTGTAGTGCTGTTGGCCCACCGTCTGCGCCGCTGGGCCAACATTGGACCAGCATTGGGTGAATATCTCGTGTTTGCTGGAATAGTACAGCAGACGTTAGACGTTTACTCAGTGTTTGATTAATGTTGGGCCAACGTCTATGACGCCGGCCCAACATTAATATGATTAGGCCAACCTACTTTTGATCAGGAAGGCAGCGTAATATTTACAATATGATAATTATAATATTAGGCTATTTGATTATGTTATATTTTTCACAGCCCTTTTATTTTCCATTGTGTCCCATTGTGTCCACTTTATATATCATAAATTCAGTAATTTTAACTTTTTCATATGCTGGTCATTATTGTTATGACCATATCAACTGGAATATACCACAAACCAGCATGCGTGTATTAAGACCAATAAATCCTAATTTTACTACTTTTTTAATCGTATCAGTCATTTTCCATCATTCTGCCCATAAACATGATGAAAAAGCCTTCTTCTCATGTAGCACTATTTAGGAATGTCATGTAATGACATTACTACTACTATATTAATAATAATGCTGGGAGTTTGTCCGAGTCATCCGCCTTATACAGTAGTATATCCATTCTATTATTTTAGCAAATCTTCATATTTAAACATATCTGAGGATACTTCTATCATGTCTATTGCGTTCTATTTATATCATTCGGCACATTTTGTTGCGACACATTTTAGATATGCCAGACGTCAGATTTTGACGTAAAAAGACGGTTCCAGCGCTGAAACGGTAAACCCTTTCAAATCTGAATTTTCCATTGTCATCTTCATCCACTACAAGCCGCGAATTGCTGGCGCAATTCTCGACTTGTAGCATGTGTAGTGGATGAAGATGATTTGATGTGGTTTAAAAATCAAAGAAAATCACCACGTATTGGTAAACCAGTTTCCAGTTATTGGTATTATTGGTAAACCAGTTTCGTTCTAAAACCCTTGGTTGTCGGAAAATTCGGTCTGTTTTCAGGGATGTAAAATGATGCTTTAATGCATCGTGAGGGCTCAAAGGGTTAAAAGGACTTACCTGCCGCTCTTGAGATCTGAGGGTGGAGCTTTATAATGCCGTTCAGTATTAACCCTTTCACCGCCAGATTATTCAATTGGAATTTTCACCCACTTAAAGTTGTGTCTCGCCGACGCGATCCACAACTTCAAGTGAGTGAAAATTATTCAGATTTGACAAAATGGATGTGGACTGTTTTCAAACCTTGCTGATTAATGTCACATTCTATCTTCAATATGTTTGAAAGCTCATAGGGAACGTGCCAATAAAAAATGTAGAAAACGAATATAATCGGCACCGGCAATCAAAGGGTTAAGAGCGCTAATCTGCCGCTCTAAGAGATCTGAGGGTGACATTTAGAGTCCCGTTTCACACGATAACTGACATTAGCCCTTTCATTGTTTGACGTCAGAATTTGATGTCTAAAGATGATCCCCGCACTGAAAGAGTAAGATATTTATCATGTTTATTATGGCCGTAGACCCATAACACACGTATTCAAATGATGCGGAAAGAGCTAACTAAGACATAAATGATTTCAAATTGAAAAAACAACAACTTTGGTCTCCAGGGTTTATGTAAACATATTTCAGCGTTTTAACAGTGTTTAAGGGTTAAAGAGTTCTGTTGGAAGGCTTTAAAATACATAAATCGATGGACATGTTTTGTCAGGACCCCTGTCCTGCTGATGGGCTTGGCCCTGGTGCAATAAGTGGTTAAAGCTGCCTGCTTGGGAAGTCGGAGATTGCGAGTTCTAACCCCCCTCTGGCCTTCAAGTTTCGAAGAAACAAAATGTTTTTCCGCTCACTTGTAATGATTCTATATTGTAGGGAACCTCCGTGACCGGGAGGTAGCGTGCTCGGCCTCAGACCGCCAAGGCTCGAATTTCGAATCCTGTAGGGCAGTGTCATCTCACCATCCTCAGGATGTTCTCCTTGCCCAGTTTAGCCTATATGTGCACAAAGGTGGCCTAACACCCGATTCAGTTCATTTTTCCTGTTGAATTTCCTCACTGGAAGCTGGAAATTGTGTTAAATCAATTTCAACTTCAAGTTACTAATGATATTTTTATTTATGCAAAATCAAGATCTCTAAAATTATGAAACTACATGATTGTATTTGAATAACCGAGCATCTATCACAAAAATATTTTTTAAATTTTCAGCAACTCTCTAGATTTACATTGAATGTCAGAAACTAATTAAAAAGCATACACGTGAAAACGTTTTACAACTCCCGTGGCTTTTAGACCGCGGGGTTATTTCCCCGTAAGCGCAAAACATTTGTATGCCATTTTTAAAACGTCGACCCAACGTCTTCGACGTTGGTCTATCATTGTATAAATATTATATAAATGTTTTTTGATTGCGGAGTTGACCCCTCCGTTGTACCAAGAGGTCCTTGGTTGAACCAAGTACTCTATATATAAAGTTCTTGGTTGAACCTGTTACCACAGAGGTGGAAGATACCTAACTCTGTGGTTGAACTCAGCTATATATAATGTTGATAATACTCGGCCTCGGGGTATCTGGGTATGAACTGCGCATGTATATTATCGGTACTAATCACTACCATCACCACTTAGCCCTTTAAGCCCTGACATATGTGTATATAAGAACAAGAGACTAAATTTGATATCAGCATAAATGTATTAGTTAGCTCTATCCGCTTTATTTGAATACCTGTGTTATGGGTTTATGACCATTATAAATATTTTACTCTTTCAGTGCGGGGATGGACTTTAGGCGTCAGAATCTGACGTCCACAGACGTCAGATTCTGACGCCTAAAGTCGATCCTTGCACTGAAAGGGTTAATGGGTGATTACAAAGCCGTGAAGGTAATCATGATAATGATGTACGTTGTGTTGTTATGCTAATCATGCTAATGTGTTGACTGTAGTACTATGCATGCCGCTCTTCAAAGCCAAAAGGCAGTAGCTGCTTACTTGAAAAAGTCAGTAGTTACTGCCCTTTTGGCTTTGGACGGCTGTAACAGATATCAAGCATAAATTACAGTGACATCACGGTCAAGTCCAGTTCAAAACGTTTAACATCTTTTAACCCTTTTCCCACTAAACACGACTGTGGTCGTTTTAAATCCGTTTTATCAGCGATCACGACAGTTATCGGGAATGAAATGTGTGTTTAAACATCAATATTTACAATTATATTTGGTCTCACATTTAACAAATATGGGTAATTCCACTTGTATGTGTGGGCCGCGGAAGCATTCAGAAATATTAGATGTGCGAAACACAGCTTCAAGTGGATGAAAATTTAAAAAAAATTCAAAGAAATCTCCACGTCACTTGGGGGTGAGAATTTCGGCAGCAATCTCACCCCGAAGTTAATGAAAACTGGACAACAAAACTCGGGCGCTACTGCTAGGTTCAAAGCATCGATACATTAATTTTTTGACTCAACCCAGGGTTCCCGCCAGGGGAGAAGGGGGTCCGGGGGTAGGGTACGGACCCCCCCCCTCAGCACCACACGAGGGGATATTGAAGATTTTGCTGTAATTTCAGCTAAAATACCGTTAGGCTATTCTAAGCACTCAAGTTTAAAATTTTGATTGTTTTTCTCCTGTTGGAGGACCCCCAGACCCCCCACCCTTTTTGGACCCCCCTTGCAAACATCCCTGGCGGAATCCCTGCAACCGTACAGCAGGCGAACAACATTAATTTTATAGTGATGTCAATGCATTTATTGAAAACTAATACTTTGCTCTAGACTCCTGTCACGAAAGATGGCTCTCCATAAGGGCTTTTGAAAAGGCTTTTTCTCTATTTTGTCTGTGAAGTTATTTATGCGCGCCCCATGCATTGGACACGCTTGTAAATGTGACCTTTGAACTTTATTGTGTCATACACGGCTGATCACTATAGCCACAGTCCGTGTCTGTCTAAATGATATGATCGATACTGAGTGGAAATAAATGGCTTCAACCCTTGACGCTCCATCACCGCATATAAAATTAATCGCATGACATTTTGATTAAAATGTATTGATTAAAATTGGTATAATCCATTAACCGAGTTACCCTTATCATGCTGAGTAAATTTAAATAATAAAATAAATAAAGTAACTGGAAATTGCTTGTCCTTTGAAATTTAAGACATTACGCAGCACAAATTGAAGAAATAGTATCACTCGTTAACCACTGCTGATAGAAACAATACTCTAGAGGACATTGGTACTCCAAGGGTTATTATAAAGGCTCATTTTGGTGGTGTAAGGGTTTGTATATGTAAGTATTTTTAAACAAGACTATTACCAGGATATATAGAATATAATGTCAACAAGTTATGTCAACAAGATAATCCTGTTAAATTTGAGCAATCACTCACTCAACTTTGAACTTCGAAATGATAATTCAGTACCTTTTTCAGTACCTGTCCCATGAGACGTTGAATCGATGTTGATTTAATAATAATATTGGGCTACCGTCGCAGAAGATGGCCTAACATTCGATCAGCAATGACTCAACGCCGGCTAAGTCTCCGGCGTCTCGAGCTCATACTGTGTTCATAGTTTATTGTTATATCTTATTAATTTGTCTCTCGTTTTTAATAATAACAAATAGTAGATCGTCCTGACTAAATTGATTTTACATGTATCTAAAAATTGATTGGTGACGTTGTCTTAGTTTTGATGTGTAAGTTATGAGAAAAAATATATTCAACTGTGCGTGTTTTTTTATATTTTATTTAGACGTTTAATTTTGTATAAATTATTTTTACAACCTAAATTACTATCTTCAGATTATGCGGGCTGGCATTTTTCAATATTGTATGGATACATATATTTTTGCTGAGCATAGTTTCTCTACTACACGCCATCTACATGTATTAAGCCAATCCCATTTTGTGAACCTGAAACCCAAATAAACATACCATTCTAGAAAATACTGTAAATATAGTGTACTGTATAGAATAAGACATCTCTGAATATACTAACTAGTACTTGATTTATAGTCAACGTAATGCAGAAGCCACATGTTGTCGAGGGTTACCTTTTTCTTATGCGGTCCACAAGTTTTACCTAATGGCCGTCTACAGACCCATAACATAGGTATTCAAATGAAGCTGAAAGAGCTGACTAAGACATTTATGATGATTTCAAATTGAAACAAAACCCCTTGATCTCTTGGTTTATATAGAAATATTTCAGCTTTTTATCATGTTTATTAAGCCTTTCAAGCCTGGATTTACCATTATCATCTTCACCGACTACAAGTCGCGTTGCTATCGCAATTCTCGACTTGTAGTGGATGAAGATGCTTTGCAGTGGTTGGAAAAATAAAAAAAATTGCCATGTATTGGTAAACCAGTTTCATGGACATTTTCGTTCTGAAACACTTGGTTGTAGGAAAATTAAGTCTGTTTCAGGGATTTAAAATGATGCTTTAATGCATCGTGAGGGCTTAAAGGGTTGTTAGTGTGAAATCGATGTTCCTCCCGCCATCATTTATCTCTGCCCAGTATATTATTATAACCCCTGTACTTCATAAGCGACACTAGTAAAATGTTATAAATTTGGAAGATGGTGCTTGCCGTTTAAAAGGACTAGCCCACCACCTATTATAGTTTAATTATGGTTGTCATTAATTCAAACCTTTACAGGTCAACATGATCAACGGGCATTGCATTTGAACATATAATTTGAACATATAATTAGACTAATGATATTTTTGCAAGAAGAAATAAAATTAACGATGTTATATTATCCCGCAAGCATTTGTACAGTTTTAGGTCATTGTCTGTATAATCATCATAATGATGCCGGTCTTATATTAATAATTGATTAACTTAAGAATTTAATAATCAACAGATATGTCATTTGGCTGATTAAAAATAACGATTACCATTAATAATTCAACCCTTATAGATCTGAGCTATGAAAAACAATATCTCCCCACGTGAAGTTGTGTCTCGCCGAGATCCACAATTTTAGGTGGGTTAAAATTACTATGAAGCGTAAAGTCTAAGCTACTACAAACAACATATCTTTTCCAGCTATTTTTCAACGGAAAGATATTCCGGGGTTTGTTCCAGGAATTGATCAGTAGAAGCGGGAGGGGGTTCAGAAATTAATGGGTCTATTGCCACGCACAGCCTATTGCCAACGCTTGGGGCGAGAGCGAACATGGCGAAGGAGGGTATGGGGGCTTTCCCCCAAAAATGTTAAAATATGAGACTGCTTTCCCCCAGAAAATTTCAAAGTTTGTAACCTTCTGAGGTAAATTGACTCTTCGGCTATTTTAGCTTATAATCATGTTAAACAGATTATATCACCCCACCAAAGGCTATTAAACGTGATAAAAATTATGCTTGTTAACTCTTCCCCCCCCCCCCCACCCAAGCATCTTGAGTGGGGGTAAATATTGTCCATGCTGTATCATGTGTATAACCATGATAACAGTATCTCGGCAAAAACAAAACATTAGCATAACATTTATACAACGTCGGCCCAACATCGAAGACGTTGATCCGACGTTGTATGCATGTTATTCAAATGTTTTGTGTTTGCTGTGATAACATTAGTTTTATTTCCACATGACTTACACATTGTATTCTGTGTTTCAGCTGATCAGAGTGTTTTACAATGAGACGTATGGTAATCGTTGGGGAGAGGTGCCGTCGGAGACCGCCATTACCTTCCTCTGGTCCATTACAGTGTCCCTGTTCCTGCCCGGTGGAATGGCAGGGGCCTTCTGCGCAGGCTTCGTGGCCGATAAATACGGCAGGTCAGTCTGCGACATCGTACATTTCGTACCATTTTGTACCATCGTCGTTCACTTGTGGTACTATTCTACTCAGCAAAGACAAACGGCGGTAACTGCTTACCTTTCAAGTAAGCAGTTACTACTGTTTGCCTTTGCACGGAAGTATATTATATATCAGAGAATCGAGAACTTATAGTGTAAACATGAATAAGCAATGAAAATACCTGGGAAATATATTGTAAGTAATATGCAAATTACTAGACAGTCATCATCAGATCATGTTCAGTCAAATCTACGCCGCGCAACATAGGGTCACCCGCTGCAAAGAATCATCCTTTGCAACGTAACTGTTTATTGGATCCGATCATAATCCGGGACATCCCCAAATTGAATGGATTGTTCCTTGGCTTGATACACATCTTTTTTTAAATTATGAATCCGGATCGTAATTCCATATCCTGAATCCGTATCGTAATCCGGATCATCCCAAAAGTTTAATGGATTGTTCCTTGTCCAGAGACACACTGGTAAAAGTTTCATGCAAATCCGCTCATCGCTTTGTAAGTAATCCTTGATACACAAACAAACAGGCAAACAAACATGACCAAAACATAACCTCCTTTGGCGGAGGTAATAATTAGCAAAGCAATAATTAGCAAAGCGGGCACATTAACCCTTTCAAGCCTGAATTTACCATTGTCATCTTCATCCACTACAAGCCGCGAATTGCTTGTAGTGGATGAAGATGATTTGATGTGGGTGAAAAAGTAAAGAAAATTGCCACGTATTGGTAAACCAGTTTCATGGAAATATTCATTCTAAAACCCTTGGTTGTAGGAAAATTAAATCTGTTCCCAGGGATGTGAAATGATGCTTTAATGCAACGCGAGGGCACAAAAAATTAGCCAGCATCGTCGCGGTGGGTCATGCAATTTCGTCCATCCTTGTTACCTTCACCAGGGAGGTTATGTTTTTGGTCTTGTTGATTCGTCTGTCTGTGTGTCTGATTACTCAAAAAGTAGTGAACGAAATAAAATTTGGGGTATGATCCGGATTACGATTCGGATCGGGGATCTGAATTACGATAATTTATTTCGACGGAGGTTTGCATTCCTGGATCGCACGGATTTGCATGTAAATTTTGCCACAGGTGTTTTTGGGGCCGAGGATCATTCCACTAAAGTTTGGGGATCCGGATTACGATAATTAATTTTAGCGGAGGTTTGTAGTCTTTGACTGACTGTCTAGTTTTATTATGTATTTTGCTATACCCACTAGATGTATACATCATGTACATATTTATCATGATTATGCCTATTCTTTTATTAACCCTTTCAACTCTGAATTTACGATTGTCATCTTCATCCACTACAAGATTCTCGACTAGTAGTGGATAAAGATGATTTGATGTGGTTTAAAATTGAAGAAAATTACTATGTATTTGTAGAACAATTTCATCGAAATTTGCCTTCTAAAACCCTTAGCTTTGAAAAAAATCAAGTATGTTTTCAATGATGTAAAATGATGCTTTAATGCATCGTGAGGGCTTAAAGGGTTAAACCATGTTAGCAGTATCATAATTCAAACAAAGTGATGGATTAAGCTACGTTCCCATGTGTCCGTATTCTCTCCGTATTCGTATTCCGTCCGTATCCGTATTATACGGACACATGGAAATGTAGCTTTACTCAATCACATGCCCGCCCTGATTGATGACGTCCTCAAACTTTTTTTTACTGAATTTTGTTGTCCTCTCCAGGAAGAAGGGTACACTGCTGAGTCACATTCCGGCCATTGTGGGTGCTGTACTCTCGTGTCTATGTGTGGTGGCCAAGGCGCCAGAGCTACTCATGATCGGGAGAGTGGTCACGGGATTCAACTGCGGTGAGTACTCAAGTACCGAGTGTTCACCCATTCTCATTCATCAGATCCACTATCTTTCCATTAGCGTACGCTAGTGGCTCTGATTGACTGCACTGTAGAATGTGTTCTGTTGGAGATATTTATGAGCTTGACCCAATTGTTCGGGTGGCCAATCACCACATGTTGAAAAAGTATGTCCTTGACTTTGTAAACAAGATTTAAACAATAGATTAGCCCGCCACGTGGCTGTCAAACTATTGCTGCATGAGTGACACAATGGAAGGACGGACGATGATAGGGCAAGTTGATCGGTGATTGACAAACGTAATGTCACATTTGACACAGTTGGAAAGGGTCAAGCTCGGGGTCACCATACACCAGTTTTTGAGGCCCTATCAGGACGCGGCATTACAGAAGAGATTCTCAAAGCTCTGTAGCAGGGTCAGTCTAGCTGTGCTAGTCTGGCCCTGGGAAGGAGGCTGGGAAGTGCCCAGCATCCAGCAAACACGAGAGGCTACTGAAAATACTGGTTCAACGTTGGCCCAATGTGTGCGACAATTGCTCAAAGTTCCCCTGTTGAACCCCATGCAGCATTGTTTAAGCCCTTGAGCATCAATAACGAGTAAAGTTTATTTGCTAATCTTGAAGTTTAACCCCTTCACTACCATACATGACGGAAATTTCCGTCGTCATTAGTCAAGTTACGTAACCATGCATGACGGAAATTTCCGTCGGATTTACTATAGTTACACCTATGCACTTCTATTCGGCCTGGAATTAAAGTGGTTAAACACTCATTTCATCCACAACAACAGTGAATTGATCGGCTAATAAAACAGATTCAAGTCTGAATTTACCATTGTCACTTTCATCCACTACAAGCCGCAAATTGCTGTCGCAATTCTCGACTTGTAGTGGATGAACATGACTTGAAGCGGGTGAAAAAATATAAAAAATTACCATGTATTGGTAAACCAGTTTCATGGAAATTTTCATTCTAAAACTCTTAGTTGTTGGAAAATTAAATGTGTTCACAGGTGTTTAAAATGCTGCTTTAATGCATCGTGAGGGCTTAAAGGGTTAAAAGGATTATAATCGCGATTAGCGCTCAAAGGGTTAAGACTTTTTGGGTCGCCTTCTACAGGACACAGGAGCAATTTGATGAAGCTTTCATTTAGATTTAACTTTACATTTCATAGTATTGTGCTGGGCGATGACATTATTATGATACATGTATGTAACTACCCATGCCGCATGTACCTGATTTTCATCCACAATATTTCTTTAAATCGCTGATTACATCCTTCTACTTGTGTGGGATGAGAATTGATCACTAAATTGATAGTACAGTTCTACAGGGAAAATCAATTTAAAAGATGAATTTGCAAACATAACTGATGAATTGTAGCGCCTTATACATATAGAAAAAATGAATCACAGGATGTTATTGCTCGTAATAAGTGTGATGAATGACGTTTCCATTGTGTGTGTGTTTAACCCTTTCAGCGTGGGAGGTCAGAATCTGACGTCGACGTATATAGACGATCCCCGCGGTGAAAGAATTAATAAAATAATAAAAGCCGTATAGGTATTCAATTGAAGAAGGAAGAGCTAACTAAGACATTTATAATGATTGCAAATGGAAAAAACCCTTTGGTCTCCATGGTTTATACAAAAGTATTTCAGCGTTGTAAAGGTTGGGCCTAAGTACGCAGACACTTGAAGTGTTTTATTTGAATGAATGGAGACACTTCGTGGAAACACTAGAAGTGTTTTATTTGAATGAATGGAGACATTTCGTGGAAACACTAGAAGTGTTTTATTTGAATGAATGGAGACATTTCGTGGAAACACTAGAAGTGTTTTATTTGAATGAATGGAGACATTTCGTGGAAACACTAGAAGTGTTTTATTTGAATGAATGGAGACATTTCGTGGAAACACTAGAAGTGTTACACTACAGCTTCATTCATTGTAATCTACGCAATGATATCATCAGTAACAGTTGACAACTTGACATCATATCATAAACAATGTCGTCATCTACAAACATCAGCTTCAGTTTTTCTTCTCCGCGGCAGACAGACAGACAAGACAAACAGACAGACGGTGGTTTTACAATTTAACCCTTAAAGCGCTGAATTATTTTTGTATAAGGCATGGAGACCAACAGTTTTATTTCAATTTAAAATCGCCCATTATGAATATTTTCACTCTCACAGTGCGGGAGATCTACTTTGGACGTCAGAATCTGACGTCTACAGACGTCAGATTTTGACGTTTAATGTCGATCCCCGGGCTATATTGGTTAACCCACTAAGCCCGACTATATAGTCGTTTTTATTCCGTTTTATTATCAGGTTCAATAACAGTTATTGGGAACAAAATGGAAACAAATGTCAATAATTTTCACTCACCTGAAGGACATCGATACAAAACTTCCAAGTGGGTTAAAATTAAAAAAATATTCACATGTAAGTTATCGCTTTGGCCCTTTCAGCGCGGGAACTGACTTCAGAGAGTATAGTATTTATAATAGATCATGTAGTCATCATGAAATAAATTATATATTAATTCAAGTATAATGGCCGTGAACCCATATTGAAATGAAGCGAAGAAGAGCTAATTAAGACACTTATGATGATTTATCATGTCCTCCTGGTTTATATAAAAGTACTTCAGCGCTTTAAGGGTTAAAATCCACTGTTAACAATGTCACGCTTTCTTTGAAAAATAACTGAAGAGAAAAAAGAATTCATTTTTTCTATGTATCATGCTTTTTACATAAGCACATGATAAACTTTATTCATATAATGTATTTTGAAAGTCCAGGCGTCCAATCTCTGATGAGTAACGACATTTTCTGCTAAATTCATCTCATTCCAAATATTTGGCGGGTAAATGAATCGTGTGAACAGTTAATATAATTTATATTTATTATATAAATTTGTTCACTAGCACCACGAGGGTCCTAGTCAGCATGGTCAAGTGGATTGAGTTCCAGAATATGAGTCAGTGGTTGTAAAATGAGGCGACACTGTAACATGCAGGAAAATAGTAATGGTGCCTAAATCTGTATCATTGGTTAACATGGCAAACAATATCCATAGGGATGAAGTCAGTGTCGAACCAGTGTTGGTATGATGCTGGCCCAGAATCGTATCAACACTGGTTCAACGACCGGCCCCAGCTTCACCGACAGCTCTTCGCCTTGGCATAATCCTTGTGCTGCTAAAACTATATTTTTTTATGCGGTTTCAAACATGTTTAAGATCAGTAGGAATATCCTTAAGTTCAAGCGATTTTTACGAAATTGTGTAACCATTTTTATCGAGTTCTTTGGCAACCACATTTTAAGTTAATGGGTTTATAGAGTGGCGTCATAATTAGAAGTTGACTAATGTCAAATGGTCCAGCTCTTGAACTAGACAATTGTTCAGGACAGATGCAAAATTACTAGAAAATAGTTATAACAAAATGTCATGAAAATCGCTTGACAATTGACGGAGAGATCAGCGAGAAACTAACTTTCATTTTGGACTATCCACCACCGTTGGACAGACCATAGTACTTGATAGTAATAATATCTGTTTTGTAACCTTGACCCTGTGGAGATTTGGTGTCCGTCCAGAGGTAGTAATGACCTGCATCATTAGCGTCCCCTAGCTGCAAAGTATCGTGACGTTCTGCCTGCTAGGAGTCGATGTTATAATAGTTTATGTGAATAATCCGATATCAAGGTCACAGCCTGGATACTGACGTTGATGACCTTAACTCTTAAAGCGCTGAAGATTTTTTTTTATATAAACCATGGAGACCAAAAGGTTTAATTAAAATCGAAATCAGCATAAATGTCTTAGTTAGCTCTCTCTGATTTATTTGAGTACCTATGTTATGGGTCTGCGGACATGAGAAATAGTTGTACTCTTACAGTGCGGGGATCGACTTTAGTCGTCAGTGTGTGGATCGACTTTAGTCGTCAGAATCTGACGTCTATAGACGTCAGATTCTGACGACTAAAGTCGATCCCCACGCTGAAAGGTTAATGTTGCGGGAATTGTTCAGTTAATGAAATATTTCATTTTGTAAGAGAGGGTTCAATGCCTGCTTTTCTCAAATTGAATTACTCGGCGTCATTTGAAGCTGGAAATTACGTCAGTAATTCCTGCTTCAAATAGACGAGTAATCATGATAACAAACAATGCAGGGGACTTTCAGCGATAAGTCGTTTTTAGTCTGTTTCATTAGCAGTCGAAAATACATAAATCATGGTTATCGGGACTGAAATGAGTGTTTATCCACCAGTATTTGCAAATGTTTCGTCTTCAATTAAATAAATAATAGTAATTTTCACCCACCACAATTTCAAGTGTGTGAAAATTTAAATGATATAAGTTGACGTTTTAGGGCCCAAATACGATCGGGAGACTTGAAGTTGTGGGTGAAAATTAAAATAAGATACTTGGTGGGTAAAGGGTTAACTTGTAAGGGGGATTATTGTTTTCCGTGTGGATTATAAGTTTGACCTGTTGACAACTCCCTTTAACCTCATGATTGATATTGCTGGCCCTTAACTTTTTGACCTGGTTGTAATCCGTAATCTTGTATTGGTTTAACCCTTTCAAGCCTGAATTTATCATTGTCATCTTCATCCACTACAAGCCGCGAATTGCTGTCGCAATTCTCGACTTGTAGAGGATGAAGATGATTTTGTGTAGTTTAAATAATAAAGAAAATTGTGATGTATTGGTAAACCAGTCTCATGGAAATTTTTATTCTAAAACCCTTAGTTGTAGGGAAATTAAGTGTGTTTTCAGGATGTAAAATAAAGCTTTAATGCATCGTGAGGGCTTAAAGGGTTAACTACAATGGTATAAATGTATCTTCAAATGTCCCGAATGATTTCGCCGCGCCAATTATTGCCACAAATTTTACCTGAAAGTCGAGGTCATTTATCTGATTTGCTTATATTCTTCAAAAGTAAATTGTATGAAATGAAAGCTCCAGACGCTTTGGCCTTGTTTTGGTTAAGTGCATTTCTGATCAATTATTTTTTGTTCAAACTATCCCACGAGGATGTAAAAGGTCATTATTCTCTGGGACGTCATTTGCTATTCGCCTGAGGACAAGAACGAAAATAGTTTATATCTAATCCCTGTTCAGCTTAATTGTTTACTTCTATTTGGCGGCTGGAATTACCAAGGTAATTCCCAGATTGAAATGACGAAAGATATTTATATTCATGATAAAATAGACATCTCCAATATTGAGTATGGTAAATTATCGGATTAACTAAGTATCTTCAAAAAACTATTTTATCAAATCTGGTGGTATTTAACCCTTTAACCGCCAGATTATTCAATCTGAATTTTCACCCACTTGAAGTTGTGTCTCGCTGACGCGATCCACAATTTCAAGTGAGTGAAAATTATTCAGATTTGACAAAATGGAGGTCAACTCTTTTCAAATTTTGCTGGTTGATGTCACATTTTATCTTTAACATATTTAAAATGTGGTACTTAATGTGCTAATAAAAAATGAAAACCCGAATATATGCGACACCGGCGGTTAACGGGTTAAACCGTGTCGATACCGTTGGTTAAATCAGTGTCATTGAGAATGAAATGTGTGAACATCCAAGATTTGCAAATGTTTGGTTTGCAGTTAAACAAATATGAATAATTTCACCCATTTGAAGTTGTGGGTCGCGGTAGAGAGACACAGCTTCATGTGGGTTAAAATTTAAATTATCTTGCGTTTTAATGATTAAGGCGCTTTATTCTATTTTCTTAACTTCTCGAGGTCAATAACTGCGGGCATATTTATATATTTGTAGTATATTTGACTTAAAATCTAAGCAATCATGTAAGCAGTTGTAATCCACCGTTGGCTCGACGTTGGTCGACCGTCGCTGACATTGAGCCCCCACTCAGCCAGCCTTATGCCTTTTACCCCTGTTTACACCTTCAGGTAAAGATCATTGACACCAGAGCAATACCATGGATGCCTGATATTCACATTTGGTGAAAACATCCAGGAAAATACCAGTGGACAAGACGTCGACTCACTGCTGGTTGATTGTAGAACTGAATCGATTTTGGAAGAAATCCATAAACCGAAAAGGCATAATTTATGAAATTGGTCGAACTTTTTTTTTGGGGGGGGGGGGTGTTAGTATTGGTCCAGATCGAATGTGGAGATATGTATATTTGCACTTTAGCATAAAAGGAGGTCTAGTTCTTTTCGTTGTAATGTCAATGCCACCTCAACGTTTTATACGCGATTTAGGATTATTTATGAAAAATTGGCATCTCCCAAATTGAATTATTTGATTAAAGTTCTGAGCATGCACCGCAAGATATTTTACAAATTTTAGTGGTATTTTATTCAGTATAGGCTGAAAACGTGTATATATACTGAGACTCTTAGCACCACAAGGGTTGACAATTAGTCACTTAGTCGCCATTCACTGTCCTTGATCAGTTACTGGCAGACACTGACTCATACCACCCAGTATGCTAAATGTCAGCGACATTCACGTTTGCGTCAACGACGACGCAGACACATCATAAACCACCATTGCTTTCTGTTTTTTTTGTGGGTTTTATGCGCAGAGAGAGCATACGTAGCATTGAATAGCGGACGCGGTGGGCTCGCGGTACCGGGCTGAAAAAACAAACCCCAAATATCACAGATCTCCAGCCGACCGTCCTACAATGGCCCAGTGTCCTTCATTGTTCTGGGGTGCAAAGACAAACAGCAGTAACTGCTTACTTTTCAAGTAAGCAGTTACTGCTGTTTGTCGTTGCACGGCAGCTCAGGTTTCGTCTGTTTCACACTTGGTTTCTTTTTCTGTCTGTTTTTTTTCCTTTCCTGCTACGTGTGGTATCCCGGCGTAGGCGAGAGACATTAATCAAACATTGGTTAAACATTGATCAATACGTTGAAATGCTGAGCTAATGCTGGTATTTTCTGGGGCGTCATTGTTTTTCGTGTTACTCTCTATTTAAGATTAAAACAAAAAGTTTTTTCTAGCGGACTGGTGAAAATTTAAATATGTATACTAGTCCAGCTATATTAAAACTATATGCAATTAGTTTATACCATGTAAACACTAGATGGCAATTTTTACACAAGCCAATTGCGGCCGTTTCTGGACAACGCGTGCTTTTTTACTACTTTTCGGGTATAATTTTATGTAAAGACGATAGTGCGGCACTAAAACATGTGTATGGAATAGCCTCATATTTCATATTTAAAGGTAGTATCTGCCATTTTGTGAAGTAGCAAATACGACTCTTTAATCATGATCATAACAAGGCGACTATAATCTCTGTGGTGCATACTTAACTGTCTTGATGCGAGACCAATCCTTATCTAGAACTAGTAGAAGTGTTTGGGTTACCGTAAAAGCCATTATTTTGTTATACCTTATTCTGGTCTGGCTCTACACACCTTCTAAATACTAGAATCTGAATATGAACAGTTGCTGATGTTTGCCTTAGGCGATAAATTAAATAATTTAAATTTTTACCCACTTGAAGTTGTGTCTTGCTACCGCGACACACATCTTGAAGTGAGTGAAAATTACCCATGTTTGTTCTAATTTGAGAACAAATGTTTGCAAATCATGATGTTTAAGCACACATTTCGTTCCCAATAACATGAATAACAGTGATTTGATCGACTAATAAAAAAAATAAAACGACTATAGTCATGCTTAGCGCCTAACCCTTTACAGTGTGGGGATCGACTTTAGCCGTCAGAATCTGACGTCTGTAGACGTAAGATTCTGACGACTAAAGTCGATCCCCGCGCTGTAAGAGTAAACATATTTATACTGGCCGTAGACCCATAAAATAGGTATTCAAATGAATCAGAAAGAGCTAACTAAGGCATTTATGATGATTTCAAATTGAAAAAAAAACTTTAGTTGCGATGTTAAAAAAAACATTCAGCGCTTTAAGGATTAATATAGTCGGGCTTAGCGCCTAAAGGGTTAAACCACATGATCGGTGTAGTGCAGGGTGGACCTTCACTGATTCATCAGTGCACATGCACCCGTGGTGCGCGCCTGTGGGAGTGGAGTGGATCCGGCAGAAAGACATGGTAAACTTCCACTCTCCACCATAACGCAAACAATGGTAACCCAGTAATTAGGCCGGTGTTGTTTTAGTGTTGGGCCAGCGTCGTAGACGGTGGCCCAACACTGAAACAACACCGGCTCAATGCCTCGTGTTTGCTGGTAAAACTGCAAGGTTTACCAGGTTTTTCCACTCACTGCACTGACGCAATACTTTATTGATTATCAGTGGAATAACATTTTGCAGCCATTGGCTATTTAAAAAAAATTGCTCATTCTGTCTCCATCCTTGTCGCTCTGAGCTGTTGAATTTATTAAATTTAATTTAAATTTGTACCCAGTTGAAATTATTTCTGGCTACCGCGATCCACAGCTGAGATTTAGTGTGATGTCATTTCACTTTAAATTCAATAAACGCCTCAATCGGCAATATTAAACAAATAATAATTGAAATCCGACACTCTTACAATAGATAGTACGATGTTTTAATTTCATGTGGAAGTTACGAGTATATGACGTGCGAGAGAGCACTCTGACGACATGGCATACCTCTAAACACTGTATCTATGTTTATTCACTGTCTGCTTGTCTGGATTTGGCGGGGGGGGGGGGGGAGCGCTTTTTCTTGGTAGTGGCATTTCCAGGAAAACACTCGACATTGACCCAATGTTCATTTGATGTTGATCCACTGCCTACGAGGCTGGCCTACTATTGAATCAACATTAGGTGAACGTCTCGTTTCAGCTGGGAACCCTCCCTCCAACCTCCAACCCCCCCACTCCCGACATGACGTTATGAGTCGGTGTGATAATTTTGTCGTACAACCACTCACTGATCCACTGAGCCAGCTACGTCACTGGACGTTCGGCGATTCAGGAAGCGCAAGGTTGGCGCGTTCCCAAGAAATCCAGACAGAACTGTGAACATGATAAAGGAGTGCTTTATGGCGATGTGAAACCCAAACATCGCCGCTTCTAATGTGTTGATACAGTCTAAATGTGAAAAGATATTATCCCTTCGAACACTGAGCTATTCAATTTATATTTTCAGTCACTTGACGTTGTGTCTCGCTACCGCGATCCACAACGTCAAGTGACTGAAAATAACTTGAATTTGTGAAATATAGTCACAACATATATCAGTGCGACAGATTTGAGACATACATGTTACAGTCATGTACTTTACTTTACACAAATGTTATTCTGTTAATGAAAACAGAAATATCACTGTAGTCGACACCAGTGCTCTAAGGGTTAAATAATATACCCGTACTCATAGCGCGACACGAAGAGGCGCATTAATGAAATATTATCTATAAACCATGGAGATAAAGAGTTTTTTTAAACTGAAGTCATCATAGATATCTTACTTAGCTCTTTCCAATTCATTTGAATACCTATGTTATGGGTCTACGGCCATTATAAATATTTCTACTCTTACAGCGCGGGAATCGACAGAAGTTAGAATCTGACGTCTAAAGTCGCGCTGTGAGGGTTAAAGATCAACATAATCAACGTGAAATATTTAAATGACAAATTCCTGAAAAAGACCTTTGACTATCCAACTGGAAAATCTGTTCAAGCAAAACCATTATAGCGATGTGCGAAAATTTAGCGTAAAACCGATAATGACAAAGTTTTAAGAAACATAATGTTATCTTCCTATCAATAAATTGTATAAATCTGTAGAATTATAATCATGAGAATGTAGTGGATTTGTTAAAACATTAATTATTATTTTTATATGTATTGCATTGGTATTGCCCTGGTACTTCTGCCATGTTTCTCTCACAGTATGGTAATAAATACTTGTTATAAGCTTACTAGTCTTGTTACTTGTCAGCGCTTTCAACGTCTTTAGAAGTCGGAATCTGACATCTGTGGACGTCAGATTTTGACGTCACCCCCCCCCCCCCGCATTGAAAGAATTATTAATAATTTATAATTGCCATAGACCCGTGACATAGGTATTCAAATGAAGGGAAAAGAGCTGACTGAGGCACTTATGATAATTTCAAATTAAAAAACCCTTTGGTGCCCATGGTTTATGCAAAAGTATTTAAGCGATGTGAGGGTTAACATATCCAAATATTCCGCCTCCACATGTGGCAGATCCGTCATATTAATACTTAACCCTTTCAGCGCGGTGATCGACTTTAAACGTCAGAATCTGACGTCTACAGACGTCAGATTCTGACGTTTAAAGTCGATCCCCGCGCTGTAAGAGTAAATTATTTACAATGACCGTAGACCCATAACATAGGTATTCAAATGCATCTGAAAGAGCTAACTAAGACATTTAGGATGATTTCAAATTGAGGATAACTCTTTTGTCTCCATGGTTCATACAGAAATATTTCAGCGTTGACGGCTGTCGGGATTAAAATGTTAAGATCGAAATATTCCTCCCCCACATCATGTGGTAGATCCGTCATAATAATAATTGACGGCTGACTGTGCACTCGTCTGACCTCACTAGGATCCACTTACCATGCTTACTCAGCAAATACCACGCATTCAACCAATGGTGTTTCAATGTTGGCCCAGCGTCGTAGACGGTGGGCCAACATTAAAACATTATTGGTTGAATGTGTCGTGCTTGATACATCCGCGTACGTCATTCATTCTGGGTATTACAACCAGGATCACGATCATTAACCCGGATTCCATTTAATCTCCGCAGATAACAAAAACGTGATGCTGATAATTATTAATAGCCTTCCCAACCAGGACGTTTATCTGAATGCTGGACCACTGCTCACGATACTAGGCCAACGTGTCTCTCGTCTATATAAGTGTGTCAGTCCAAATTCTACAAATATGAAAATAACCATGTTTACCTATTCAAATTGATCCATCTGTATTAAAGGGTTGTGTCTGACCCTTTAACCCTTTATCCGCCAAATTATTCAATCTGAATTTTCACCCACTTGTAGTTGTGTCTCGCTGACGCGATCCACAACTTCAAGTGAGTGAAAATTATCAGATTTGACAAAATGGAGGTCAAAAATGTTCAAATATTGCTGATTGATCTTACATTTTATCTTTAACTTTTTTAAAAGGTGGTAATTAATGTGATAACAAAATATGAAAACCCGAATATATTCGGCACCGGCGGTCAAAGGGTTAATAACGAACTGACTATTTGATCTCATCGTGGTATGTTTATGATAAAAAATCACAAACCACATGTACGTTATGCCCTCGATTTTTAATCTGGTAATTATACATATATATTTGTTTATAGGGTTTTAAATCAAGGCTCATTTCGTCTGCTCCAGATTAATGTGTTTCAATTCTTCCATTTTTAATAACCCTTAATTTAATATGGTACTTCAGTAATAAAGCTACTATTCTAACTTAACCCTTAGAACACTGATGTCGACTACAGTGTTTTTATTAGCACCCGAATAACCTCTAATAACGAACTGTCAAGAGAAAAATGTGCCTTCAATCATGAAACACTGATATATGCTGGGACCTCAATTTCACAAATAACATACATTTTCAGTCACTTGAAGTTGTGTGTAGCGGTGGCGAGACACAAATTCAAGTGACTGAAAATTTAAATTTTATGTCTCAGTGGTCTAAGGGTTAAAATTGTCCAGGTGTCCATCCACAACAAAGTATGGGATTGTGAATGAATGTCGGGTCAAATGATCCTATTCCTGATAGGACTCAAATGATACAAGGTAAGTCTCGCATTAACCCTTACAACGCTGAAAATTTTTGTATAAAACACGTAGGCCAAAGGGATTTTTCAATTTGAAGACATAAATGCTCATAAATGTCTTAGTTAGCTCTTTCTGCTTCATTTGAATACATATATTTTTAGTTATGAGTCTAAGGTCATTAATTCTTTCAGTGCAGGGATCGACTTTAGACGTCAGATTCTGACGTCTAAAGTCGATCCCCGCACTGATGGAATTAACACACTGCCTGATCAAACACACAAGACATTTTGGCTCTAAAGGAGTGGTGCAATTCTTCGGAAGCAATAATTTATGCAAGTCTTCGCGGAAGTCATTGATTTGTTTTGTTTTTGTTTTGTTTCCCAGGTTTGGCGACCCAGTTGGCGCCTATGTATCTCACGGAGATTGCGCCCTTCAACCTGCGCGGAGCGTTTGGCACAGCCAATCAGCTGTTCATCACCATCGGCATATTCATGGGATCTGTGTTTGGTCTGCGGGAGATAATGGGTGAGTGTCATGTGTGGAAACATATCACAACAGTCATCATTGGCCGTCATGAAGGGTGTGTTCGTCCGTCATCCGTCCGTCTGTGTGTCTACGCACAGTGTTTTGTATTGTAGGCGCGCTACGTTCGTCAATATTTAACACTTGTGCTGTTTAATTATTTGTATCTATTTTTCATTCATTTTAAGCTGGAATTGCTAACGCAATTTCCAGCTTCAAATGAATGATAAATCTTTATATTTATGAATAATAGGACATCTTCAATATTGAATTATCGGGTTAACTAAGCATCTACCAAAAACTATTTGATCAAATGTGTTGTTATATTTTTTTATTGATCCAAAACATGCTTGAAACTGTAAAATCTATACCACGTATACGGGCATGCCAGTTAAAACAACGTCTTTTGAATTTAGCGCGAAAATGGGGACTGTTCCATAATAACTCAGGTCACCATGGCCATTCTAATTTTAACCCTGCGTACAACTCTCTCAAATATCGGACACGTTTGAAGATGATAGCTGGTCCATGATTTCTAGTGCTGAGGTCCACTATGGCCCTTTTAAAAACGTATAAGTGTGGTACACACCGACTGCTCTAATTTTTTGACCATGGGGTTAATTCCGTTTATGAGTGAGACATCCAATTTCAGAGCTGTGCCCTCATTGTTTTGTTGTAGTATTGTTAAGTTAGTATTGTGGGGAGCCTCCGTGACCGAGAGGTAGCGTGCTCGGCCTCAGACCGCCAGGGTTCAAATATCGAATCCTGTGTCTGGAGGACAGTGTCATCTCAATCATCTCACCATCCTCAGGAGGTTCTCCTGGCCCAGTTTAGCCTATATGTGCACAAAGGTGGCCTAGAGCCCGATTCATTTCATTTTCATTGTTTTGTTGTGAATTTGAATTTCTATGTTTGACACAACATACGATATTCTACCCAGCAAACAAATTATTGACGCCGAACTCTAAATTGGTTTAATGTTTTACAAGTTTGCAGACGGTTGACCAACGTAAAACCATCTTTGCTAATACGTCTTTCGCGTGCTAGGTAATTATTCCGATAGACTGTAAAACCAATTCTGGAAATGGAAATTGAAGAATGCTTGCCCTCATCTTGCTAAATGCAAAGCGAGAAAGACTGTGACATACATGTAATTGAGAAAATATCATGCTACCTCCATCGTAAAAACAAGATATTGTTTCTATCTCGGTGCACACCTACAGTGCGCCAGCATTGTGTTTAGTGTGTTTAGTGATGTCCCAGCAAACACAAAACATTTGTATAACATTTGTACAACGTCGGCCCAACGTCTTCGACGTTGGTCCAACGTTGTACAAATGTCATACAAATGATTGTGTTTATTGGGGTATCGCCGATGTGATTTTACCTGTAGATAACGACGAGCTGTCAGGGGAAAGACAGATGACGATGCCGTGTGATGATTGATAACAACACATAGCTGTTAAGGTGGTATTAAGACGTCTTCATACTCCCAAATAGGTGTATTCAGCCAGGGGGTGGGGTACACGGTAATCAGTGCGAGGGCATGCTCACTTCAGATAATTTATTGTTTTTAACAAAGCAATGAAAACGTAACGTTTTTTTTGACTTGTATTTATTTGATTTCTCATTATCATGATTATTTCAGTACATTAATCGTCTTCTTTGATCTGTCACTTATACATTTACTGAAGTTACCCTAGGGTAGTGGTTAGCACCACTGCCTTTCACGCCAGAGTCCGGGGTTCGGTTCCCGGTCTCGGCGGTTTGTAAGAAACAAAAAATGTTTCTTCCCCATCCACGTGTGAAAGTCAGTATTGTGGGGAGCCTCCGTGACCGAGAGGTAGCGTGCTCGGCCTCAGACCGCCAGGGTTCGAATTTCGAATTCTGTGTCTGGAGGACAGTGTCATCTCAATCATCTCACCATCCTCGGGAGGTTATCCTGGCCCAATTTAGCCTATATGTGCACAAAGGTGGCCTAAAGCCCGATTCATTTCATTTTTACATTCATTCGACGGGTGTGTTCTCACATTCAAACAAACAATGGAATCATCTTCTAGGACATTACATCACTTTCGTTGTATGGTCAGCGATTTCATATGGTTTATCTATGTTATTATACTATCTTAAATACGTGCGTGTATATACGTGTAGCCTAGGTGTGGACTTTGCCAATCACTCACCATGAAACTCTCAACGAAGCGTGGCCAAGAATGTCAAGGGAGCAGCCATTCAGACTCATAGTAAATATTTGTCTCCTCTTTAGATGATATTAATTAACTGGTGATGACATGACCGGTGCTGTCCCAGCAGTGGGCTAATGTCGGCTGCAGATGTTTTCGCAGCATAAATCAACCGCTTGAGAAAATTGCGTCGCATGTACATTGTGGAAAGTATGTTCTAGTGACATTGAACTTCTATTCAGTAAATGAAAGTAGTGTACTGCTCTTCAAGCCAAAAGGCAGTATCTGCTTTATCCGTATCTGAATCAGATACTGTATTTTGGCTTTGTACGGCAGTGTAGACTTTATGCTGTACTATCAACCCTTGCCTTGCTGAATTGTTTGTTCTTATTTGCTAGCGCAATTTCCAGCTGCAAATAAATGGGAATTTTTTTATATATATGAAAAATTGACCTCACCGATATTAAATTATTTGATTAACTAAGCATCTACGAGAAACTATCTGGCGAACTGTGCCAGATATGCCCTGGAAAATTTCAACTCAATCAAATTGAAAATGGCCAACTCGCGGCCATTATTGACTTTAATATGCGTAATACATGTATCTGAACAACAGTGCCGGATAGCTAGCCCATTACTATACAACATAATGTGTGGTTTCAGGTTGGGATATACCCTGAAAAAGTCAAAAATTTAAAATAACTTGTGGCCATCATTGACTTTAATATCGTAATATACATGGAAAACTGTGCCAGATAGGTAGACCATTACCATGATTACTATAAAACAGAATGTCAGAGTTTAAACAGGGAAATTTGAAGGAGAAATTATAACTAAAATTGTCAGATTGGCATATGTTTTTCTTTAAATTGTAGAAACCTAAGTAATTTTCACCGACTTGAAGTTGTGGGTCGCGGTAGCGAGACACAACTTCAAGTAGGTGAAAATTGTAATGTAGCGCTTTCCACTCGTGAAAATTACAATGTAGCACTTTAAGATTTTATCTAGAGTGTGATCACCACGTTAACCCTTTAACCGCCAAATTATTTAATTGAAATTTTCACCCACTTGAAGTTGTGTCTCGCTGACGCGATCCACAACTTCAGATGGGTGAAAATTATTCAGATTTGACAAAATGGAGGTCAACAAATTTCAAATCTTGCTGATTAATGTCATTTTTTATCTTTAACATGTTTAAAAACTGATATGTAATGTGCTATAAAAAATGTAAAAAACGAATATGGACGGCACTGCCGGTTAAAGGGTAATGGTCGTTTCCAGCCTTTTCGTTTGTCCTTGAAAGGTAATTTGAAGGATAAATGATCAAGTGGGTGCATTTTTTTAAATGTACAGCTTTTGGGGTACGTATGTATGTATAAGCGTGAGTACTCATTAATACAATTCAATATTAGCCATTTTACATGAAGTACTCGGCTTTTAACTCTTATTTCGTCTGAATCGCTGCCACAATTCAAACCCCAAGGTGAATTTATAAACAAGAGGCCAGCCGACCACCATAATCCCCGGGCCCGCCCGCGTGATAGAAATTGTTCAGGGTGCATCCTTCCCTGAACTTATTTATGAAAAATAGACAATCTCCAAATTAAGTAAGCAAATTTATTAAAACCGTAATATTATAGACGGTTCCCGCAGCACAAGGGTTAATATCATGGGAATTTAGCCTTTGTCAAATCTACACATTACATGTTCGAATGACGGTCAATGACCTACTGCACAATGTGTACAGAGCGATGTCCTTTAGAAAATCCCTCACAAGCTTATTTCATTCTGACCTCTACAATGTATACTTTGCCAGCAATGCAGGTCTCGACGACGACCCGGCAATAATCATGATAATGTCTCCTTTTGCTATTAATATAATGTAAGATACGCTCCACAAGAAAAATGAGAAAGCTAGCATGCTATAAGTAATATAGGTTTTATTGAGCTTAGACAGTATCTGTACACTGAACATGCTAAAATTACCCTAGGTTCATAATGATAAACCGATGAATTTGTTTAAATACCAAGTTCTTGACAACCGTTCTATCCTCACCAAACACGAGACATTAACCCAATGTTGTTTTAATGTTGATTCACCGCTTACAACGTTGGTACAACACTGAAACGACATTCGACCAACGTCTCGTTTTTGCTGGTTATCCTGTCGCTGAAAGGATGGCAGTATAAAACAACGATGAGGCTCCCAGACCAGAAAAAATATCTGATATTTATAATTCCCGATCTGAATACAGGGTGGCAAAGATTATATGACGATAAATTCTTCATAAAAAATGTTAAAATAAATATTAATGAGCAAATAGAAATACGGTTCGTGAAATGTAAAACTCGTAAGTCTATAATCACATGATAATAATTATTAATTACTATGTAAAATGTTACACTCCGTAGCAGTGTGTGCCTACACACTGCTACGCCGTGTGCTGATTCATGCCGACTGCAAGTGGCCTTCATTTAAACGAAACTGCCGCTCGGGCAGGATTTTCAGCGTAACGCGACAGTGTTTAAATGGGGACAATGTAGTAAAATGTATGCCATCGACTGTTCGCTAATAAGGTGGCTTATTTCACCTTTACTTATATTAACGCGGGAGACAGCATGCTCCTTTGGTCACAGTCAGTAACCACCAAGCACGAGACGTTGACCCAATAGTGGTCCAATGCTGGGCCAGCGTCGCAGACGATGAACCAACATTGCACCAACATTGCGTCAACGTCTCGTTCTTTGATGTGTACTACACCATACTCCCATCAAATTGTCCCAGCAAACACCATGGAACACGACGCGTTGAAACAATTATGTGTCATTGTTTGGGCAACGTCGCAAACGTTTGGCCAACATTAATGCAGCATTGTTTCAACGTGTCGTGTTTGCTGGTGTGTTCACTTCGCCAGCGAACATGAGACGCAATGTTATTTTAATGTTGAGCCAGCATTGCAGACTTGTCCCAGCATTGAAACAACATTGAGCCAACGTCTCGTGTTTGCCGGTTCAAATAAGCTTTACTTTGCTTAACTGTGAACAACACGTGTAAACAAATTGGTTTGTTTGATAAGGTGTTCAATCGCCAGACATACAATGCCACCTTTCTTAACAAATCGAACAGAAAAACGACGCCTGGTGCCTCTTCAAATACGATATCAATCTGGTAGTTTTTGTCGTGAAATCTGACACGATTCTGATAGGGAAATTAAACCCTGAGCCGTGAACGTTGAAATGGTGTCAGTGGAACAAGTGCTTTAAGGCCAACCCCTGTTGAGGGGCCAGACATATATAATACTACAAAGCCAAAAGACAGTATCTGTTCACTTCACAATTTATCAGATACTGTCCTTTGCAAAGAAGAAAAGGGCGGTATCATTGGCAAAAGTCCAAACCAGGACGACAGTACTAATGTACCCAAAATAAGATGAAATTTCAACCCAACTTAATATTGCAAGGGGATGTTGATAGGTTATAATAAATGATGATTTTCTCATGCCTGTGATAGTCTTTATAAATGTGCATACATCAGAGTGACCACAAAACATTTTTATACCATTTGTATACCATTTGTACAACGTCGGCCCAACGTCTTATACGCTGGTCCAACATTGTATAAATGTTATGCAAATGTTGTTTAATGGGCTGTATTATGCGCATGACAAACATTTCGAAAACAGTATCCTATGACATCAGTAATTTTCCATTCGGAATCGAATACGAGCTATTTATCAATTTCCAGGGGCAGAACCAGAATTATGAAAAGGGGGGGTCCGATTGATTTGTTTTTTAGGTGTGAGTCAATGATTCTTCTCAGCAAATATTTTTGGACTTAGGACTCGAAATTTAAAAAAGTAGTGCCTCCTGTCGAGGCACTACTTTTGTTAATTACGAGTGTCAAAATCCGATATTTTTAAACACCCCCCCCCCAGCATCAGACAGACAGACAGATATTTTATTGACAGAAAGAAAGTCATTACAGATTTATTTCAGACTTATTACAAACTTATGTCATAGAAATGAGAGAGATACATGTATATGCAAGATTGTTAATCTGTTGAAATCATATGAAAAATCCATTACTTTAAAGACTCAGCTGGATAATCGTTAATAGTGTATAATGACACGATATCATAAGAACTGAGTAGACCATTTTACCCAAAGATACATCTGCCACAAGTCGTCAGATGTGTTATAATTATATACGCGTTCACAAAGATACTAATATATGGACATAATTGCGACTTCCTTGATTAATGGAGTGAATACGTGAAGTGAAAAAATGAATATAATAAACTTTTATTTTTGAAGTTGAAATTTCGAAGACAAAATATGTTCAGCATACATAAAACCTTGTATATTACAGGGTTTGTAAATTCTTGAGAAATGGGATATCAAGCAATAAGTACACGAAAGTGACCCACATGGGGGAATACCACATGTATTTCTATGAGTATGTATTTATTATTTTATCAGAGGATAAGTATATAAACAATTTGTACTCAAACTCATGTTGCTTTTATTGTTTGAATTGCTTGTTGACAAAATGTTGTCGTGTGAGTCTATGTGAGTCTATTGAAATGTACTGACCCTGAAATGTCATGCCATTGACAATGATTGATTTGTATTTGTAGGTACAACTGACGCCTGGCCCTACCTGCTGCTGCTTAACGCTGTGCCCGCCCTCATCTCTGGGGGGATCATGTTCTTCCTGCCTGACAGTCCTCGCTACCTTATGCTAAAAAAACACGACCGTATAGCGGCCGAGAAAGGTGGGTATCGTCACAGCAGGAACCGTCTTCAGACGTCAGAATCTGACGTCTGTAGACGTCAGATTCTGACGTCTAAAGACGATTCCCGCACTGAAAGAGTAAAACATTTATAATGGGCGTAGACCCATAACATAGGCATTCAAATGAAGTGGAAATAGCTGACTGAGACACTTATGCTGATTGCAAATTTAAAATAACCACCCTTTGGTCCCCAAAGGGTGGTTTTGCATGTGCACAACATCACTACAGGTGATTGTGCATACACAGTGCTCCTAACTGTTCCAAGGTATGAAGTGTACGTTGCTGCCTACAGTATCATTCAATAATAGTATATTATAGTACTGACTTCGGGCTTCACCCCCTCACTCACTCACTAAGTTTAGTAGTTTCGTTTTATCGTTCCTTCTGCTTCTGAATTTGGGTACCGATGGGTGTTGTTGATAATATTTCGGTAAGTATGTGCGTTTCTGATCAGCAAAAAAGCGGACATTCAAATATCTGAATATATCACCAATTTCTTACTTGACAGGGTACATTTACTCGTCAGATATTGGGATGCTTCTGTAAATGTCAAAGTCAATTTCTCTGGATACATGAGATCAAACTTCCACATACGGTAGATTAAATGTATACATTTTGCATTTGACGCTACATCAGCTGTCCAAATATGAAGCAGTGTGCCTTGTTTGTCCGCACAGCTCTCAAACTACTACGGGTGCACAGTTACGTCAACTCTGAACTGAGAAGTCTGCAGATTGAGATGGCCAGTGAGAGATCTCTGTGTGAGCCCACTAGACTGTAGACGTTCTGTTCATTGTGTTCACTGTTCACGCTGTGTGGCATAGGTGTTCTATCACACCTTCTACCTGGTGGAACTTTTTGCTGATTTCGGTTGACAGGCGTGTCACTCACAGCGAGTTTCTACTAATTTGTTTCGTTATTTATCTCCGCTGACGTTATGCGAGAGTGTAATATAAGGCGATAATATAAGGTCCCAGTGAAAGACATCTCCACATTGTTAATTTAAACCTATAAAGTGGCACATTGTTGAATGACAGTTTTTACCGACTCGAAGTTGTGCCTCGCTGATTCGCGACATAAGAGCTCTATAGTACTATCCTGCACATAATCGGTGACTTTCATGCGACCCTGATGTCACCATTTCTCTCAACTGTTTACATGTTTTTAATGAATTTAAAAATTAATGCATTAATAATTTTTAGATCAATTGATTTGTATTTTTTTTTTTATATATATATACATGTATATAGAGGTTACCTGTATAAGCGGAGTATTTTTTACAATTTCACCCTAATTTAAAATGCTAACAAAAATGATTAAAGAAGGATAATTACTAAAAAATAAATAATATAGTAATGATTGGGGCGTCTAAAAGGTTAAAAAGCCTGAGACACAACAAATGCTAGCCTAGCGTTGCCTCAATGCTGCCACCATTGACCACCGCAGAGTCAATCTTGGGAGACACAAGACGTTGACCCAATGTTGGTTTAATGTCGCCCCACCGTCTACGACGATGGTCCAACATGAAATCAACATTGATACAACGTCCTGTATTAGCTAGGTTGTTGGGCCACTGTCTACGTTTGCTGAGAAAGCCGTCGCAGCACCGCCCTCATGACGTAGGTGATCATATATAATTACAAGTCGGCTGTCTGACAAAGTCAATGCATCCCCAGTAAACACAAAATATTTATACAACGTCGGCCCAACGTCTTCGACGTTGGACCAACGTTGTATTAATATTATACAAATGTTTTGTGTTTACTGGGTTACGGCAGTATTTAAGTCGTATTTTTACAAAGGAACCCTTGATCTTAATGGTAGTTAATTATATGGTATCTCACTGGGCTACTGCGTAAATGTATAGTGCATGGTATCTCCTTTATTATACATGTCTACCTACCCAGCCTTGTATTCTTTTTGATATTTGATGACAATAATGAGCATGTGATGACTAGTTTAGCCACTAATTTAGGGTATCTACATAATAGTGTAGAATTATTGTTACATAATGGTATTATAATGGTATTATAATGGGATTCCTCACGGTGTTATTAAATGTCCTATTTGCCAGACCCTCTGGGAACTGATTAAGTTCTCCCTTACAAGTTGACTAATTGATTATGTTTCACATAATTATAATAATTATATAACATGTCATTTTATGTTCTGGTACGATCCTTAATAAAGCTCGTTTTCGATTCGAAGACGTCCTTGAGGATTTAAAAAAACAAAATTGGGCAATGTAAGTATATGGTTGTGTGTAAGCCTAGCTCATTTAGTTCATTGTAGAGACATTTTGCATTAATTTGATGCTGGCAATTCAAAAGAATGGAAACTATATCCAGGCGTAATCAGGTAATGCCAGGGAAGAATTTGTTCCAGAAAAAAATAGTGTAGCAGTTGTGTAGGCGTCTATGCCTAAGACTGCTACACCAACATATTGTCTAACATTTGCCCCAAACTGCTCCCCCAGCAAACACAAGACATCCACCCAATGTTGCACCAATGTTGGGCCATCGTCTACGACGTTGGCCCAACATTGATCCAACATTGGGACGAGACATCGACCCGGTGTTGGACCAATGTCTGGCCATCTTATTCGACGCTGGCCCAATATTGGTTAAACATTAGGTCGATGTCTCATGTTTCTGGGCCGCTATTGTTCACTGAGTGCAGTAGCTCTGATTGGGAATGGTTTTGTTTCAGCACTGCGCTGGCTGCGGCAGAGCTCTGACGTGTCTGCAGACATCGAGGAGATGGAGACAGAGAGCGGCGGATCAGAGGGCGACACCACAGAGAAGTGGACCATGAAGAAGCTGGTGACCACCAGGAGTCTACTCATGCCTCTGTTCATCTCCTGCGCCCTGCAGGTGGTCCAACAACTCTCTGGAATCAACGCTGTGAGTGGCCACCTAGCGAATGACCCTGCAACAACCTGGTGGTTTTGACAATAAACTATAAACTATGTTTAGATTGTGTAATAATGTATATATTAATATGTGTAATATTGTATGTTTGGTTAATACAATGTTTTGTTTTTACTGGCATATGAGACGGTGACCCACTGTTGGTAATTACACTGTTTTGTGTCGAACAACTGTTAGGTAATACTATGTTTTATTTATATGTGTCATATTTTTCACATTTCAACTTACTTTTAATTGTAATTTACACCTATTAGCAGGCGCGGATCCAGAGGGAGGGCGCAGGGGGCGCACGCCCACCCCTTTTTGCTCCAAACTCTTTAAAAAGTTCCCTAAATTGGCCAAAGAAATCTTGGGAGCGAGCCCCCGAAGACACTGCGCCCCCTCCTTTTTCAAATCCTGGATCCGCCCCTGAATAGTCATCTTGGTATTAAAGAGTCATATCTGTCTCTTTGCAAAGTTACGGATATGATCCTCTAATACCAAGGTGACTATTTATTGTGCTATATATATGTGTGTATATAAAACCTACTAAAGAAATGTAGACCACTGTTTTGCAAATGATCAAGTTTCTTTATCTCATTTTAACACATTGCCCGGCATTCCATCTGAAAAATAATTATTATAAATGCAATTCTGTTACAGATATTTTTTTACTCTGGAAGTATTTTTGAAAACGCTGGAGTGGCTGAGTCTAATATTCAATATGCAGTCCTCGGCACGAATGCTGTCAACGTCATTATGACAGTCATTGCTGTAAGTAGTTATTCGAAGTACTATCCATATTATATCATAATTATGGTGGGGTATCAGGATTTGCACCTGCCTTAAAAAGCCTGGAATATACCCTATATTAATTTATTACAGTAGATAACTGTTAATAAACTTATTTTTTGAGTCATCATCATTGAATTATTCCTCATATCATGCGTTATTATTTTTATCAAGAAGTAAATTCGTTTCCTTGTGACTGATTTTCTTCTACTACAGACTTTATTTGGAAACACGTAGCATTCACTGGTATTTTCTATTAATTGACATGAAGTCTTCATAGAATTATTGAACGCCATAATTTACGGCTACGTATCTATGTCATAAGAGTGTGGGAGGGGAGCGAATGAAAACATAAATTATTCGATATTAATGACTAACAAAAAACATCCAAGATTTATAACCATTTTTTGCAGATCTAAATACATCTATCCTCCTCTATCGTTAAAATAGATTGTCATGGGGGTTTTCAGTTCTACTTATTTTTTTTTAATTAGTTTCAGACAGTGACACTAGACTGATGCTGTACCACCCTATATTATATATTTTCACTTTTCTACTTCTAGGTGAAGGTGATGGATATCGCTGGCAGGCGGCCTCTCATGTTGTACCCTATGATCATTATGGTCATAGATATGGCCATCATCACAGCGGCGCTAAACCTGCAGGTAAGTAACAGCACAGGATACCCAGCAAATACGAGACCATGAAACAATGCTGGTTTAATGTTAAGGGTCATGATGTCTTTTTTTTAGCGCGCCTTTTAATTTTAAATGAAAAAGGTGGGCTATTGCACTTGAAGTTCGGCGGCGTCTGCATCGGTGTTAACATTTTCTTGTGGGCGCGATAACTTGAAATTTTTTCATATACCCCAAATTTGTTATGCATGTTACAAATGACCAGTTCTCGGACAAGTTCAATAATGGCTGAAAAAAATTAAAAATGGCCGATTTATTGCAATTTCTCGCATTTTACATCAATAATTTGACCTTGTGGACGCGATAACTTGAAAAGTGTTCTATGTATCCTCTTCAAATTTGTTATGCATGTTACTAATAAGCAGTTCTCAGACCAGTTCAATAATGTCCGAAAAAAAATCAAAATGGCCGATTTATTGCGATTTTTCTTATTTTATTTCAATAATTTGAACTTGTGGGCGTGATAACGTTCAAATTTGTTATGCATGTTACTAATAAGTAGTTCTCGGACGAGTTCAATAATCGCTGAAAAAAAATCCAAAATGGCCAATTTGTTGTGATTTTTCGCTTTTTACGTCAATAATTTGACCTTGTGAAAAGTTTTTCATGTATCATCTTTACATTTGATATGTATGTTACTAATAAGCAGTCCTTATTTTCTTGTGGGCGCAAAAACTACTGGTCAAATCTTTTTGAACTTTTAACATGACATTCGTAGCAACATGGGGATGTGAAAGTGATTTTTTAGAGATGCTACGAAAATTCAAAATGGCCGCCAGAGGTCAACTCCAAAATTTTTTGTGGGTGCAAAAACTACAAAACTTAAAGAAAGAAATTATTCAAATTTTACTATCACATTTCCCACGATATGGAGATGTGCAAGTGATTTTTTTAAGGTTTTACTGAAATTCAAAATGGCTGCCATGGATAAACTTCATATTTTCTTGTGGGCTCAAAAACTGAATAAATGAAATCAGTAATAATTCACATTGTACAATCACATTACCCACCATCTGGAAATGTGCATGTGATTTTACTGAAATTCAAAATGGCCACCACAAATCAACTTTTTAAATATTTGTGACCGCAAAAAGTCTAACCTAATTTATGGCGGGGGATGATATAGGACTTCAGTCCTCTTGTTACGTCAATAATTCGACCTTGTGGACGCGATAATAACTTCAAGTTCAATAATGGCGGGGGGGGGGGGCTATTGTCGAGTGTGCTCTTGTTCATGTATCATGTGTATGCTCCTCAAATTGTTCTGCATGTTGCTAGTAACCAGTTCTAGGACAAGTTCAATACTGGCTGGAAAAAAATGAACAATTTATTGTGATTTTTCGCATTTTACGTCCCTTATTTCACCTTGTACATAACCAGTTCTCGGTCAAGCTCTATAATGGCAGAACAAATTCGAAATGGCTGATTTATTGCCAATTTTATGTCTCTAATTTTACCTTATGGGTGCAATAACTTCAAAAGTTTTTGATATATCCTGCTCAAATGTGTTATGCATGTTACTAATAACCAGTTCTCTAATTAGTTAAATAATTCAAAATGGCTGATTTATTGTGATTTAAAAAAAAAAATTCTCTAATTTTACCGTGTTGGCATCTTTCTACTAACCATTTTTGGGACAAGCTCAATAATGGCTGAAAAAAAATTAAAATGGCCGATTTATTGTGATTTTTTGCATTTTACTTCTCTAATTTTACCTTGTGCCACCGTAAGGTTTTCATGTATCCTGTTCAAATTTGTACTGCATGTTACTTTAAATAATAACCAGTTCTCGGACAAGTTCAATAATGGCTGCAGGCTCTTGTTAATTCTCTGCCCCTGATCTGTCTTCACCGAACTGGTCCTAAAATGTTATCACTATACATCGCCTAGACGATGTGACTTGTTTAATGTATTTATTGCTTCATTTATAACTCTTTTCTCTTAGAGCTCACTAAGCTGGATGAGTGTGATCAGCATTATCTGTGTCATCCTATACGTTATCTGCTTTGCCATTGGTCTAGGTGAGTTTGAATATAAGTATTGATGATTTACTTGATGTGGTAATTAAACACGTAATCTCTGGGTCATGTCTTTACTATTTTGACAACACTGTCGGGACAACACTGTCACGTGTGTGTTTGATGATGGCGAGACAGATCAACTGATGACATTGGGTTGATTCTATTGAAATAAAGGTTATTATTATCGGTCCAATTATCTCCTTGTTCGTTCTTTTCCTGTTCTGGAGCGGAAGATATATTTACGTATCATGATCAATTTGGCAATGTTGTTTATATTTTCTAAGTAACATGTGCTTTAACTAGATAACATGTACTAGACTTTATCCCTAAAAGTGCCAAATTAAATAATTTTAATTTTCGCCCACTTGAGCTTGTGGGTCGCGGTGAAAACTACTCTTATTTGTTTAATTTTAGACCAAACATTTACAAATCTTGATGTTTAAGCACACATAACATTTTGTTCCCAATAATTGGGTAATAAAACACTTAATCCGGTAATAAAACAGATTAATAATGAATATAGTCTTCCCTGGTCTGGTTAAGTGTTAAGTGTTGTTATCATGCTTATTTTGAAAATAATCTGTGATCTTACAAAGTTAACCATCTTCTTTCTGCCAAATAAAAATAGAATGACTTAATTATGTCAGTATAACCCTTAGAGCACTGCTGTCGACTACAGTAGACATTCTTATTATTAGCACCTGTATAATCCCTAATAACCAGCTGTTAAAAGTAAAATATGCTTTCAATTTTGAAACACTGATATATATTGGGACTTAAATTTCACAAATAATGCCAATTTTCTGTCATTTGAAGTTGTGTGTCGCGGTAGCGAGACACAACTTCAAATGATGGAAAATTAAAATTGAAAGCTCAGTGATGTAATGGTTGATAATGTCTTTGTGTGTGACCAGGTCCTATACCCATGATGATAGCGGCTGAGATGTTCCGACAGGGCCCCCGCCCCATGGCCATGAGTCTCACCGGACTCACCAACTGGGTGTTCACCATGATCGTAGCCCTCACGTTTGAGCTCATACAGGTAGGTCACTGCTCCCCACTCATTTGCATAGCATTTGTACAATGTTGGACTAACGTCGAAGACATTGGGCCGACGTTGTACAAATGTTATACAAATCCAACATACACAAAACATTTGTATATAATTTGTACAAACTTAGAAGTTGTTGTACCCGGCAAACACAAAACATTTGTATAACATTTGTACAATGTTGGGCCGTTGTTGTACAATTTTCATACAAATGTTAAGTGTTTGCTGGGTGTAATCTACGCAAAGCCAAGATGGCAGTAACTGCTGGGTTTGTAACTGCTTACTTGAAAAGTCTGCCTGTACTGCCGTTTCTCTTTGCACTGCAGTTTTGTATACATGTACCAGCATATGTGACTGGATTAGACTGTTATTTCAAAAGTTTGAAATTAATCAGTTTCAAAATTGGCTGGTAATCGTTTTAAATTTTAAATCTCATGCGTTTTCATCAGCTTATTCACGATATAGTCCCCCTAGATTGTGTTCCTAAACATCTGTATATACAGTATAATATATGAATTCTATTGGCCAGCTTTTTACAACTTGTAAATGACAGAATAATTATTGATCAGTTTCTTCTTTAATTCCGAGGCAGTGTATGATGTTTTTTAGTGTTTATCACTTTAGTCATTGAAGACGTTTGACTTGTGTGTTACAGCAACGCATCAATGAGTTTACTTTCGTCATCTTCCTGGTGTTGATGATCGTGTTCACCATCTTCGTGTTCTTCAAAGTACCGGAGACGAAGCACAAGACGGTGGAGGAGATCGCGGGCCTGTTCCAACCTGGCGGCCCCATAGAGGTGGAAGAGATCATGGACGATGTGTTCCCTGGCAACGGTGTTGGAACTGGTGGAGAGCTCAGTGAAGATGACGTCACCGAGGCAGACAATCTGGTGTCGAGGGACAAGAAGAAGGAGAGGTCCATGGAACGGGTGGCGGAACCCGATGACGTCAAGGTGAACTTCAACAAAGACGAGGAGAAAAAACATCTTACAAAGTCTGAAGAGAACGTGTGCCAAGTGCCAGTCTAGCCCTTACAACGCTGAATAGTGTTGTATGAACCATGGATGGAGATCAAATGTTTTTTCCAATTCGAAATCATCATAAATGTCTTATTCATCTCTTTCTGCTTCATTTGTATACCTCTGTTATCGGTCTACGTCAATTAAAAATAAATTTACTTCTGCAGCGCGGGGAACAACTTCCGACGTCAGAATCTGGCGTCTACAGAAGTCAGATTCTGACGTTTAAGTCGATCTCTGCGCTGTAAGGGCCAGCCAGCCCTCCTCGGCAATGTGGTCTTCTGGCATCAAAATAAAGTATCTACACACCGCCCTGCAGAAGCAAACGGCAGTAACTGCTAACTGTTCAAGAAGCAGTTACTGCTGTTTTCCGCTGCATTACAGCACAACATCTGTGGATTATTGGCCTTTGTTTTGAAGGAGCTTGGAATCGCAAAGTTGTGTAATTTCTAGATTAAAGTAATGATCAGTACTGTCTTTTGCCAAGAAATGTTTGAAATCGAAATAATTTGCCGCCAGGACACCGCCTGGACATCGACCACAGCAAATGTAACAGTATTGTATTCAGCTTGACCCTCAGCAGAGGCCTTCGGGAGATATCTAAAATGTACAAATAACCTGATGTGAATGTCACACAAATCGTTGCTGATGGGTATACATACATTACATGTTTAGAAAGAATGTGGTTTCCATTCGATTGAAGCAAGAAATCGCATCAGCAACTCATCTTTCAAATGACGAGATATAGTAATGAGACATATTGTGGTTATTATGGTTATGCCCTGTGAGATCATGTATTGTTATTGAAATATGACAGCCCCCTCCACCCATCCTTCGCAACTCACTGGTAAACTGTGAATCTCAACACGGTATATTGTCCTGGTGTTTGTTTACTATAACCCTTGTCCTGCTGGGTCACGTCTTCAAGCAGGTATTCAAACTTTACAACGCTGAATGATTTTTGTATAAGCCATGGAGATGAAAGGTTTTTTTCTTCAAGTTGAAATCATCCTCTTTCAGCTTCTTTCAAAACCTATTTTAAGGGTCTACGGCCATTATAATTTATACATACTTTCAGTGCGTGGATCGACTTCTGACGTCAGAATCAGATTCTGACGTCAGAAGTTGATCCTCGCACTGAAAGAATTAAACTGGGTAAAAAATGCCGCAGGAATCTGTAAAATAATTCAATTGACCTTGCCAATCTGTTATACATATGACTCTCTGCTTGCTAGAGTCCTATGTGCCACTCTGTTGTACATGCGACCTTCTGTCTGTTAGAGGTTGACATATCGTCAGTCTTTCATTCCATGGACACAAACTGTTATGGGTATTATAGTATTAATCTTGAATGAATACTCCTCTGAGAAAATATTGAAAACTGTGTGTTTTGTTGATATTAACCCTATAGTCGCTAAACTTGATTATAGTCGTTTCATATTAAACAGTAATTTTCACCCACATTGATATCTAGACTTACCATGTGCAGTAAAGTGATGTATCTCTACTTCTTCACAGAAACGACTGTTTTTTATTTACATGACTGCAGACATGTAGAATCTCTCACTCACTAAAATACATGCCCATGGTAATGAAAATATCTAGCTTTACTGTATCACATGAATATGTTTGGTTTGGTATAATTCTAATGCAGTGGCGGATCCATAAATATAAAAAGTGGGGGGGGGGGTCCGATTGAAAAAAATTACAAAATTAGTAGTAATCAATGATGATTTTTAGTGTTCTCAGCTAATATATGAGGGCTTTACACTCTGAATTTACTAGGGTAGTGCCTGACTTGAGGTATTACCCTAGTAAATTTTTGATTGTCAAATATGGATATTTTAGATCATTTTCTTGATGTTTAGTTTTGGAAAAGAGGAGTCTGGAACCCCCTGACCCCTCCCCCCTGGCGACCCCTCTGGATATGCCCCTGCTGGTATAAAGACTTTCACTTACCTGCTTTATACCTCTATGTATGCTGTCAAAGATGGTGTGACATAAACACATCAGGTCTCAACATAATGCTATTTAATATCTCTAGCAAACATAACTGCTCACTTGAAAAGACGTCCACACATTGTTGGTTATGTTTTCTGCACTGCGTTGCTGTGAATCAACTTCATAATCTGCCTCTTGCTCAGACCACAACATAGACAAACAGCAGTAACTGCCCACTTGAAATGGTAGCAGTTACTGCTGTTCGCCAGTACAGTGACATGAGCATAGACATGTCACACTATTTGCTCTTCTGTTGATTGTGTGCACACTTTATAAGTAACTATAACAGCATCTTAGTAATAGTGTAGGTTTACCTGTTCTGTCAAGAAGAAATGAGTTAAAGGAAATAGTAGTTAAGGCAACGGTAAACCTAAATATGTGCTCGCCCACGCCAACAACAGTTGAATAATATCTATATATATCTGTATATTTCTGTTTGTTTGTTTGTTTATTTTTCACTTGTAATGCCAGTATATAATACTCACATTGATGATGTCCAAACAATTGCCTTGTGTTGAACCAGCATATTTGGCTGTTAGATATTATTTGTATGTTATGTATTGTAGATAATTGGCGATCGCACTCTTTGTGATTTCCGTACAGTCAAAGTCTTTGGTTAAACTTGTGTCAAATGTAGGATCTAACATCTGCATGTGTCCGAGATATCCGCCCGATTTGATCTAACATTACTGTCAGACTTGTTGTTGTGCGGTATTGATTTATTATTCCACCACACCCTCCTGATTTAGCTGATATACCTTTATGTTTAGTATTCCCGTCATCTTCAAGCTGCTGATCGGCGAACGCTCCACAGCTTGAAAAAGATCTTTTTTTCAAATGAATGAAAAATAGACAAACAATTCAGCATTGCAATGGTTCAGCCTGCTATTTGTTTTTATCGCTGTATCTAAATTTATTTTACATTACTTTCACACGCTGGTAGTCAGTTTCTCACCACGCTATGGTGTATTTGCTATTTTCTACAAATAATGAAATGACTGGTTGCGACCTCTGGTGATTAGGCCATTGACTAATGTCTGAACAAAGCATTCAGTCTCTTAACAAAAAATTACCTCCGATTTGATGCAGGTAATTTTTGTTCAATCTTCTATCCAAAAATATGATGTTTTTTATTGGCTTTCAACGATCACTCACTAATTTGTTTGAGATAATAAGCATAATACTGTAAATGATTATAAGACAATGTGATAATTATATATGCTGCCAGCATACACAGGACCTTGGGCCAATGTTGTTTCTATTCTGGCAACACCACCGTGTGAACATCTCATTTTCTCTGGTTGTTTATTATTGCTCAATTTACCTCCTCTGATCTCCAGTGCCCGCTCATCTTAACCCTTGTCCTGCTAGGCACGTGTAATATATATATATATATATATGGTTTTAAGCCTGTTTTAGATCAATATGGATATATTATCAAATTTGATAAATAGTTTTCGGTAGTGGTTCAGGTAATTCAATTATTAAATTATTCAATATTGGAGATGTCTATTTCTCATAAATGTAAATATTTTTTTGTCATTTGAAGCTGGAAATTGCTCTAGCAATGCCAGCTTCAAATGACTGAAACATATAAACAAACTATTCAGCAGCTCAAGGGGTGAGTCTTAAGCTCAGATTGGTTATGTCTCGATCACATGTCGATATTGAAGTAAATATTAATATTTTTTGTCATTTGAAGCTGAAAATTGCGTTGGCAATTTCAGCTTCAAATAAATTAAAAATAGTCACGAACAATTCGGCAGGACATGGGTTAATTAACACTTTCCAAGGTTACTTTGTGCTGCTGAGAGCAAAGCGTCATATCTGTCGATATGACCTTTTGCGTCCAGCATGACGATTTTTTTCTTATTCCATGCATGCATTGTGTGAATTATGTTAGCCAATGAGGCATTATATGGGAAAAACATTCGTTAGGCATTAATTGGTTTGTAAGTAAGGCATTCAATGTCATCATTATATTTCTGGACCCCATCCATGTTTGATCTTTTTTTGCTCATATTTTAAAGTCACAGATTTTTTGCTAGACTATATCGTTACACTTATTAATGACAGTATTATCCCTATAGATGTACACCTCCTTGGACAGGTTATGAGTATGGCCTCAGACGTGTATAAGTCTGAATAAAAAAAAAATTGAACCCATATTGTCAAATTTTACTCCAACAACTATTCAAAATGTCCAATACACTGAAGGCATTTAAATTTCCTTTTCTGACACATTCTCTATGAAAACCGGACCTAGATCCATTGCTGGTCTAATGTTGGTCCACCGTCAACCACGGTAGTCCAACATTTTAACAACATTGCATCTATGCCTCAGTGTATTCCGTGTTGTACAATTTATTACTGGATTTATCACTGTTCATATTACAATGCTTGTAGTGGGATGAAAGTTTCCAGATAAACAAATAATCACCGTAGTATCATGTATATTGTATATAATAAAAACAAATGAGATTTCGCAAGTTGTCCACCCCCGCTTGGTTGCCAGATCTTCCACATTTTCATCCTCGTTTCACCCACAATGACTCACTATGGTCTGTAACAAAAACAGTGAGGATTCTTAGACTATCATCAATATTCTTGTACAAATTAATTATCATCCAATTTCTGAATCATCATTTTTTCATTACACGTGTAAAGACTTCTTTGTTTTAATAATTATCATCAATCCTTCAAAGTCTCTGTTACAGACAATAGTGATAATGTAAGTTTGTATTGACATATGTTTGTATAAACCATGGAGAACAAAGGGTTTCTTCAATTTAAAATCGTCTTTATGATTACCGGGATCGTCTATAGACGTCTGATTCTGATGTCTGTAGACGTCAGAAATCAGTCTGTCCTCGCACCTAAAGGGTTAAACAAACAGAAGTATGATGTTGTTATTTTGGTTGCGGGTTTATTTAACTTGTATTGATTGAGCTAAAGACTGCTTTTATCACAGCCTACGTTACGGCAGCTAAAACACCTCCCCAGACAATGATATACGCTGACCAAGTGCTGGCTGAATGATGCACCAGCATAGCTTATGCTGGACCAGCATTGATCCACACTGGTCCGGCTATCCATGTTGACCGGGGTATTGGTGGTGTAATTTGTGATTTAAGTATCAATTTAAACATAGTTTGGAGGGGAATTCCCCAAATGAAGGGGAATCCCCCACCTGGAAAGGGGAACCCTCAAATGGAGGGGAATCCCCGTGTGGTGTTGCTTGTATAAATCACTGTTTATAATGTAAATTTACTGAAATCACCTTAGAGTTAGAAAGTGCTAAGCTGCCACTTTACAAAGTAGCGGTTTAGCACGCTCTAACTCCAAGGGGACGGTATGTGCCACTCAACTAAGTGTCACTCACGTACGGCATGGATTAAGTGTGCGCCAGAAACAAATAGTTGCCTTAGTATTTAAAGGGTTGTATCTGACACTTTGTAAACCGACAGATACGACCTTTTGATACCAAGGTCATGGAATGTCCACTCTGTAAATACACCATTTGGATGTAAAATCACCTGACAGAAAACAATATGCAAAATGTGCCCGCCCCACTGTTAACAAAGTTAAAAATACGGAAGTGTTTTTATAAAAAATAATAGAAAATGGATGTGCACAAGAATATTGCCATTTAATGGCTAGACTGCCAAAAAGGTCTATATGACAGTCAACTGTAATGACACAATATAAGACACCTTAAAATACACATAACCGAGTATTTGTGAGTAGCCTGTTCTCAAAGGCTCCTATATGGACGCCACACAAATCTAAGCCTTTGAAAATAGCATCCTCTCAAATGCTCGGGTTTGTCATGTGTAGTGACCGTGCAGTAATTATAACCAAATGAATTTATTATTTTATAAAAGTGAATAGCTTGACAATAAAATTTCAGGTATAACAATGACCTGAAATTTGTCAACTCATGACGCTAATTCATATATTTAGTTGTGAGAATATCAGTGCGCTCTCTACCATGCTTACAACATATCACCCCTTGGATATGAAAGTGTGTATCTGCCACTTTACAAAGTGGCAGATACACCCTTACCTTTCCAAGGGAACGATATATCACTTTGTTTCTCATCAACAATGTAACTTTTCTAGTTCTATGTTGCTATTAGTCATCGAGCACATACATTTATTTCTAATATGATATTACAATTTCACGTTACTGCATATCAGTTATTATTTTCAATGCAAAATACAAATAGCATAATAAAATGAAATTACAATTCACAATGATTTATTTTTATAGTCTATGTTGATTTAGAGGAGATCAGTGAAAATCATTTTTTCTAATGACTTTTGTATAGTACTAATATAATGTTGCGATGTACAAAATCATTCAAATTATAAATAAGCATGAAAAATTGCCAACGTCCTATTGCCACAAACTTCATGCAATGGACAAAATATGATTGCGTCAGTCTTCTGTATAAATGCATTATAATCTCAGCATTCATAACCTCAGCATTTCTAATATTGTTATCATTACTGTTCTGCTCTGCAAAGCCAAAAGGCAGTAACTGCTTACTTTCCAAGTAAGCAGTTACTGCCTTTTGGCTTTGCAGAGCGGTGTTAGTATTATCACTAGTACTGCTATGTGTGATGTACATAGAGTTTATTAGCAGGTGACTGTCGCCTAACAATGTTCTTTATTTAAATATGTGAATGCGATTTGCTGTGAAGCCAGCCCCGCACGCGCAGCATGTTGACTCCATGTTGTTTTAACCCGTCAAGCTCTGAATATTTTTGTATAAACCATGGAGACAAAAGGGTTTTTAAATTTAAAATCATCATAAATATATTGTTCAGCTTTTTGCGCTTCATTTGAGTACCTAAGTTATGGTTCTACGGTCATTATATTTACATTTTCAATTCCTTCATTGCGAGGATCGACTTTGAACGTCTAAAGTCAGTCCCCGCACTGAAAGGGTTAATGTTGGGCCAGCATTGCAGACGTTGGGCCAACATTAAGACAACATTAAGTGAACTTCTCGTGTTTGCGGGGGCGAACTGGCACTTAGAAAATTAGCTGTAAATATTCGTACTTTGAATCTCGCCGGGTGATATGTGATGTCTGCTATATGCCATCAAGTCGCTAACGAATCGTGCACAGTCGTGTTTCTGTCGTGCAAAGCCAAAAGGCAGTAGCTGCTTACTTTTCAAGATTACTGCCTTTTTGCTTTCAAAGCAGAGTGGCTGTGTATGCATGTACTGTACCATTTTCTTTCTGACGACACAATACGATGGCCAACGTTGTCCTAGCGTTGGCCCAATGCATTGTATTGCATTGTCGTGAAAACATCCCAGTAAACAAAAACATTTGCATAACATCTGTACAATGTTCGACCAACGTCGAAGACGTTGGGCCGGCGTTGTACAAATGTTATACAAATGTTTTGTGTTTGCTGGGATGGTATTATTCCTATTCAATAAACAGGAGACACTGACCAAATGTTGTTTGAATGGTGGATCAGCGTCGTACAAGGTTGGCCAGCATTAATTCAGCATTGGGTCAATGCTTCCTGTGTCAAATATCATGCACTCAATATTTACGTTTTTGTATATATATGTAAACATTATAATACACTATTACTAGGTTTGTCTGCGAATGCTATAGGTAAAATTAGGAAACATTGTTGTCATCAATGATTATGGAGCGCCAGCACCACAACAAATCAGGTGTTTTGTATGATTAACCCTTTCACTGCTAAGCACGTCTAAAGTCGTTTTAACCCTTTAAGTCCTCACGATGCATTAAAGCATCATTTCGCATATCTGAAGAGTTTCCTAAAAACTAGGGGTTTTAGAAAGATTTTTTTTATTGAACTGGTTAATAATAACATTAGTTTTTCTTTATATTTGCAGCCACTTTAAGGCATCTTCATTCACTACAAGTCGAGAGAGTTGCGACAGCAATTCGCGGCTTGTAGTGGATGAAGATGAGAATGATAAATTCAGGCTTGATAGGGTTGAATCTGTTTTATTAGCCAATCACTTCAGATCACTGTTATTGGGAATAAAACGAGTGTTTAAACATCATGATTTGTACTTGAAGTTGTGTGTCGCCACCGCGATCCACAACTCCTAAGTCTGTGAAAATCACGCATATTTTGACCAACATTTGCAACTATTGATTTTTAAAACTCATTTCATCCCCAACAGCAGTGATTTTATCAGCGAATAAAACAAATTAAAACGACTAAAGCCGTGCCTAGCCGGTGAAGGGTTAATTGAAAAAATATTGCAAAATCAGTTTAATGGTGGAGTCAAATGAAAGCTGTTATTTCCACTTAAATAGCATGTCATAATGTACACATTAGATTAATTTACCGTAGGGGGGAGGGAGAGACTTCGCGTGCTCGTCAGTCAATTCTGAACCTATTTTCATGACATTTTGTCTAGTCGTGCGGCGACTACTAAGAAAAATTTAGACAATATTGTTCAATGAAATTGTCAGGGTAGTCGCCGCATCACTAGCAAATAGTCCTTGTAAATTTCATGACATTTGGTTGAGAATTGGCTAAGAAATCATCGAAAATCGGTTAATGTAAATCCGACTTTATGTAGATCCTAGCGAACACGAAACAGTTGTATAACATTTGTGCAACGTCCTCCCGACATCTTCGACGTTGTTCCAACATTGTACAAGTGTTATACAAATGTTTCCTGTCTTGTGGGATGGGTACAATAGTATGGACGGCGCAGGCATTGTACAATGTGAACACGCTATTCAAGTCGAAATCCCAGTAAGCAAGACACGTTTAAACAATGGTGGATAAATGTTGGACCAACGTCGTAGACGGTGGCCCAACATTAATCCAGCATTGTTGTAACATGTGTGTTTACTGGGTTTTCAGCTATGACTCCATTGTTTGATGTATCATGATAGTGTCCACAGGAGACAACAACGGGCATGTCTTTTCAGCAGATGACTTTCTTGGCTGAGCTAGATTGCGCCATCTTCCCTCGCAAGGCTCGCTGCTGCCTATGGCCTCGGTGTGTCAAGCCTTGCTTCCGGGAAGATGGACTGAGCTAGAAACAGTTTTCACATGCTATATTTACGGCGTGCACTGGTATTATTCCGTTGGAGATAACCAGGCCCGTATTCTCGTACAAGTTACGATATATCGTAGGCTTCTGATTGGTCGAGATGGCCATCTCGAGACCAATCTACGATATATATCGTAACTTGTACGACAATACGTGCCCTGTAAATTATTGCACACAAGTGTTCATACATTGTATCTATGTGGGAATCTCGTGCATGGATGTACATGATAATGTAAGGGAAGTATTTTCACTAGGCATATTCAAGGGAAGGGTGTTTGAAGTGTACTTTTGCTTTGTGATATTTAACGATTAAAAAAATAACAAAATATTGTGTTGTTTTACCTGCTTATTGTTGTGTTGTTTTCATGGTTTTTGAACATCACAATGGCATGTGCTTGTATTACTCTGCTCATTTTGTGAACCAGGAGACTTGAGAATTAGATCTGTCACATAGGGCCTTGACCTCAGCCACATTTTGTTGCCTATCCTCTGACATACACTTGGATTTTTTTTCTGTATACTTGTCCGCGTGTTAGCCTCTAAACAGATGATATTCATAAGGTTATCTGATTTCCCACCACGATGATTTAGACGCACAGCCCAACGTGGCTTATGTAGAATTATTTGAAATAGGACCCCAATACTATCGGGATGCTTATAGTGTTTAGCATTTAGCTCTCACCAGGGAGTTAACTGATAAATTTTGTTTTTTTTTCACATGCATGACATTTGTGCCTGGGCAATTCTTCCCATATTTTTTGCCACCACGCCATAAGCAGCCATTTTCCAATATGGCCGCCCATGAAGCTTGTGTGCCCGATACCTTATTAACCGTTGAATGGATCTCATTCAATTTTTATAGGGTGGTTCTCTTTGTATTTCTGATGGATGATATGATTCACGTTTGGGAATGATTCATTAAAAACAAGACGGCTGACGGAGAACAATTTGAAAAAATAGCCACCCGGAAAGCTTGTGGGCGCAATATCTTATGGACCGTTGGTTGGATCGTATTCAAATTTAATGCAGTGGTTGTCTACACATTTAAAATGATCGGATTATTTTTTGGAAATAATTCAATAAAAACAAGATGGCAGATTAAGGACATCTTGAAAAAAATTACTTGGTGGGGGGTATTTTTTTACTTACCGTAGTTTTCTTTATTGTAGCAATCCCACCAAGTTTGAGTTGACCCTGTAACGGGGATGCTTTTAATGTGTTCGTGCCGCATCTAGTTCACATACAAAAATATATGTTTGATAAAATCAACTTTTTGAGTAATTCATTTTCACTTTTTGCGATTTTATTTACAATGCTAGAACATTGTAAAAAGGGTTAAACCTTATTGCGATCATTGTGTGCAGATAAAGTCACATCTTACAAATGAAACGCTAAATGCTTCACGGCCCGGTCACTTTGATGTATTTTACCCTACCTTTATTAGGATACTTTTTATTAGAAAATACATAATTTTGTTAAATCTGATATTTTAGAGCCTGTGGCTGATTAACATGATGTTCATTCAAAGGTGTAATATAGGTGTAAAATATATAATCAATATTTATACATTAATCAATCGTATGAATCTATCAATTCAATTGCGATGGTTCAACTCTTGTCCGGCTCCGGAGGCATTGAAAATGCATCGAGCTAATGTTCGTCTCTTATATATCCCTGTAAACACAAAAACGAAACCCAAACAGTGATAATAATAATAATAATGTTGAGTTCTTATATAGCGCACATACAATGCTCTGTGTGCTTCACACATATTACCCCTGGTCACTGGACCTGTTCATTCATGTACCATTTCAACTCCCTTTTTGGAGCATACAGCACTTGCAGCCATTTCGGCGCTAGGGACTAGTCGCACACATTCCCATCTCTGTCCTACCAGGTACTCATTTTACACCGGAGTCAAGTGAAGCATGTGAGGGTAAAGTGTCTTGCCCAAGGACCCAACATCGAAATAATGTCCCAATATTGTAAGGGGAGAAACATGATATTTCTCGAAAAATCCTGCACCAAGCGGGATTCGAAACCGCACGGCAGGCAGTGACATTGGCAAAGCTCCGCGCTCTAGCCAATACGCCACGTTCCTCTCTGATAACGTGTTGCAGGAAGACTGTGTTACAACAACCAGGGTCCCTTTCATCTCGTCAGCCCAAGTTCACCGATTCTGATAATTATTAAGCCTGATTATGATTAGGAAATATAATGTTAAATGGAATGTGATGATATGTTTAAAACATCACTTGGGAGTAAAGGTGTCATCAACGGCGTTAATCGCTCAATGAAATTATGAACCACGTGGTAATTAACATGCTGTTCAATCATAGGTATAATATATTTGATATTATTCTGCCATACGAATAATATTACGATCAAATAGCCACTTCGTATATTTATTGCCGGCCATTGAAGATATGAGACGCCTCACTGTCACAGAAAAAAACTATATGCGATACAGAATTGTCTTTTAAACAAAGTTTATTTAGCTTCCCAGCTCTAGCTGAAATTTTGTTAGCGTCTTAGCGCCTACGGTGTCATGGCCTTTAATCCTAAACCATATTCTATTAGAAAATGTATCTAAAATCTGACATTTTAAAGCTTGTGGCTAATTAATATGCTGTTGATTCATAGTGTGATATATTTATTATTAATACATTATACTCAGTCGACCCAATAGCCACTCCGTATATTTAATGCCCGTTATTGCAGACAGCATACTACACCTTACACACAGACAATATATATATACGATATAAAATTGTGCATGTGCCTAAAGAACGTTTATATAAAGTGAAAGATCTACATTGTTTGTGCCGTAGCGCCTATAGCGTCACCGCCTGCTTATTTTGGTGTATTTAATCTAAAATCAACTATTTGAAAATCTTCATCACTCACATTATTTACCTATGAAAGAGGTAAAAACATACATAAAAATATATAAAAGGTAAAAACATATCTATCGGATCTCGTCTAAATCTTCAAACAAGCACTAGGCCTATTTAAAAGATTTGTATTTGATATTTTTACGGGTCTTTATATGCTCAAGTGTATCGACCCCATCCCCGCAGCCACGCTTTCCTCGGCCTTATTCAGAATAATGTCATATTCAACTTTCAGTAAGGCAGTTTCAGTAGAATAAAATAGTGTGTATGCTGACTGATGCTGTATGGATGGTTTGGTTCTCCCAAAATGTGAACGAATTCGATTTGCTATAACCTTTTCTACGATTTCTGATACAAAGTTTAGGTTTGACCCTGGGTGCGTATTTTCGTACGAGTTACGATAAATCGCAGGCTTCTGATCCGTCCAGATGGCCATCTCGACCAATCAGAAGCCTACGATATATCGTAACTTGTACGAGAATACAAACCCTGGTCTGTAATATTGTCATGCCATCGTTTGATATATAGAGAGATGTTTCTTTGAGTACGGCATCACGTGTGATGTTTTAAAAATGTCCGTAAATACAATATTTGTCCGGAAATTCAATATTTGTGTGATTGGAACCAACGGAAATATGTAAGCAGGACTTAAATAATTCATTGGGGATCGGATCGAAATTTGTTTTTTTCTGGGTGAATTTAAAGTTATATTCCTCATTCATCAGCAGTAGCCGCCCACGTCGTGTGCCCATTGGGCGGTCAAAAGCACGCCATGTGTGCTTTTAATATATCATTATGAACGTCGTCGGTGAAAGTCATGTTTTTTCTGAATTTTGTCAGTGAAGAATTTCGAAAACATTTTAGCGAATTGTCGCCGGGAACTCGCAATGCATTCACATTTCAGATGGAAAAGAGATTTCGGCGAACAAGAACATAATTATGCGCTGAGCATTCGCCGAGTACTAATTTGTATTATGATTTTTTTCAGCGATTGTATGTTGCCTGTCATGCGAATGTATGACGACCTACTCTGCGAATGTATGGCGGATAACTTTGTTTGCGTTTGTCGACAATTTCCAATATTCAGAATAGAACAGAAATTACATAAAAAACACACATTTTTGAGGGAAATTTGTTATCAAAAGTGGGATCGATTCTCTCGGATACTTTTTGTCCTTAGGCCGACCTGATCACCATCATTCAACAAATGATCAGATGATATTTTAATCTAATCTACGATATGAAGTTAATGTGTGTGGATACGGTATAATGTAAAAATATGGCAATTAACCCTTTGCCTGCTGATCACGAATTTTGTCGTTATTCATTTGTTTTATTTGACGATCAAATCACTGAAATTGGGAAACAAAATGTGTGTTTAAACAGCAGGATTTGCAAGGGATAGATCTCAAATTAAACACATATAAGTAATTTCCACCAACTTGGAGTTATGGTTCGAGGTAGCGAGACACAACTTCAAGTGGGTGAATATTTAAATAAATTAACTTAGCAGGAAAATGGTTAAAAGTAGTCGACAACTGAGTCAGTTGTGCTGAGCTGCTCTTGTATGAGTAAATGTCACTATTTCAACCAACATGTTAACGTTTGTATTGCATTTATTTCACAAAACTATATGAACATATTTTACACAACATTCAATATTATTTATAACAACCATTGCATAGCCACTTTTCATACAAACTTAACAAATTAGTACTTACAGCCAACATTTTCTCTCTACTGTACATATGTACACATATACAACATATTATAGGTCAAGAAATAAATATCAATAAGATCAACTTGCAATGCAAAAGTAGGATATTTGTCAGTAAATCGATATTCTCTATATCGGTATATATTGAGAATGATAATATCAATATGACACGCATTGTAAATATTCAGTTCACATTCAGCATACTTTTGGCAGTGAAATAATAGTGCAGCCGATGTGGTAAACATGCTAATTGTCAACTCTAAGGAAGTATTATTTCATGCAGGAAACGTTATGTGTGGAGAGTGTACAGTTTCTCTAGCAGATTAACCCTTTCAGTGCGGGGACCGACAATAGACGTCAGAATATGACGTCTAAAGTCCATCGCCGCACTGAAGAAGTAAAACATTAGTAATGGTAGTAGACCCATAACAAGTATAAGCGGACAGAGCTAAGACATTATGATGATATTAAATTGAAAAAACCCTTTGGTCTCCATATGCGCTTTACGCAAAATATTTCCGCTTTGTTAAGTGTTAAGGCATCGGCCTATAAGTAGAGCTAACCCTGATGGGAGAAGAAGTTTCATCTTCAAAAGCTGCTATTTAAACGGCTAATAAAGATGATTGAAGATGATTATAGTTGTGACTTGCACTTAAAGGGTCAATGCTGGAATAACGATGTTGAGCAGTTTTTGTATCGGTCGGAGTGGAGGGTGTGTGAAGGAAGGTTTATTCTGGGAGGTTTTTGACCCTCTGCTCCAGAAGCAGCATCTGTTCTCTGATGACATCTGGCATGTCTACAGACAGCTCTTGATCTAACCATCCCTTAAGCTCCTCCACCTCAGCAATCCAGAAGTCCCTGGGCAAACTGAACAGCTTCTGCCAGTCCACCTCCTCCAGGAGGCCCTTCAAATCCACAGATCCTGGACGGGGCAGCACCCCCACGGCACTCATCACTCCCAGGTCCTCGTCGTCCACTCGACGACATATCCACTCCAACACCCTGATGTTCTCACCGAAACCAGGCCACAGAAAACCACCCTCCTGATCACGGCGGAACCAGTTGACGTGGAAGATTTTCGGCATCTGTCGGCCCTCCTTCTCCAGACTCAGCCAGTGGTCGAGGTAGTGTCCAAAATTGTAGCCCAGGAATGGTCGCATGGCCATGGGATCGTGCATGATTTGCTTTCCTGCAACAAAACCAGCAGAAACAAAATATTAGTGTCAGCAGCTTTATCTGACTTGGTGCAGCACAATATTCCCTCCAATAACATTTCATGATATTCATATACAATTTGTTTGAATGAAATAAAATGTGATGAGAGGGGATACTGTGGTACAGCTATTTAATCAGTATGAGGTACTCTGATTAATAATGTTATATTAACCCTTTCAGCGCGGGGATCGACTTTAGACGTCAGAATCTGACGTCTAAAGTCGATCCCCACACCGAAAAAATTAAGAAAAAATTATTGACGTAGACCCATAACATATGTATTAAAATGAAGCGGAAATAGCTAACTAATACATTTATGATGATTTCAAATTGAAAGAAAACCCTTTGGTTTCCATGGTTAATACAAAAATATATCAGCGCTGTAAGGGTTGATTATCAACACTGATGTCGACTAGAGTAGACATTCTGCGTTTTTATTGGCACCTGTATAACCAGTTGTTAAAAGTAAAATGTGCTTTCAATTTTGAAACACTGATATTTGTTGGGACTTAAAATTCACAAATAACACACATTTTTAGTCACTTGAAGTTGTGGATCGCGGTAGCGAGACACACCTTCAAGTGACTGAAAATTTAAATTGAATAGGTCAGTGTTCTAAGGGTTAATTATGACCTCGTACCTGTGTGCTCAGCAGAAGCCGTCGCTTCAGATTTCAGAACAGCCCCCGTTAACACACCATGCTGCCAATCCAATGTTTCGTACACAAGAGGAACACCCTCGGGTCTCCTGCCACCAAAGATAATACCGTCGATAGGGACACCTTCAGGATCCTGCCACTTGGGATGGATGTTGGGGCACTGTGAGGCAGGGCAGCAGAACCGTGAGTTACGGTGAGCAACGCGTTCTGAGGATTGTCCAAGTCGTCGTTTTTCGCCCGTCCATGTCGTCACTCCCGTGTTCTCAGCCACTTCGTCTTCTAGACCTTCCCAGAACACGCCACCCTCGTCTGTCTTGCCCACGTTTGTGAATATGGTGTTTCTTTCTAGAGTTTTCATTGCAGATGGATTGGTTTGATGATTGGTGCCAGGAGCAACGCCGAAGAACCCAGCTTCTGGGTTGATGGCTCGAAGACGTCCTTCTTTGTCAAAGCGCAACCAGGCGATGTCATCACCGACACACTGTACCTTCCAGCCTGGTACAGCGGGTGTCATCATGGACAGGTTAGTTTTACCACAGGCGCTGGGAAAGGCTGCCGCCAAGAACTTCTCCTCGCCTTGGGGGTTGGTGACACTCATGATGAGCATGTGCTCGGCCAGCCAGCCTTCGTCTCGAGCCATGCAGCTGGCAATACGTAAAGCAAAGCATTTCTTCCCCAGCAGTGAGTTGCCCCCGTAGCCACTACCATAAGATATGACACGACGCTCTTGGGGGAAGTGTGAGACTAGCACACGCTCAGGATTGCATGGCCAATGATTGATCAGTGCGCCTGCAACATAAGAGACCAGATCAAATATAGCCATTATGAAATCAGAAAAAAACCAGTACCCACAAAACATAATATATTGGACCAAAGTTGCTGTAATGTTGAGCTATAGTCACAGACAGTGGACCGACATTAGGGCAACACTGGGTTAGCGTCAAAGAAGACATAGGGGCCTACAATATTCATGATCTTAATCATGTTAATGGTGTCACAAGCGTGAAAAAATATTGATGATTCTGAAACTATCTTAAAAAAATTGCGTTACAATTTTTTAAGCACTTTACAATAAGTGTAATTTGCGTACTCCGAAATCAACTTTTTTCTTACATAATTATCTAATACTTAAAATAAATGAAGTGAATTACTAGAGACAACATGATTAACCATTGTCCTGCTATGCCCGGATATATACGGGGTTAAGGATGTTTTAGATCAATTAAAATATCACCTAATTTTGATAAAATTGTTTTTTAATAGACGCTTTGTTGATCCAATGATTTATTTTAGACATGAATATTTTTCATAAATAGTAATATTTTTCGTGATTTGAAGCTGGAAATTGCGTTAGCAATTCCAGCTTCAAATGACGAAAAATACAATTGAAGCAATTCAGCAGGACAAGGGTTAATTTACAACAGTTACTGAAATGTACACAGCCTTGTAAAGGCAAGCAGCAGGTTTTGTTTAGTCGACAAGTATTTATAAACAGCCCCTACTCCGCAAACAGCAGTAGCTGGTTATATTAGAAGCAAAAAGTTACATTTTTTGCCTTTGCGCTGCAGCATATCTTGGTAGGCCCTATACATAGGCTGATCAAAAGAGGATCAGGGGGGTCCAAATCCCCTTTTCCAAACTAATTGCCTCAAAATCGCTCAAAAATTTAAAGTTATCCCAATTTAGGGTGTCAAGCCCCCATATATTACCTGAGAAGGCTAAACAATAATTGATTGACATAGGCCTATATTTGTTCCATTTTATAGGTCCACCCCCTTTTTTCAGAATTCCGGATCTGTGCCTGTGACGCCAAGCTGTACAATTTTCAAAGCAATTTCAACTTACGTTTCAAGGGTCGAGGTGCACCGACAGAATGAACACATTGAACAAATGCTGCTGAGGGTTGTAGAAGATTCCAGATTCTAGATGTCACCCTCGTCATGATCCTCATACTCAGCACCACGTAGTTCGAGTCTGTGAGCTGAACGCCGATTGAGGATAGTGGTCCTGCCACGGGTCCCATGCTGAAGGGAATGACGTACATGACCCGTCCCGCCATACATCCGGGCATTCTCTCCCCCAGGTGGCGCTCCATGTCTCCAGGGCTCATCCACTGCCCCAGTCTGCTGGCAGCACCACCTAGTGGCGCAGCGGAGACGTCACGCCTCTGTGACGTCACCATGAATGTGCGGCTCTCCACGCGTGCCACGTCAGCGGGGTCTGTGCGAGCCAAATAGCTAAAAACACCAGGTGCAACACGTTAGACTGAAGATCTTGTAAACCCATTGATTCTGTAGTCTAACGTCAATGGTAAACCATAGACAAATCATACTCCAAGGGATAAGGTGTGAGCCTTCAGGCGAAAAACCTTATTCTTTAGACGAGTATTTAAAGTATGCGCCACCACAATCAGTTTTAAAACACATTCGAAATTGACCAAAATATTAAAACCCTTTAAACGTCAAGCACCGTAACTATAAGCGTTTCAATACTTTTTTTGAACATCAGGATCAAAAATTTTGTTTAATCTGCAAGAAATGAAAATGGCTTGGTTTAAACTAAAAATGCTAAAAAAATATCAATTTTTTTTTACCGACCCAAAAAGTTGTGGGTCGCGCTAGCGAGACCACTTCTCATGTGGGTAAATTAACTAACTCCGCGGTTAGACAGGGAACAATTCGGTCAGCCATAGCGTTAAAAGCGTTAACAGTTTGGTCAAACATTAAAGATTAAATATGAGGAACTTTCCATTCCTTGTAGATAATGATCTGGACAGCTCATGAATGCAGCTTCCGGAGTCCCGATATGCACATTGTAAAGCTGTGATCAGGTGACTAGATCTTTCACAAAAGATGGAAAATTCGTCAGATTTCCGCGGACATAAATGCTGGTGAGCCTCCACTCGCACAGAGACACCCACCTTAAAGTCTCTATGTACGAGTGAAAGTGCATACCCTGGCCGAACTTGTAGTTTGGCAACTATGCCACCATTAGAGTTAAATAGTTATGTAAAGATTACCATATAACTGTCTAGATATTGGTGACGATTCATTTTTCATCTGTAGCCTTCTTTACTTCATCTGTGTTACTAAAAATAAAGTACACCCAACACACGAGGAGTTGGTAATGGTTTACGTCAATAAATATTAACAATGACTTCATCTGTGTTCTTCTGTACTTCATCTGTGTCTTCAGAAAGGATAACCTGTAAATAATGTACTAATCCACTGTTTGTCTTTCCTACCAGTTGTCCATTGCTGGTAGTGTCTCCAGCATGCCTCTGCACACCATCTTCTGCGTGATTTCCTCCGCCTCCTCAGGGCTCCCGTCACAGAGGTACACCCCATCAGGACGACAAACACCAACCTGGAAAACATAACACAAGCGCTCAGGTCAAACACTAGCCCAGGTGACTGAAACAGGTTTCAGCCACAGATTGACCCCGAACAAAATCATGGGACATTTCTTTGGATGGTCATATCTAAGACTTGCCCACGCATTATCAGATCGAAAATAGTTTATTTTTAATCAGTAACATTTCAGTTACATGTCCGCGCACAGTCATTAAAAAAGTTATGGACATTTTTCAGACCTAGTGGTCGAGATCGCTCCCAGTCGCCGCCATGTTGAATTTTTCGGGTAAAACAAATATACCAATCCACGGCCTCACAGAGGGCGACACGGTCAGCCAAACACGAGAAGAAGAAAACATGATTACATACAAATTAATGATAGAAGCGATCGATGTGTTCAAAGCTATGTGTCGATGGTATATTCTTCAGCCAGAGAGAAGAAGCGGAGATTAGTATTGAGTATGTAATAATTATTAATATCAATTATTTTGGCAAGTTATCGCTTTCTAGTATTAAGTGGGGGAGACAACCCGGTAATACTGAAGGCGCGGAGCAGTTGATATCCAGTGGATATACCCAAGACACTCGGCTCCAAGGTGGTGATATATTCTCATATACTCACGTATTTAATGATGAATGTCTTGACATGAGGAGGCAGAGTTGTGACGTCGCCTTTCACTATGGGTACAATCAGACCATCCGCTTCCAGAGTCTGCAGTTTGGCCAAATTTTCCTTGTCCAGTCCCTTCAAAGAGTCTCGTCTGTGAACCTGTAGACGCATTGTGATTCTGAAATTGAAAATTCAGCATTGTAGCAAAAATAGATAAATTATTAACTGAGAATAAACCCCATTCCTATTTTTGAGTTGCATTGGCAATCCTGATAATCTTAAACGCGCTCTCCTCATGCATGACCTCAGCGTGAAATAACTCTCTTTAAATAAATCAAATGAAATGAATGGGTTTTTAGGCCACATCGGGTGCACATGTAGGTTAAACTGAGTCACGAGAACCTCCTGGAGATGATGAGATGAAACTGCTCTTTGAACACAGACTTCGAAATTCGAGCCCTGGCGGTCTAAGGCTACCTCCCGGTAACGGAGGCTCCCCACAATATTAAATTTTTAGAAGTGATCTTGAAACTTGAATGCCAGAGCGAGGTTCGAGCCCACGACCTCCGACTTTTCAAACAGGCAGCTTTAACCACTCCCCTTCAATGCCTACAAGCGAAACTTCTATGACACACGCTTGACACGAAGCCGCATTGCCAGTGAATTACAGTGCTTGTTGGATTTATATATTGCCCATTATATATAAATGGGCATCTACCCTTCCACGCCCTGGACCAGGCAAACAGCAGTTACTGGTAACTTAAAAAGTAAGCACTTACTGCTGTTTGTCTTTGAGTTGCAGGATTATCTTCTGCCATCATGGCATACTTGCCGCCCTAGAAAGACAGACAGCTGTAGCTGCATACTCGAAAAGTCAGCAGTTACTGCTGTTTGTCTCAGCACTCAACGACATCATTTTATTATTGATTTAGCAGAAAAAGATAATAACGTTTCACTTGATAACCCTGTGGTTTACCATAAAATCACAGAGAACGAGAGGTTTTTTGGTCACGATTGCCAAAATTTCAGCGATCACGACAGCTGACATCAAGTGCCGTTGACTGAATGTTGGCTTAATGCTCAGTCAGCGTCGCAAACGGTGGACTAGCATTAGACCACCATTGGGTCAATGTCGCAGATTAAAAACATGAGGGGCCTTTCTCACATTACATATACGAGTTAGCTCAAGCTTTCTTTTGGTATCCGCGGCACGCAATCTAGAGCTTTGCTTTAAAAGGGTCTAGATTTGGCTGGACAAGATGTTGGGCGATATCGCGATTTCAACAATTTTTCCTATGGTAAATGAACAAGACCAACACCCAGTTTTAGTCATCATTGTCAAAAAATCTAAGCCTGCCCGATGCATTAGCAGCTCGCTAATAAATGCATTTCTTATTGTTAAAATAACAAAAAATAAAATTAAAATGAGATGATTATTAATTCACCTGGCAAGGTTTGTATTTGGCTGAAACTGAAAGATGGGCTTGTCCCTTCAAACATGTTAAAACCGCCGGTCCCGATTATAGGCCTACTCGTTTTTCATCTCTATTATCAACCCTTTAAGCCCTCACGATACATTAAAGCATCGTCTTACATCCCTGAAAACAGACTTAATTTTCCTACAATTAGGGGTTTTAGAATGAAAATTTCCATGAAACTGGTTTACTAATACATGGTAATTTTCTTTAATTTTTAAACCACTTCAAATTATCTTCATCCACTACAAGTCGAGAATTGCGACAGCAATTCGCGACTTGTAGTGGATGAAGATGACAATGGTAAATTCAGGCTTGAAAGGGTTAAACAACAGATTTGGAACATGTTACGGGTAAAACGTGCTTCCATCAGACAGGGATGCCTGTCTGACACTTCGTTTCGGGCGACCTCTCCAGAAAGGCATAAATCAACAATATTTCAAAATAATAATTGTTGACATCCATTTTGTAAAATCTGATTAATTTTCACCCACTTAAAGTTGTGGATCGCGCCAGAGACACAAAAGTGGGTGAAAATTAACCCTTTCAATCCTGAATTTACCATTGTCATCTTCATCCACTACAAGCCGCGAATTGCTGTCGCAATTCTCGACTTGCAGTGGATGAAGATGACTTGAGGTGGTTTAAAAATTAAAGAAAATTACCACATATTGGTAAACCAGTTTCATGAAAATTTCGTTCTAAAACCCTAAGTTGTAGGAAAATTAAGTATATTTTCAGGGATGTAAAATGATGCTTTAATGCATCGTGGGGGCTCGAAGGGTTAAACGTAAAACACACCAACGCGTCGGTTTTTCAAACACACTATTTCATCATTAGCACAACATACCAGCGCGACGACGTACGCGTGCGCGATAGGCAACGCGATCTTTTTCAAAACTGGTACATTTTCGCCGCACGTCGCGCCGGGGGCGCCTCACATGCTGCGTTTCAAGAACGTCGCGTCGGTCGTCGCGTTTGTGTGTGGATATATTCACGGGATCGTCGCGTACCACGTCGCGTGCCTAATCGCGGTCGATTATAGTTATCATGTTATGATAGGTGGTTTTGTTAGATGATTTTGTTACCTGCGTTTGTATTTTTTCTCATGAAAAATAAAGAAATAATGATAATGCTTCTAATATCGGCAAGCAAGCAGTTCCAGAACACACACTTTAAATGGATATGTGTAGTTAATATCATACTTAATAAATGCTAAATACCTTTTCTCTTTCCTTGTATAACTATTTGACAGTTGAATCTTTCTTCTCTCGTCGACAGGTCGCTATCTGCTGACGTTACTATGTGTTGTGATATCGGCCGCTCCGTCGCCCTGTATATTTATAGCCGTGGTATCCCCCTTCTCTGTACATTCTGATTGGTTGGATGCCTAGTGACGTCATGTGATCCCCATCCTCAGGCGACCGTGGTGCGACATGCATGAGTATCCTGGGAGTGCTGCTTCAACATCAGGCCAATGTAGAAGACGTTTGTCTAACACCGATCCAGCGTTGTGACACTTTACCTGTTGTTATAGGTCAACTTCTGGCCGTGCAGTAAACAGTAAACATGAGTCACGTGAGGATGATAATAGGCCTACTTACCCAACGAATAAGAGACGTTGAGCCAAGGTTAGGCTATTGTTGGGCCAGCGTCGCAGACGGTGGGCCAACAATAGCCTAGCTTTGGGCCGGAATGTAATGCTCGCAGGGAAAAGTCTGATGCAATACCCAGCAAACACAGTACGCAGCCAATAGTGGTTCAATATGTTGGTCTACGACGCTGGCTCAACATTAAATCAACATTGGGTCAAAGCCTGGTGTTTAGTAGGTATACGCCATAGGCTATAATTACACCTATGCTAGTGGCACAGAATGCTAACAATCATCTACCATATTATGTAAGTATATTAATCCTGATAATTCATTGAAACGCTTTGTAAATAATACCTCAGCTAAATTTAATCTATGAAAGCCTATGAGCGGATCAAATTATTGGCCCTATGTGTTTGACAATGACAAAATATATAGCCCAAAGTGCTACCAATGCATATTTTGTGTAGGGACAAATTCTTTGAAACGTTTTCAATAAGCAACTATTATCTAATATATATGTTAGCTAATCATGTGCCTGCGTGGTTTGCTCAATATATAGCCCAAAGTGCCACCAATAGTAAGCCTATCTATGTAAGCCTATTATCCTGTCAAACGCTTTGTCAATAGTACTTAGTACTTACGCTATATCAAATCTATGTTGGCCGATAATATGTTTTGACATGATATGATGTTGGCCATTCACGTAAATTTCGCACCCTTAGAGCTCAAAGGGTATAACTGCCACTTTACAAAGTGTCAGTTTTTTCTTTCAGTACTAAGGTGACCATTTAATGTTTCCAACGTGTGCACGAGTAGTACGATAAGGCTCTGCTATGTTGTTTATTTTTGCTATTCCATTTCGCCCAGGTTTCTTCAGGACATTACCAGCAACATGGTTGTAAATTAAAGAAGGTGGATCGTCATGACTCGATGAGTGAATAGTGTGGGCGCACTATGCAATGATACACAAGCGCAGCATGGTCAACGTTCGCAGGAGTGGGGTCCACCACAATGTAAATTATATTATTGTTAAGTGAGGCATACTGACACATGAGCTGTTTCAATGTTTTAATTGAACGTCGACGTGTCCATCAAGTGAAAAATATTGTTTATTGTTCAAAATTTCGCTTAGACCAAGAAAAAAAATCCCCATCGACTTAACATTAGTTATAACTTAATAAACAAATCAACAATAAGATTGACAAATTAGTAAAAATGATTGGGCTCTATGTTTAATAAATTACTGGCAAAACGACATTCTGTGCATAATATCTAGGCTGCATATATAATCACGGCAATGACACATTAACATCTGATTAATACATGTCGCTATACTTTATAATAACTGTCATTACATCTATCTGTAATTCCTCGCTAAAATGCCGGATGGCACGAAACACCCTCATTAAACCAATGCCAGGTCAACCGCTCATGTTTACACCAGAGAATGAGATCAAAGTTCACCAGAGGTCACCTAGTGACGCCACGAGTGATGACATCCACTCGTGTTTTGCGTCAGCCTCGTTTCCAGGTCAGCTGGCACGTACTCGTCTGTTCTCAGACCCTGGTATTATGAGGTTTGCGTGGGTGCACAAACAATGGGTAGGCCCACCGTCGAAAACGTTGGGCCGTCATCAAAACGACACTGGCAAATTTGCCCGAAATGGCCACCCAGCAAAAACGAGACGTAGTTTGATAATGGTGCATCGTCCACGACGCTGGTCCAACATCAAATCAACTTTGTGTTAAAGCCTCGTGTTTAAAAACTCATAGTAGGGCCTAGGTCAATGTTGGGCCAGCGGTTAAGATAGTGGGCCAACATTGGCTCGACGTTGGGTGAACGTCTCGTGTTTGCTGGTCTGTTGCTTAGAGAAGTGTTGTGTTTTTCAGTCTACTGGCTAATTCTGTGAAACTCAATAGCCTTAACCTGCACTGTTTTCACCTAGCAATCTAATACAATGAAGTATGGGGGAGGGGGCATAGGCCTATATAACATTTTTTCCCCTAGTAGCCATTCAAAAGGGTTTCCGGTGACGTCACTGCGTTTCCCAGAATACTTATAAAAATAGACATCAGGTGATCATTGCATAAGCTGATCAGTGCACGTGTTGTTTTTTGTCAGCTCTTATCAGTAGGCCTATGCCCAGGCAATATTTGCATATATACCAGTAAATACAATGTCTACCTATTAGTCACAAGTTCATGAAGTAGGACCATTTATACACTCCAATTACATGTATTCCTTAACCAGTATTACAGCGCCCGTGAGCAGAATATTTCTCCATTTTTCTATGAATTTTCCACACAAGCATGTTTTTGTGGGTTTGGTGCATTAAACCATCGTAAGGGACGGTCCAGATGATACGTGAGGGGGGGGGGGGGTTGGAAGAAAAATAGGTTGTTCAGCAAATATCGACAAAACGCGTCTAAAATTTCCTCAAGCTGTTTATTCGGGTGAAATTTTGTTTTTGTTCGGATCGAAAAAAACAGATTGCTGTGGGGTGAAAATTTATAGCCCACCACCACGTATCACCTGGTCCGCTCCTGGAGACTATCTGAGAGCGCAGTGCGTGAAATCAAGAATATTTTTTTAAAAGACCCAAGTAGGATTGGCGGGGTTCGAGCCTCAGACGTCGGCAGAACTATGACTGATGTATGGGGTTTCGTTTCAGTCGCTCTATGCCAATGAGCCGCATCCCCAGCAGTTTGAGTTGTTGGTTTACCGTAGGTCCACCGTCTACGACGCTGGACCAACGTTAAACAACATTGATTCGCCGTCTTGTGCTTGCTGCATGGGTCATCCTCTATTCTTTGACCATTAATTGTTCTGTACACCAGTAAATACGATCTCAAGCGAGTTCTGAACAAAATTCTGTTCTACGCTAAACACTTGCCGTGTCGTCCTCTGCGAGGCCGTGGGTGGATGTATTTGCTTTACCCGAAAAATCCAACATGGGGGTGATCAAGAACGATCCCGACCCCAAGGTCCGAAAAATGTCCATAACTTTTTAATGACTGCGCGACCTTTGTGTTGAGCATGCGGGCATGGAACTGAAATGTTACTGATTCTAAAAAAAACTATTTTTGACCTGATTACTCGCCGATATTTTCCGATATGACAGTCCAAAGAAATGTCCCAGATTTTGTACGCGGTCAATCTGTGGCTGAAACCTGTTTCAGCCGCTGTGGCTACAATAAACACGACAAAATGTAAAAAAGTGGTGCATGTGCTAACCTTTTAACTGCTGGTCACGATTATATTCGTTTTTAAATTGTGTTATCACTTTAAATGGCAAATTTAAGCATATTTAGGATCAATCATCAAGATACTGAAAATAGTTGACCTTCATATTTTGATCTATTTTGTCAAATCTGAATCATTTTCTCTCAAATGTTAGACTTATATAGCCCTTTCATCACCTGTCCCGATCATATCATTCGTTTTCAACATTTTCATTAGCAAATTACATATCTGCTTGTAAACATGCTAATGGTAAAACGTGATATGAATCAGCAAGATTTCTGAATCGTTGACCTTCGTTTTGCCAAAACTGGTTAATTTTCGCCCGCTTGAAGTTGTGAATCGCGTAAACGAGACACAACTTCAAGTGGGTGAAAATTGCAATCAAATAACTTTGCTGTTAAAGGGTTAGTCAAATAACTCGATGATAACTTCGTCATTAAATTCAATATTTAAATAAAAGTAGATTACCACACGTGATACATTAGGCGAGACACGGCTGATAATTATCACCCTTAGTGTTAAAAGGGTTTCAATGCCACTTTACAAAGTGGCAGATACACCTTTTAGGCGCTAAGGGTGCGATATGCTTCTCAAGTGTCTAAAAATTAAAAAAAATGGTTCAATATTTGAATGAATCTTTCAGTATTTTTTATCTTTATATTTGAATTGTCGCTTACATTTTTTTCTCTATTGTTTGTAATATAATGATGTGTATATAAAATGTATTTTGTTACTTTGTATATGTTACGCACCAGAGAATGAATAAATTAATGTCTATTGTCTATACATTCTCCTGATTTTGAAGCACGAAGACATTTTGATTTCGTGCCAACAAAGTGTTATAGTTCGTGCCCGTGAAAGAGCATTTTATGTACCCCCATGGAATATTCCGTTCTGACGAAGTAGTATTACATGCACTCTGCTGCATGGGGTTGTTTTAGCCCTTATCCCACTAAGTTAGTTTACTTAACCCTTTAAGCCCCTACGAAGCATTAGAGCATCATTTTACATCCCTGTAAACAGACGCAATTTTTCTACAACCAAAATTTCCACGAAACTGGCTTACCAATACATGGCAATTTTCTTCAATTTTTGAACGACATCAAATCATCTTCATCCACTACAAGTCGAGAATTGCGACAGCAATTCGCGGCTTGTAGTGGATGAAGATGTAGTGGATGAAGATGACAATGGTAAATTCAGGCTTGAAAAGGTTAAATTTGCGATACTTGGGGTGATACCCAAACGTTTTCAGTCGGTTCCTTTTGAAATAAAATTAAATCACTTGGGCTATCGACTGAAAATGTCCAGGTATCACATCACACATTTAATTGCTCTCTCGCAGGGAATTATGCTGTAGAAACTGTTATTACTCATAGACATGTATAGGATGATACCTCGGACATTGTCTCTCAGTACCAACTGGAGTCGACTGCATAATAAAGATGGCCAGAGTGGTAAACGGGTGGGTCCGAGAAAATCGATGAAAATTGCTTTGAAAAAGAACATTACATCGTTATTTAGCTGCTAAGATTGTGCAAATATTGATCATAATGGTATATGTTACGTAAGTGTTTTTTCGTCCAATTTGCGTCCACACCTCAATCTTATTGATAAATACACCTCTCGCGCTCTGCGCGGCATTGTACCAAGTCACCGTGGTGTCTACGTAAGCTACACAACACAGGCATTTGCATAGTTATTATTTTTGCAAGCGTTTTGATCAGTCATTGTAGTCCATGTAATATAGAAATATGAATAAAACGCTTGCGCAGCCATTATGTCGTGGACAGAGAGAACCCAGGAACACCCAGCAATAAACCTACATTGGGTGACCCAATGTAGAAAACTGAGACATTTGGGTCAATGTCTCAGTTTTCTAAGTAGATATTAGCAATGTAGTATTATTCAAGGAACTTATTAGTATGAACACATCTACCTCTGCCCACAACATGATGCGCTTAGCCACCTTAAGCAGGGCTCTCACACATAGCCGAGTTGGACCACGAGCTTAGCCGAGCTGAACTCGTGCTTAACTCGGAAACAACTCTTACAGCTCGTTCTTTACTCTTAAAACTTGTTCTTTCCTCGACACGCTCGGGGATTGGAAATGTATTTTTGAACATGTTCAAAAATTGTTCACGAGCTCATTCATTTAATTTTACTCGTATTCCTCTCGTACAGCTCACTCTTAGAGCAAGTAGAGCACTGCTGCTTTGTTCTTGAATAAAATGTAAGTACGATATTTGTCCGAGCTGTAAGATGTGCAAGTAATGTACGAGTAGAGCTCGTATATCACTCTTATGTAACTCGTAGTACACTCCTGCGGCTCGTAGTACACTCGTACAACACTCTTAGAATACTATCAGAGTTCTTAGATCACTCTTAGATGACTCTTGAACCACCCACGTTGAGCTCTGATATAACTCGCAGGTCGCTCGTGATTAACTCGTACAATTCGTACATCACTCTTATAAACATCTTCTTTTTGGGCCAAATCGTGGTTCACTCGGCCCCTTGGCTCTCACACATAGCCTAGTTGGGGGCCGAGCAAGGCCGAGCTAAATTTTAGAGTGTTACCCGTGCAAGGTGGTTGGACAGCCATTGACCTAATGTTGTGTTAATGTCGGCCAAGCGTCGAAGACGGTGGGCCAACATATCCAAGGGGACGACATTTGTATGATTAGCTGCAGTTTTGGAATCATCAATATACATGTAATATTATATCTAAAAAAAAAAAAATGTAACTGGTATTATATATTTAAGAATAAATATTATCTCACCAACACAAACGTGTAGATTCTATGCATTATATCAGAAATACATGTACATATATGTATTTCAGATTATATCTATGTGTAATTTAGTGGCATTTGTGTTGAAGTGTTATCGTGTATTTTTATATTGAGGACATACATCGTGAAGAACGGATAAGTTACAGACAACTCACAGATAACTTATATAGATAGGGCCACATGCACATGATATGGTGTTAAGGAGAGGGACGCGGTACAATGGTTAGAATTTGGCGCTTTGCAATTGCCGCTACCTGTCGTGCGGGTTCAAACCCTGCTTGAGGCAGATTTTCACGTTTGTCCCCTTTTAACATTGGTACATTGTTTCGGTGTCTGTGTCTTTGGCAAGACACTTTACCCTTACATGCTTCACTTGACTGAGGTGTAAACGAGTACCGGATGAGTCGGCTGATAAATCTTCAGACAGTATATCACACGATAAACCTGCACCTATTCTGTGTTTCAATCCAAAAGGACAACATGGAAACGTAGCCCAACCACGTGCTGCCGTATTCCCACCAAACACAGGACGTTGAATCAATGCTGGTTCAATGTTGGAGCAGGGTCTTAGACGTTGGCATACATTGAACCAACATTGGGTCAACGTCATGTATTAGCTGTATTGTTAGTTAGTTTTTTATTTGTTTGAAGATCGATAGAATGCCAAATTCAAGCCAAAAATGCCGCTAAATCTATGCCTATTTCTGGGGGTGGTAATGAAATGGAAATCTCTAAAAAAATATATATTAAGTCTTTAACAGTCAAGTTATTTAATTGAAATTTTCACCCACTTGAAGTTGTGCCTCGCTGACGCGATCCACAATTTCAAGTGGGTGAAAATTAATGGGATTTGGCAAAAATAAGGTAAACGAATCACAAATATTGCCGATTGATATCACGTTTTAACTTTATCTTGTTTAAAAGGTGGTATTTAATGAGCTGATAAAAAATGAAGAAAACGAACCGCTAAGCACGACTACGGTCATTTTTAGTTTGTTTTGTTAGCCGATCAAATCACTGTTATTGGGAATGAAATGGGTGTTCAAATCTAAACATCAAGATTTGCAAATGTTTGGTCACAAATTGAACAAAAATAGGTAATTTTCACCAACGTGAAGCTGGTAGCGAGACACAGCTTCAAGTAGGAGAAAATTTAAATGATTCAATTTAACGCATAAAACTAGCATTGTTTGTATACATGTTGTGTATTGCCGGGGAGAGAGAAGCCACCACATCTGGTCCAACATCAAATCAACTTTGTGTTAAAGCTTCGTGTTTAAAAACTCACGGTTGGGCCTAGGTCAATGTTGGGCCAGCGGTTAAGATAGTGGGCCAACATTGGTTCAACGTTGGGTGAACGTCTCGTGTTTGCTGGTCTGTTGCGTAGAGAAGTGTTGTGTTTTTCAGTTTACTGGCTAATTCTGTGAAACTCAATAGCCTTTACCTGCAATATTTTCACCTAGCAATCTAATACAATGAAGTATGGGGGAGGGGGCATAGGCCTATATTTTTTCACCTAGTAGCCATTCAAAAGGGTTTTCGGTGACGTCACTGCGTTTCACAGAATACTTATAATAATAGATATCAGCTGATCAGTGCACGTGTTGTTTTTTGTCAACTCTTATCAGCATAACCCGGGCAATATATGCATATATACCAGTATTGTCTACCTATTAGTCACAAGTTCATGAAGTAGGACCATTTATACACTCCAATTACATGTATTCCTTAACCAGTTCCACAGCGCCCGTGAGCAAAAATTTTTCTATGAATTTTCCACACAAGCATGTTTGTGTCCACGCTGGACGCTGGACCAACGTTAAACCAACATTGATTCGACGTATTGTGTCCGCTGCATGGGTTCCCCTCTTTTCTTTGACCGTTAATTGTTCTGTACACCGGTAAATAAGATCTCAAGCGAGTCCTCAACAAAATTTAGTTCTGCACTAAACACGACCAAATAGAAAGATGTAGTGCATGCGTTAACCCTTTAACTGCTGGTCACGATTATATTCGTTTTTAATTGTATTATCACTTTAAATGTCAAATTTGAACATATTTAAGATCAATCAGCAAGATACTGAAAATAGTTGACCTTCATATTTTGATCTATTTTGTCAGATCTGAATAATTTTCTCTCAAATGTTAGACTTATATAACCCTTCAACCACCTGTCCCGATCGTTTTCAACATTTTCATTAGCAAACATGCTAATGTTAAAACGTGATCAGTTTATAAGAATCAGCAAGATTTCTGAATCGTTGACCTTCGTTTTGCCAAAACTGGTTATTTTACACCCGCTTGAAGTTGTGAATCGCGTAAGCGAGACACAACTTCAAGTGGGTGAAAATTGCAATCAAATAACTTTGCTGTTACAGGGTTAGTCAAATAACTCGATGATAACTTCGTCAGTTAAAGCTGGAAATAACGTAAACAATTCCATATTTAAATAAATGTAGATTACCTTACGTGATACATTAGGCGAGACACGGGTGATAATTATCACCCTTAGTGTTAAAAGGGTTTCAATGCCACTTTACAAAGTGGCAGATACACCTTTTAGGCGCTAAGGGTGCGATATGCTTCTCAAGTGTCTGAAAAATTAAAAAAAATTGTTCAACATTTGAATGAATCTTTCAGTATTTTTTATCTTTATATTTGAATTGTCGCTTATATTTTTTCTGTATATTTTGTAATACAAAGATGTGTATATAAAATGTATTGTGTTACTTTGTATATGTTACGCACCAGAGAATGAATAAATTAATGTCTGTTGTCTATATATTCTCCTGATTTAGAAGGACGAATGCGTTTTGATTTTGTGCCAACAAAGTGTTATAGCTCGTGCCCGTGAAAGAGCATTTTATGTACCCCCATGGAATATTCCGTTCTGACGAAGTAGTATTACATACAATCTGCTACATGGGGTTGTTTTAGCCTTTATCCCACTAAGTTAGTTTACTTAACCCTTTAAGCCCCCACGAAGCATTAGAGCATCATTTTACATCCCTGAAAACAGACTTAATTTTCCTACAACCAAAATTTCCACGAAACTGGCTTACGAATACATGGCAATTTTCTTCAATTTTTAAACCACATCAAATCATCTTCATCCACTACAAGTCGAGAATTGCGGCAGCAATTCGCGGCTTGTAGTGGTTGAATATGTAGTGGGTGAAGATGGCGATGGTAAATTCAGGCTTGAAAGGGTTAAATTTGTAATACCTGGTGTGATACCCAAACGTTTTCAGTCGGTTCCTTTTGAAATAAAATTAAATCACTTGGGCTATCGACTGAAAATGTCCAGGTATCACATCACACATTTAATAGCTCTCTCGCAGGGAATTATGCTGTAGAAACTGTTTTTACACATGCAAATGTACCGACTGGAGTCGTCTGCATTATAAGATGGCCAGGGTGACAAACAGGTGCGTCCGAGAAAATCGATGAAAATTGCTTTGAAAAAGAATATTATGTACATCGTTATTTAGCTGCTAAGAGTGTGCAAATATTGATCATAATGGTATATGTTACGTAAGTGTTTTTTCGTCCAATTTGCGTCCACACCTCAATCTTATTGATAAATACACCTCTCGCGCTCTGCGCGGCATTGTACCAAGTCACCGTGGTGTCTACGTAAGCTACACAACACAGGCATTGGCATAGTTATTAATTTTGCAAGCGTTTTGATCAGTCAATGGTGTAGATGATACTTGCCAACATTGTAGTCCATGTACTGTAGAAATATAAATAAAACGCTTGCGCAGCCATTGTGTCGTGGGCAGAGGGAACCCAGGAACACCCAACAATAAACCTACATTGGGTCAATGTCTCAGTTTTCTGGGTAGATATTAGCAATGTAGTATTATTCAAGGAACTTATTAGTATGAACAAATCTACCTCTGCCCACAACATGATGCGCTTAGCCACCTTAAGCAGGGCTCTCACACATAGCCGAGTTGGACCACGAGCTTAGCCGAGCTGAACTCGTGCTTAACTCGGAAACAACTCTTACAGCTCGTTCTTTACTCTTAAAACTTGTTCTTTCCTCGACACGCTCGGGGATTGGAAATGTATTTTTGAACATGTTCAAAAATTGTTCACGAGCTCATTCATTTAATTTTACTCGTATTCCTCTCGTACAGCTCACTCTTAGAGCAAGTAGAGCACTGCTGCTTTGTTCTTGAATAAAATGTAAGTACGATATTTGTCCGAGCTGTAAGATGTGCAAGTAATGTACGAGTAGAGCTCGTATATCACTCTTATGTAACTCGTAGTACACTCCTGCGGCTCGTAGTACACTCGTACAACACTCTTAGAATACTATCAGAGTTCTTAGATCACTCTTAGATGACTCTTGAACCACCCACGTTGAGCTCTGATATAACTCGCAGGTCGCTCGTGATTAACTCGTACAATTCGTACATCACTCTTATAAACATCTTCTTTTTGGGCCAAATCGTGGTTCACTCGGCCCCTTGGCTCTCAAACATAGCCTAGTTGGGGGCCGAGCAAGGCCGAGCTAAATTTTAGAGTGTTACCCGTGCAAGGTGGTTGGACAGCCATTGACCTAATGTTGTGTTAATGTCGGCCAAGCGTCGAAGACGGTGGGCCAACATATCCAAGGGGACGACATTTGTATGATTAGCTGCAGTTTTGGAATCATCAATATACATGTAATATTATATCTAAAAAAAAAAAAAATGTAACTGGTATTATATATTTAAGAATAAATATTATCTCACCAACACAAACGTGTAGATTCTATGCATTATATCAGAAATACATGTACATATATGTATTTCAGATTATATCTATGTGTAATTTAGTGGCATTTGTGTTGAAGTGTTATCGTGTATTTTTATATTGAGGACATACATCGTGAAGAACGGATAAGTTACAGACAACTCACAGATAACTTATATAGATAGGGCCACATGCACATGATATGGTGTTAAGGAGAGGGACGCGGTACAATGGTTAGAATTTGGCGCTTTGCAATTGCCGCTACCTGTCGTGCGGGTTCAAACCCTGCTTGAGGCAGATTTTCACGTTTGTCCCCTTTTAACATTGGTACATTGTTTCGGTGTCTGTGTCTTTGGCAAGACACTTTACCCTTACATGCTTCACTTGACTGAGGTGTAAACGAGTACCGGATGAGTCGGCTGATAAATCTTCAGACAGTATATCACACGATAAACCTGCACCTATTCTGTGTTTCAATCCAAAAGGACAACATGGAAACGTAGCCCAACCACGTGCTGCCGTATTCCCACCAAACACAGGACGTTGAATCAATGCTGGTTCAATGTTGGAGCAGGGTCTTAGACGTTGGCATACATTGAACCAACATTGGGTCAACGTCATGTATTAGCTGTATTGTTAGTTAGTTTTTTATTTGTTTGAAGATCGATAGAATGCCAAATTCAAGCCAAAAATGCCGCTAAATCTATGCCTATTTCTGGGGGTGGTAATGAAATGGAAATCTCTAAAAAAATATATATTAAGTCTTTAACAGTCAAGTTATTTAATTGAAATTTTCACCCACTTGAAGTTGTGCCTCGCTGACGCGATCCACAATTTCAAGTGGGTGAAAATTAATGGGATTTGGCAAAAATAAGGTAAACGAATCACAAATATTGCCGATTGATATCACGTTTTAACTTTATCTTGTTTAAAAGGTGGTATTTAATGAGCTGATAAAAAATGAAGAAAACGAACCGCTAAGCACGACTACGGTCATTTTTAGTTTGTTTTGTTAGCCGATCAAATCACTGTTATTGGGAATGAAATGGGTGTTCAAATCTAAACATCAAGATTTGCAAATGTTTGGTCTCAAATTAAACAAAAATAGGTAATTTTCACCAACGTGAAGCTGGTAGCGAGACACAGCTTCAAGTAGGAGAAAATTTAAATGATTCAATTTAACGCATAAAACTAGCATTGTTTGTATACATGTTGTGTATTGCCGGGGAGAGAGAAGCCACCACATCTGGTCCAACATCAAATCAACTTTGTGTTAAAGCTTCGTGTTTAAAAACTCACGGTTGGGCCTAGGTCAATGTTGGGCCAGCGGTTAAGATAGTGGGCCAACATTGGTTCAACGTTGGGTGAACGTCTCGTGTTTGCTGGTCTGTTGCGTAGAGAAGTGTTGTGTTTTTCAGTTTACTGGCTAATTCTGTGAAACTCAATAGCCTTTACCTGCAATATTTTCACCTAGCAATCTAATACAATGAAGTATGGGGGAGGGGGCATAGGCCTATATTTTTTCACCTAGTAGCCATTCAAAAGGGTTTTCGGTGACGTCACTGCGTTTCACAGAATACTTATAATAATAGATATCAGCTGATCAGTGCACGTGTTGTTTTTTGTCAACTCTTATCAGCATAACCCGGGCAATATATGCATATATACCAGTATTGTCTACCTATTAGTCACAAGTTCATGAAGTAGGACCATTTATACACTCCAATTACATGTATTCCTTAACCAGTTCCACAGCGCCAGTGAGCAAAAAATTTTCTATGAATTTTCCACACAAGCATGTTTGTGTCCACGCTGGACGCTGGACCAACGTTAAACCAACATTGATTCGACGTATTGTGTCCGCTGCATGGGTTCCCCTCTTTTCTTTGACCGTTAATTGTTCTGTACACCGGTAAATAAGATCTCAAGCGAGTCCTCAACACAATTTAGTTCTGCACTAAACACGACCAAATAGAAAGATGTAGTGCATGCGTTAACCCTTTAACTGCTGGTCACGATTATATTCGTTTTTAATTGTATTATCACTTTAAATGTCAAATTTAAACATATTTAAGATCAATCAGCAAGATACTGAAAATAGTTGACCTTCATATTTTGATCTATTTTGTCAGATCTGAATAATTTTCTCTCAAATGTTAGACTTATATAACCCTTCAACCACCTGTCCCGATCATATCATTCGTTTTCAACATTTTCATTAGCAAACATGCTAATGTTAAAACGTGATCAGTTTATAAGAATCAGCAAGATTTCTGAATCGTTGACCTTCGTTTTGCCAAAACTGGTTATTTTACACCCGCTTGAAGTTGTGAATCGCGTAAGCGAGACACAACTTCAAGTGGGTGAAAATTGCAATCAAATAACTTTGCTGTTACAGGGTTAGTCAAATAACTCGATGATAACTTCGTCAGTTAAAGCTGGAAATAACGTAAACAATTCCATATTTAAATAAATGTAGATTACCATACGTGATACATTAGGCGAGACACGGGTGATAATTATCACCCTTAGTGTTAAAAGGGTTTCAATGCCACTTTACAAAGTGGCAGATACACCTTTTAGGCGCTAAGGGTGCGATATGCTTCTCAAGTGTCTGAAAAATTAAAAAAAATTGTTCAACATTTGAATGAATCTTTCAGTATTTTTTATCTTTATATTTGAATTGTCGCTTATATTTTTTCTGTATATTTTGTAATACAAAGATGTGTATATAAAATGTATTGTGTTACTTTGTATATGTTACGCACCAGAGAATGAATAAATTAATGTCTGTTGTCTATATATTCTCCTGATTTAGAAGGACGAATGCGTTTTGATTTTGTGCCAACAAAGTGTTATAGCTCGTGCCCGTGAAAGAGCATTTTATGTACCCCCATGGAATATTCCGTTCTGACGAAGTAGTATTACATACAATCTGCTACATGGGGTTGTTTTAGCCTTTATCCCACTAAGTTAGTTTACTTAACCCTTTAAGCCCCCACGAAGCATTAGAGCATCATTTTACATCCCTGAAAACAGACTTAATTTTCCTACAACCAAAATTTCCACGAAACTGGCTTACGAATACATGGCAATTTTCTTCAATTTTTAAACCACATCAAATCATCTTCATCCACTACAAGTCGAGAATTGCGGCAGCAATTCGCGGCTTGTAGTGGTTGAATATGTAGTGGGTGAAGATGGCGATGGTAAATTCAGGCTTGAAAGGGTTAAATTTGTAATACCTGGTGTGATACCCAAACGTTTTCAGTCGGTTCCTTTTGAAATAAAATTAAATCACTTGGGCTATCGACTGAAAATGTCCAGGTATCACATCACACATTTAATAGCTCTCTCGCAGGGAATTATGCTGTAGAAACTGTTTTTACACATGCAAATGTACCGACTGGAGTCGTCTGCATTATAAGATGGCCAGGGTGACAAACAGGTGCGTCCGAGAAAATCGATGAAAATTGCTTTGAGAAAGAATATTATGTACATCGTTATTTAGCTGCTAAGAGTGTGCAAATATTGATCATAATGGTATATGTTACGTAAGTGTTTTTCGTCCAATTTGTGTCCACACCTCAATCTGATTGATAGATACACCTCTCGCGCTCTGCGCGGCATTGTACCAAGTCACCGTGGTGTCTACGTAAGCTACACAACACAGGCATTTGCATAGTTATTAATTTTGCAAGCGTTTTGATCAGTCATTGTAGTCCATGTAATATAGAAATATGAATAAAACGCTTGCGCAGCCATTATGTCGTGGACAGAGAGAACCCAGGAACACCCAGCAATAAACCTACATTGGGTGACCCAATGTAGAAAACTGAGACATTTGGGTCAATGTCTCAGTTTTCTAAGTAGATATTAGCAATGTAGTATCATTCAAGGAACTTATTAGTATGAACACATCTACCTCTGCCCACAACATGATGCGCTTAGCCACCTTAAGCAGGGCTTTCACACATAGCCGAGTTGGAACATGTTCAAAAATTGTTCACGAGCTCATTCATTTAATTTTACTCGTATTCCTCTCGTACAGCTCACTCTGAGAACAAGTAGAACACTGCTCCTTTGCTCTTCAATAAAATGTAAGTAGGATATTTGTCCGAGCTGTAAGATGCGCACGAGTAATGTACAAGTAGAACTCGTATATCACTCTTATGTCACTCGTAGTACACTCCTGCGGCTCGCAGTACACTCGTACAACACTCTTAGAGTACTATTAGAGTTCTTAGATCACTCTTAGATGACTCTTGAACCACCCACGTTGAGCTCTGATATAACTCGCAGGTCACTCGTGATTAATTCGTACATCACTCTTATAAACATCTTCTTGTTGGGCCAAATCGTAGTTCACTCGGCCCCTTGGCTCTCACACATAGCCTGGTTGGGAGCCGAGCAAGGCCGAGCTAAATTTTAGAGTGTTTCCCGTGCAGCCATTGACCTAATGTTGTGTTAATGTCCAAGGGGACGACATTTGTATGATTAGCTGCGGTTTTGGAATCATCAATATAAATGTAATATTATATCTAAAAAGAAACAAAATGTAACTTGTACTATATATTTAAGAATAAATATTATCTCACCAACACAAACGTGTAGATTCTATGCATTATATCAGAAATACATGTACATATATGTATTTCAGATTATATCTATGTGTAATTTAGTGGCATTTGTGTTAAAGTGTTATCGTGTATTTTTATATTGAGGACATACATCGTGAAGTACGGATAAGTTACAGACAACTCACAGATAACTTATATAGATAGGGCCACATGGACATGATATGGTGTTAAGGAGAGGGACGCGGTACAATGGTTACAACGTGGCGCTTTGCAATATTGCCGCTACCTGTCGTGCGGGTTCAAACCCTGCTTGAGGCAGATTTTCACGTTTGTCGCCTTTTAACATTGGTACATTGTTTCGATGTCTGTGTCCTTTGGCAAGACACTTTACCCTTACATGCTTCACTTGACTGAGGTGTAAACGAGTAGCTGATGAGTCGGCTGATAAATCTTCAGACAGTATATCACACGATAAACCTGCATCTATTTTGTGTTTCAATCCAAAAGGACAACATGGAAACGTAGCCCAACCACGTGCTGCCGTATTCCCACCAAACACGGGATGTTGAATCAATGCTGGTTCAATGTTGGACCAGGGTCTTAGACGTTGGCATACATTAAACCAACATTGGGTCAACGTCATGTATTAGCTGTATTGTTAGTTAGAGTTTTTTATTTGTTTGAAGATCGATAGAATGCCAAATTCAAGCCAAAAATGCCGCCAAATCTATGCCTATTTCTGGGGGTGGTAATGAAATGGAAATCGCTAAAAAAATATATATCAAGTCTTTAACAGTCAAGTTATTTAATTGAAATTTTCACCCACTTAAAGTTGTGCCTCGCTGACGCGATCCACAACTTCAAGTGGGTGAAAATTAATGGGATTTGGCGAAAATAAGGTAGACGAATCACAAATATTGCTGATTGATATCACGTTTTCACTTTAACTTGTTCAAAAGGTGGTATTTAATGAGCTAAAAAAAATGAAGAAAATGAACCGCTAAGCACGATTACGGTCATTTTTAGTTTGTTTTGTTAGCCGATCAAATCACTGTTATTGGGAATGAAATGGGTGTTCAAATCTAAACATCAAGATTTGCAAATGTTTGGTCTCAAATTAAACAAAAATAGGTAATTTTCACCAACGTGAAGCTGGTAGCGAGACACAGCTTCAAGTAGGAGAAAATTTAAATGATTCAATTTAACGCATAAAACTAGCATTGTTTGTATACATGTTGTGTATTGCCGGGGAGAGAGAAGCCACCACATCTGGTCCAACATCAAATCAACTTTGTGTTAAAGCCTCGTGTTTAAAAACTCACAGTTGGGCCTAGGTCAATGTTGGAACAGCGGTTAAGATAGTGGGCCAACATTGGTTCAACGTTGGGTGAACGTCTCGTGTTTGCTGGTCTGTTGCTTAGAGAAGTGTTGTGTTTTTCAGTTTACTGGCTAATTCTGTGAAACTCAATAGCCTTAACCTGCAATGTTTTCACCTAGCAATCTAATACAATGAAGTATGGGGGAGGGGGCATAGGCCTATATTTTTTCACCTAGTAGCCATTCAAAAGGGTTTTCGGTGACGTCACTGCGTTTTACAGAATACTTATAATAATAGATATCAGCTGATCAGTACATCAGCTGATCAGTGCACGTGTTGTTTTTTGTCAACTCTTATCAGCATAACCCGGGCAATATATGCATATATACCAGTATTGTCTACCTATTAGTCACAAGTTCATGAAGTAGGACCATTTATACACTCCAATTACATGTATTCCTTAACCAGTTCCACAGCGCCCGTGAGCAAAATATATCTCAATTTTTCTATGAATTTTCCACACAAGCATGTTTGTGTCCACGCTGGACGCTGGACCAACGTTAAACCAACATTGATTCGACGTCTTGTGTCCGCTGCATGGGTTCCCCTCTTTTCTTTGACCGTTAATTGTTCTGTACACCGGTAAATAAGATCTCAAGCGAGTTCTCAACAAAATTTAGTTCTGCACCAAACACGACCAAATAGAAAGAAGTGGTGCATGTGTTAACCCTTTAACTGCTGGTCACGATTATATTCGTTTTTAAATTTTATTATCACTTTAAATGTCAAATTTAAACATATTGAAGATCAATCAGCAAAATACTGAAAATAGTTGACCTTCATATTTTGATCTATTTTATCAGATCTGAATAATTTTCGTGCCAACGAAGTGTTATAGTTTGTGCTCGTGAACAGACCATTTTATGTACCTCCATGGAATATTCCGTTCTGACGAAATATTATTACATGCACTCTGCTATATAGGGCTGCTTTAACCTTTATCCCACTAAGTTAGTTTGCTTAAACCTTTAAGCCCTCACGATGCATTAGAGCATCATTTTACTTCACTGAAAACAGACTCAATTTTCCTTCAACCAAGGGTTTTAAAACGAAAAATTCCATGAAACTGGCTTACCTATACATGGCAATTTTCTTAAATTTTTAAACCACATCAAATCATCTTCATCCACTTCAAGTCGAGAATTGCGGCAGCAATTCGCGGCTTGTAGTGGATGAAGATGACAATGGTAAATTCAGGCTTGAAAAGGTTAAATTTGCGATACTTGGGGTGATACCTAAACGTTTTCAGTCGGTTCCTTTTGAAATAAAATTAAATTACTTGAACTATCGACTGAAAATATCCAGGTATCACATCACACATTTAATAGCTCTCTCGCAGGGAATCATGCTGTAGAAACTGTTTTACCTCGAAAATTTTCTCTCCCTACCGACTGGAGTTGTCTGCATAATAAGATGGCCAGAGTGACAAACAGGTGCGTCCGAGAAAATCGATGAAAATTGCTTTGAAAAAGAACATTACATCGTTATTTAGCTGCTAAGAGTGTGCAAATATTGATCATAATGGTATATGTTACGTAAGTGTTTTTTTTGTCCAATCTGTGTCCACACCTCCATCTTATTGATAAATACACCTCTCGCTCTCTGCGCGGCATTGTACCAAGTCACCGTGGTGTCTACGTAAGCTACACAACACAGGCATTTGCATAGTTATTAATTTTGCAAGCGTTTTGATCAGTCAATGGTGTGGATGATACTTGCCAACATTGTAGTCCATGCACTATAGAAATATGAATAAAACGCTTGCGCAGCCATTATGTCGTGGACAGAGGGAACCCAGGAGCACCCAGCAATAAACCTACATTGGGTGACCCAATGTAGAAGACTGAGACATTGACCCAATTTGGGTCAATGTCTCAGTTTTCTAAGTAGACATTAGCAATGTAGTATCATTCAAGGAACTTAGTAGTATGAACACATCTACCTCTGCCCACAATATGATGCGCTTAGCCACCTTAAGCAGGGCTTTCACACATAGCCGAGTTGGAACATGTTCAAAAATTGTTCACGAGCTCATTCATTTAATTTTACTCGTATTCCTCTCGTACAGCTCACTCTGAGAACAAGTAGAACACTGCTCCTTTGCTCTTCAATAAAATGTAAGTAGGATATTTGTCCGAGCTGTAAGATGCGCACGAGTAATGTACAAGTAGAACTCGTATATCACTCTTATGTCACTCGTAGTACACTCCTGCGGCTCGCAGTACACTCGTACAACACTCTTAGAGTACTATTAGAGTTCTTAGATCACTCTTAGATGACTCTTGAACCACCCACGTTGAGCTCTGATATAACTCGCAGGTCACTCGTGATTAACTCGTACAATTCGTACATCACTCTTATAAACATCTTCTTGTTGGGCCAAATCGTAGTTCACTCGGCCCCTTGGCTCTCACACATAGCCTGGTTGGGAGCCGAGCAAGGCCGAGCTAAATTTTAGAGTGTTTCCCGTGCAGCCATTGACCTAATGTTGTGTTAATGTCCAAGGGGACGACATTTGTATGATTAGCTGCGGTTTTGGAATCATCAATATAAATGTAATATTATATCTAAAAAGAAACAAAATGTAACTTGTACTATATATTTAAGAATAAATATTATCTCACCAACACAAACGTGTAGATTCTATGCATTATATCAGAAATACATGTACATATATGTATTTCAGATTATATCTATGTGTAATTTAGTGGCATTTGTGTTAAAGTGTTATCGTGTATTTTTATATTGAGGACATACATCGTGAAGTACGGATAAGTTACAGACAACTCACAGATAACTTATATAGATAGGGCCACATGGACATGATATGGTGTTAAGGAGAGGGACGCGGTACAATGGTTACAACGTGGCGCTTTGCAATATTGCCGCTACCTGTCGTGCGGGTTCAAACCCTGCTTGAGGCAGATTTTCACGTTTGTCGCCTTTTAACATTGGTACATTGTTTCGATGTCTGTGTCCTTTGGCAAGACACTTTACCCTTACATGCTTCACTTGACTGAGGTGTAAACGAGTAGCTGATGAGTCGGCTGATAAATCTTCAGACAGTATATCACACGATAAACCTGCACCTATTTTGTGTTTCAATCCAAAAAGACAACATGGAAACGTAGCCCAACCACGTGCTGCCGTATTCCCACCAAACGCAGGACGTTGAATCAATGCTGGTTCAATGTTGGAGCAGGGTCTTAGACGTTGGCATACATTGAACCAACATTGGGTCAACGTCATGTATTAGCTGTATTGTTAGTTAGTTTTTTATTTGTTTGAAGATCGATAGAATGCCAAATTCAAGCCAAAAATGCCGCTAAATCTATGCCTATTTCTGGGGGTGGTAATGAAATGGAAATCTCTAAAAAAATATATATTAAGTCTTTAACAGTCAAGTTATTTAATTGAAATTTTCACCCACTTGAAGTTGTGCCTCGCTGACGCGATCCACAATTTCAAGTGGGTGAAAATTAATGGGATTTGGCAAAAATAAGGTAAACGAATCACAAATATTGCCGATTGATATCACGTTTTAACTTTATCTTGTTTAAAAGGTGGTATTTAATGAGCTGATAAAAAATGAAGAAAATGAACCGCTAAGCACGACTACGGTCATTTTTAGTTTGTTTTGTTAGCCGATCAAATCACTGTTATTGGGAATGAAATGGGTGTTCAAATCTAAACATCAAGATTTGCAAATGTTTGTTCTCAAATTAAACAAAAATAGGTAATTTTCACCAACGTGAAGCTGGTAGCGAGACACAGCTTCAAGTAGGAGAAAATTTAAATGATTCAATTTAACGCATAAAACTAGCATTGTTTGTATACATGTTGTGTATTGCCGGGGAGAGAGAAGCCACCACAGCGGGCAGAGGGTTATTTTGTCATCAAAAGGTCACCACGGTCGTAACTAAGTCGTGACAGCTTGTGGGCCTGTGTCTGCCGAGCATTGTCCCTCCACCAGCAGCAAACACTATCTATTATATGATGGGTTAATGTTGTTTCAACGTCTGCGACGATGGCCCGCCGTTGGATCACCGTGGGGTGCAAAGCCTTTTTTAGAGTTGAGGTGAGTCCACGACCCTCACCTTGGCTATGGGGGTGTGTCGACGTGCTGCTTCCTGATTGGTTAACACACCTGGAGGTGCGTCAGGCCTCAACCAATCAGATCGCAGTATGTGGGGGCTTGGCACTTTCCGTGACGTCATCACAAACATCAATAACAATCATTATTCGAATGGCCACATGTCTGAATTCATGGTCTGAATGTATCATATATCTATATACCTGACCCTTTGCTGCATTGTAGACCTGCATATTTGCTTGTAAGTGTGTACTGCTCACCTGGTTTCACCTGCAGTGATAATAAACAAAACATATTACTAAAGACCTATTTCGTTTTACGGAAAGAAGAACTAATAATTTAGCTTTTTCTGGAATACAGAAATAAATACAGAATACAGAATAAAATGAGAGGAAAGAATGATGTTCCGATATAAATTTAAAAACCAAAACATCTGAGTTTTAATAGGAGTTATACATCTCACTTTTCTTTTATTTATTAGGCTTTATATACACAAATATATACAATAATTGTACAAATACAGGTGATCAGCACCCTCACTACATTTGCCATCCAGGTTAAAATTTATATACACGATAAATACAGTTGAATTTGAGTCAAAGTGTCAAAAATAATTCTAATTTAATTATATATCGTATATGTTTCCACACCAAAACCAGAAATAAAATAGTTACATAGTATTATAAATTGAAGCATAAAATAAACTCTGGGAAGCGTGGAAACCTTTAATGCCACCACAATGGTATCTGAATATACCATTGTGGGAATGACGATGTGGATTATTCCCCGGGGGCAAGAATGAGACCCCCCCCCCCTGTTAAAAATGGAAGAGCCCCACTTATATAAAGGAGCCTTGCTCCTTCGAGATAGCAGGGCTGTTCCATTTTAACAGGGGGGTGGAGGGGGGTCTCATACGCTCGTGCATTATTTTGTGACCAGAAAGGACAAGTCTATGATATAACGTTGAGTTGAACATAATTTTTGTGAGATTCTCACACTCCGTACTGTGGTTTTCACTGTATTGCATCAGCCGATATCGCTCCAATATTCCGACAAACACGAGACGTTGAACTAATGTTGAGCCAGCGCCGTAGACAGTGGGCCAACATTGTGCCGACATAAGATCAACGTCCCGTGTTTCCTTGAATGTCGCTCGCACAGGTGTTCGCCTAAAGGCCTTATTCATTGCAAAATATCTTTATTTTTTCATACCGCACTCACAAATTTAGGGGGCCTACACCGATTACATATTTTATCCGTCCAGCACATTTATATAATTTAAATTGGAGTTGACTCGAACATGGCCGTCAACTAGATGTTGGGACACATTAAATCATTACCTGATTCCTCGCAGTTGTTCGTGTTATTCAGACTAAAGATCTCGTCTTGTTGACGCAGTTACCAGGAATGGGGTGACATTTTCACGCTTTGTACACTCAACCCAGTTAAATGTCAAGCATAAGCGTCAAGCAGTCACATGCTGCGCAATATATGTTATCACATTGGCGGTAAAGAGTCCTTAATACCACTCTATTAAGTGACTCTCACTTCTCAACAGTATACATATAGGCCTATATTAATTAATTAACCCTAACATTTTGCCGTTAAGTTATCTTAATTATATATTAACACACTTGAAGTAAGTGAAAATAACTAATATTTGTTCAATTTGAGATCAAACATCTGTATATCTTGATGTTAATTTCATTTAACTCCAAATAACAGTGATTTGTTTGTATAATTTGTTGTATCCCCAATTTGGACAGCAATCAGAATTGATGACATGCGGTTAACCTTTGTTCTGCTAGGTCCGTATATATAGGTTTCAAACCAAATAAAATGCCTTTAACCCTTTAACCGCCGGTGCCGCATATATTCGGGTTTACATTTTTTATTAGCACATTAAGTGCCACATTTTGAATATGTTAAAGATAAAATGTGACATCAACCAGCAAGATTTGAAAAGAGTTGACCTCCATTTTGTCAAATCTGAATAATTTTCACTCACTTGAAGTTGTGGATCGCGTCAGCGAGACACAATAGTGGGTGAAAATTCAAAATGAATAATTTGGCGGTTAAAATCGACGAAGTAGCAGAGGTGTGTCAGATCTAGCCTAAATCAAATAATTTAAATTGGAAATGTATTTTTTTAATTGTTTCTGAAATAAATACAAAATTATAATGGCCGTAGAGCCATAAAATAGGTATTTAAATTAAGCAGAAAGAGATAACAAAGAGTTTGCATTAATCATAATTGTCTTAGTCTAAGACATTTATGCTTAATTCAAATTGAAAAATAATCAAATGAATGAAAAATACACACTGACATTTGGGCATGACTGGGGTTGATACCCTACTTTTGTCACCTTGTTTGTTGACAATGTCACCCACGACTCATGACAGTTACAGATTTTGTTGCTACTTCATATTAGTTGATTCTCATTTTTTTTAATCAGAGAAACAAGGTTAACCCTGTGACCGTCAGATAAATGAATTGGAATTTTCACTCACTTGAAGTTGTGTCTCGCTGACGCGATTCACAACTTCAAGTGGTTTGGCAAAAGGAAGGTCAACGATTCAGAATTCTTGCTGATTGATATCAGGTTTTAACGCTACCATGTTTAAAAGCCAATATGTGATGTGCTGATAAAAAATGTTGAAAACGAGTATGATCGGGACCGGTGGTTAAAGGTTTATATGAGTCTAACATTTGAGTCTGCCAAAAACGAGCCCCAAATCCGGCAGCCAGGTCCCAAAACGCAGACCAAATACTAAGACCAGACCAAGTCCTAAGACGCGGCCCAAATCCACGGTCCAGTCCTAGAACGCGGCTCAACCCCACGGTTCAATCCTAAGACGTGGCCCAAATCCACAGTCAAGTCCTAATACGTGGCTCACATCCGCAGCCCAGTCTTAAGAGGCGGATGAAATATGCCACCCAGTCCTAAGACGCTGCTACAAAACGCGGCCTAGTCCTAAGACGCGGCCCAAAACCATGACCCAATCCTGAGATGCGGCCCAAATCCGCCACCTAGTCCTAAGACGTGGCCCAAATCCACGGTTCAGTCTTAAGATGCGGCTCAAATCCGCTGCCCAGTCCTAAGACTTGGCTAAAATCCGCGATCCAATCCTAAGACGCGACCTTAATCCGCGATCCAAGATTAAGACGCTGCCCCAATCCGCGGTCCAGTTCTAAGACGCGGCCCAAATCCCGGGTCCACTCCTAAGACGCAACCCAGATCAGCGATCCAGTTCTAAGACGTTGCCCAAATCCGCGGTCCAGTCCTAAGACGCGGCCCAAATCCACGGTCCAGTCCTAGAATGCGGCTCAAACCCACGGTTCAATATAAGACGCTGCCCAAATCCACGGTCCAGCCCTAAGACGTGGCTCACATCCGCAGCCCAGTCCCAAGAGGCGGCTGAAATATGCCACCCAGTCCTAAGACACGGCTCAAATCCGCGGCCCAGTCTAAGACGCTGCTACAAAACGCGGCCTAGTCCTAAGACGCGGCCCAAAACCATGACCCAATCCTGAGATGCGGCCCAAATCCGCCACCTAGTCCTAAGACGTGGCCCAAATCCACGGTTCAGTCTTAAGACACGGCTCAAATCCGCGGCCCAGTCCTAAGACGCGACCAAAATTCGCGATCCAAGATTAAGACGCTGCCCAAATCCGCGGTCCAGTTCTAAGACGCTGCCCAAATCCGCTGTCCAGTCCTAAGACGCGACCTAAATCCGCGATCCAAGATTAGGACGCTGCCCAAATCCGCGGTCCAGTTCTAAGACGCGGCCCAGATCCGTTGCCCAGGCCTAAGACGAGGCTCAAATCCACCGCCCAACCCTAAGACTTGGCTAATATCCGCGGTCCAATTCTAAGACGCGGCCTAAATCTCGGGTCCACTCCTAAGACGTGACCCAAATCAGCGATCCAGTTCTAAGACGCTGCCCAAATCCGCGGTGCGGTCCTAAGACGCGGCCCAAATCCGTTGCCCAGACCTAAGACGAGGCTCAAATCCACCGCCCAGTTCTAAGACGCTGCCCGAATCCGCGGTCCAGTCCTAAGACGTTGCCCAAATCCGCGGTGCGGTCCTAAGACGCGGCCCAAATCCGTTGCCCAGACCTAAGACGAGGCTCAAATCCACCGCCCAGTTCTAAGACGCTGCCCGAATCCGCGGTCCAGTCCTAAGACGTTGCCCAAATCCGCGGTGCGGTCCTAAGACGCGGCCCAAATCCGTTGCCCAGACCTAAGACGAGGCTCAAATCCACCGCCCAGTTCTAAGACGCTGCCCGAATCCGCGGTCCAGTCCTAAGACGTTGCCCAAATCCGCGGTGCGGTCCTAAGACGCGGCCCAAATCCGTTGCCCAGACCTAAGACGAGGCTCAAATCCACCGCCCAGTTCTAAGACGCTGCCCGAATCCGCGGTCCAGTCCTAAGACGTTGCCCAAATCCGCGGTGCGGTCCTAAGATGCGGCCAAAATCCGTCGCCCAGTCCTAAGACGCTGCTCAACTCCGCTGTCCAGTCCTAAGACGCTGCCCAAATCCACTGTCCAGTCCTAAGACGCGGCCCGAATCCGCGGCCCAGTCTTACGACGCGGCCCAAATCCGCCGCCCAGGCCTATATGACGCAACTCACATCCACTGTCCAGTCCTATGACGCGGCTCAAATCCGCGACCAAGTCCTAAGCCGTGCATGGCTCAAATACGCCGCCCAGTCCAAAGACGTGGTTCAAATTCGCAGCCCAGTCCAAAGACGTGGCTCAAATCCGCGACCTCGTCCTAAGACATGGCTCACATCCGCAGCCCAGTTCTAAGATGCGGCTCAAATATGACGCCCAGTCCCAGCTCAAATTCGCGGCCCAGTCTTGAGACGCTACAGAAAAACATGGCCTAGTCCTTAGACGCTGCCCAAATCCATGATCCAGTCCTGAGATGCGGCCCAAATCCGCCGCTCAGTCTAAAGACGCTGCCCAAATCCACGGTTCAGTCCTAAGGCGCGGCTCAAATCCACGGTCCAGTCCTAAGACGTGGCTCACATCCGCGACCCAGTCCTAAGACGCGTCTGAAATCCGCGGTCCAGTCCTAAGACGCGGCTCAAATCCGCGGTCCAGTCCTAAGACGCGCCCCAAATCCGCGATCCAGGCCTTAGACGCTGCTCAAATTCACTGTCCAGTCCTAAGACGCGGCTCAAATCTACCGCCCAATCTACCGTTTGGAAAGCAGTTCATGAACTTTTGAAAGAACCTCGCATTCTATCACAACAGTGGAAATTACTTAATAATGTTTATCCTACAAATATTTTCTTAAAAAAGATAGGTAAAACACAGTCAGAAAATTGTCAAATTTGTAATGTATGTGATTTTATTGAACATTTATTCTTTTCTTGCTTGGCCGTAAAACCCCTGTGGAATTTTATTATAATATTATTTAAACAACAATGTAGTTACAGAAATATAAAATGGTAATTTTTCAGATCTGGTTACATAAATTTAGTGGAAAAAATAATATACCATGTATGAATTATACATGTATGATTGTATGTATGTCTAATGTTTGATTGTGTGAATAAATTTTATAAATAATAAAAAAAAATTACCGCCCAGTCCTAAGACGCTCCTCAAATCCAGATGCTGCCCAAATATCACTGTCCATTCCTAAAACACGGCTCAAATCTGCGGCCCAGTTCTAAGACGTGGCTCACATCCGCGGCCCAGTCCTAAGACGTGGCTCACATCCGCGGCCTAGTCCTAAGACGTGGCTCACATCCGCGGCCCAGTCCTAAGACGTGGCTCACATCCGCGGCCCAGTCCTAAGACGTGGCTCACATCCGCGGCCTAGTCCTAAGACGTGGCTCACATCCGCGGCCCAGTCCTAGGACGTGGCTCACATCCGCGGCCCAGTCCTAAGACGTGGCTCACATCCGCGGCCTAGTCCTAAGACGTGGCTCACATCCGCGGCCCAGTCCTAAGACGTGGCTCACATCCGCGGCCCAGTCCTAAGACGTGGCTCACATCCGCGGCCCAGTCCTAAGACGTGGCTCACATCCGCGGCCCAGTCCTAAGAGGCTGCTCAAATATGCCGCCCAGTCTTAACTCGCGACTCAAATCTGTGGCTGTAGCTTATCGTTCATATATGCGTAATATCTGGCAAACCGTGCCAGGTAGCTAGACCATCACTATAAAAATAAAGTGTGCGATTTGAAGGAGGGATATGCCCTGAAAAAAATAGACTCGATCAAATTTAAAATGGCCGACTATCGACCATTATTAACTTTTGTATGCTTGATATCTGGCAGACCGTACCTGATAGCTAGACCATTAGACTATAGACAACAAAAAGTTCGGTTTCAGGGAGGGATATGGCCTAAAAATGTCAGCTCATCAAATTTAAAACGAAGAACTTGCGACTATTATTGACTTTAATATGCGTACTAATTGGAATAACGTGTCATATATATATAGTTCAGGCTGTTAGGGTCAAAATAGAGCGAGTGTGTGCACTTTTGGAAGAAATTACCGTTTTTTGCCCAGGTGATCAGTAACATGTGCTCTTTCAATCCTGATATAGCGCAGTCAATTCTGACACGATTAACACCCAATTAACACCTAATTAGTATCCATAATTAGCGAAAATCCGGAAAAAATAATATTTTAAGAATCGGTAAATCGATTTTAATGATCTTGAGTTTTGTCATTTGCTTAACGTATAGCTTACACGATAAAAATATCCCTGAGATGATCAATGGTCAAGGTCACATGATGCGGCTAAGTCAAGGTCATATGTGAGCAAAGTTTAAAAATTCTGAACAAAAAAGCTAATATTCGATGTTTCAAAGTACACATAATTATTTTACATTTAAAAACGTGATACACCAATCTAACAGCTTTAATTTGATGTCATAATGCAATTTATATCTCTAAAACCGGGATCATTATGATCTAGACAAGTGAGCTACTCATGGGTTGGCTATGCCACAGATGCCTCATGTATGACTCGTCATCTGAGGAATAATTCAGTCCATTTCATTTAGTTTCTTTTAAAACATTTCTAATGATGTTCCACGTGCATCTGTATAACATAAAGGCCAATGTTATGTAAACTTCAAGGTCAAAATTAAAGTGAAATTAGGAATAGATTTGAGACCAGATTAATTCCTTCTCGTCATGCCACCTTCTGATGAATTCCTGTTCGTCGTGCTTCTTTCTGACTCACAAAAATAATCAATCGGTCAATTTTAATTATATGACTGGGTCAGTGTCAATGTAAAAATGAAATTTAGTCGAAGCAATTGATACGTGTAGGGCTTACGTCCATGGCAAAATATCCCATATTTTGACCCTATCATTTGTCAAACACAATCAATGATGCATACAACCTTTACTAGAAAGCATTAATCTGCTGGAACCTCTAATTTCGACGTTTTTTCATTTTTCTTGGACGAGGGTGGCGGGGTAACAAAACGTCCATAACATGCGCCCACTCGTAGAGGGAAATGCAAAATAAGCCACGTTAATAATCGGAACACACACCTAAAACAAAACTGGCCCGCAAAAGTCAAAAATTATTTTAAATTCGTAGGTTTTGATTAAGTGTCTCTTAAGTCTCACTTTGATTAAGTGTGAGATCTCCTCTGACATAGGCCTATCGATATTTAAATCTCTGGGCTCCACAACATGTACAGCGAACCATAGAGATGTCAGGTCAGCAAGAGAGAATCCCCACTGGTGAATGGCGAAAGGCCTATAGTATTTGTCATGCCAGTGTTAAGGTTACACAAACTGAATATCACACTCCGGCCACACAACCTCGACTGCTTGAAGATAGGTGTTTAGCCTGATTCACTTTCTATACAACCATACGAGATGGACTGTACCAAGGACCGAGCACATTCATAAGAAACCTTCTGGGTAGTTATCTTGTTCTATGGGTGCTGCACATGGCGATGGCGAAATAAACAAAGACACTCCGGATAAGATTGTTTTGCATCCTTGAATGATGACACGGTTTTGAACAAAGAGACACAACAAATTCTTCGACGATTATGGTGTCATCAATGGACACTGAGCCAAGCGCTACATACGGGAATGCAGAGGGATGTGGTGGGGTGAAATGAGCTGAACATTTCTATTATGCTGACATTGTACATATCCTGCCATGAAAGAGGTGTTGTCATATCCCTATAATAACATGGAATGTGGAGAGAACACGCATCATGGGAGATGACATATCCTCACATGTAGCGGAAAGTCGTGTCCACGCCAAGCGTTACATGCATCTTGTCAGAGTTGACCACTGTTTATTTTTCATAAATAGAAAGAATACGTTTCTTAAAATAATAATTAGAGCTAGGGAAGCTAAGATAAAAAAAATATGGTTTAATTACTCTGAAATGTATCCAAGTTTCTATGAAGATAGTCTTTTTCATGGGTGTTAATTAGCTTGGTCCGCACCCCCATCCTTGGTTAGAAAGTGTTGTAGCCTTTGCACTTCCCTCAGTATCTCTATCAACGCCTTCACACTTTATAGAAGAGAGTTCTCGCTCACCATTGGGAGTAATTGGTACATATTCATCGAAATGATATACATTGTATATAATGTGTGTTGGTGTTGCGTGAACCATTGCATCCCAATAAATCAACATCGCATCGACTCGTTGATGAATGTCTTGATAATTATGATCAAATGCACCATCATCCAAATTGGCAACTAAGATGGATTTCTGTTCCTCTCATGTCAGTCTTGGAAGGGTTTTATATACTTTGATACGTGGAAAGCTAATCGGCAGTGCTTTCGTGAAACTGAAATGCAATGTACATTTTTAATATCAACTCCAACTCCTTCCGGGGATTGGAGGAGAGGTAGACGCTGTTGAACATATCAGCGAGTATTCTAACATTGGCTGTGTAGTTTATCTGGATGGTTTGTTGGATTACCATTAGAGCGCATTAACATGGTAAATGTTGGAATACTTTTTTTCCCACTCATCAGCAATACAGACCATTTCTCCTCACCCTGCAATGTCAGTATGCATAGTAAGGACACATTCTTCATCGAGGCTGCTTAGTACACAATTATCCTAGAAGCTTACTTTGTTGGTGTAGATCAGTTATTATTAGTGAAATTTTGAGATTTAAAACAACAATAACTGTCCTTGCAGGTCTTGATCGGGAATCAATATTATGAATCGAGAATCACAAAGCATAATGACAATTATCATGAATGAAACACAAAGACTCAAATTAAACGCTGCCCAAATTTGAGTGGCATTTCCAGTTTAAGTGGTGTTTTCCAGAGCCTGTAGTAGCTGTCATATTTGCTTTTCAGCAGTGTATAAATATGCACAATATTAACAAAGGTCCGAGTAGGATAATGTTACTTGCTTGACTAACGAATAGCTTGCATCATCGTTTGTATCGTTGAATTGACAAGCTCACCACGTGGGCTATTTTGCCATTCATATATGTGCTACAAGTATCGAATCTATTTTTTTATTGCTTAGATAAAAAATACTTTCACGTTGAAATAAACCCTGTCATATAATTAAAATTGGCATTAAATTGATTAATTCCATGTCAGAGACGCCCATAACATAGTTCCAAATATATTTCGAATATTACCTTGACTTTGACCTTGAAGTTATTGATTCACCTTGACCTTTATACGATATATAATAGTCCATAACAGTTTGTACAACATTAAAATACACACTGTATTAAAATAATATAAATAAAATCATAACGTTGATCCATTTATGAGACATGTGCGAAAAAGACAACTTATGTGTGGACCACTTGTCCAAACAATTACGCCCCCCCCCCCCCGGTTATTAGATAAATACTCCATTAAATACTGAAATGAAAGGTTGCAGCTGATGTTTTTTTCAATAATATATCAAATAATTTTGGATAATTTGAAACATTTTAAATGCGCCATTTCATGTCCGAAATTGTACAATTTCCCTCTATTTTGACTTTGACCTCGACACATCATGTGACCTTGACAATGAATAATGACAGAAATATTTTTCTTGAGTTAATTATACATCAAACAGATAAAAGAACTTGAAATCATTAAAATCGACCCACTGATTCTTGAGATATTATTTTCTCTGGATTTTTTACCAGATTTTGCTAATCACGGATACTAATTACATGTTAATTAGGTGTTAATCGTGTCAGAATTGACTGCGCTATATCAGGATCGAAAGAGTACATGTTACTGATCATCTGGGCAAAAAATGGTATTTTCTCCCAAAAGTGCACAGAGAAACCCCTAACAGCCTGGACTAATAGCGCAAATTCAAAGTTTTAAAGTGAGAGAGTTGCGATCTTTTTAAAAAATGTTGCGATTTACAGCAAGCTTGGGTTTAAATATTAAATTGATATCATTTTGTTACCAATGAGGTAGATGAGGACCTAACATTTCCATGTGAAAATAGAAAAAAAGTCAGACGTTTAAGCACCCTTGTTTATTTTTTATAGTGACAGAGTATGTCATGATGATTAAAAAAATATATAGGTTTATATAGATATTTCCATTTAAAAAATGCTGGGAGGCTCAAGCGTATTGGCCATAATACATGTAAGACTATGGGAGCGGTATTATGTGTGGTGAGACGTTTAGCCCCAGCGGTTGGTGGCCATTTTGAATTTCGTGAATATCCAAAATGGTGTCATCGCCACAACCCCCTTCCTAGATCACATTCTGTACATCTTAAATAACAACAAACAGCAAAAACTTTTTCACACAAATAGTAGGGCGTGTGTTCTGGTTCTCAGGCGAACCACGCTCGCCTGCAATTGAGATATAGATGGGACACGCAGTGACCGGAGATTAAACCGGATCTGAGACCCAGAATCTTAAAAATATATATATTATTTTCTATATTCGCATGAAACTTCAAACTGGCTAAACACTCAGCATGCCTGGTCACTATAAACACCATCTCAATGGCATGCGAGCGTGGGCGAATACAGACAGTGAACAATGTGTTGTTGCCACCTGGCGAAGAATCTATATACATTACTGCTCGACAGAAATGAGAATAGATGTCACTTTGTAAATTAAATTTAGCTCCAGCGGTTGGTGGCCATTTTGAATTTCGTGAATATCCAAAATTTCCAGATGGTGTCATCGCCACAACCCCCTTCCTAGATCACATGCTGTACATCTTAAATAACAGCAAGCAGCAAAAACTTTTTCACACAAATAGTAGGGCGTGTGTTCTGGCTCCCAGGCGAACCACACTCGCCTGCAATTGAGATATAGATGGGGACACTTAGTGACCGGAGATTAAACCGGATCTGAGACCCAGAGTTTTAAAAATATATATATTATTTTCTATGATCGCATGAAACTTCAAACTGGCTGAACTCCCAGCCTGCCTGGTCACTATAAACACCATCTCAATGGCATGCGAGCGTGCAGCAGTGAACACTTGCAAATGTGTTGTTGCCACCTGGCGAATGAATCTATATACATTACTGCTCGACAGAAATGAGAATATATGTCACTTTGTAAATTAAATTACGTCCACAGTTTATTCTTCAAAAGAGTTGCATATGAAATAGATGTGTATTGCTAAACACAACTGTTTTTTTTAGAATAAGTATTGTATAATACGAATATTGCTAATAATGTCAATCGAATGTTTACATGTGTGAATGATGATGATACAATAAAAAATGGAATATGCCTACCCGTGAAGCTCCATTTTGTGGCATGACAGAGGAGCATTTAACAATGATTTAAAGCACTAGATCATTTCTACTGCCATTGGATCACGTTATTATGCCTGACTTTCGCCAGTAAAGAGATGTTTTGGTCTTTGTTTTGGTTGATTGGTCTGTCTGCCACTGTCTGTAGCCTATGTCTGTCTGTCCGGATTGCACGGATTTGCATGGCAATATTGACACGCCATCATAAATTGATGATCAATTCTGGCTTTATTCTAATATGTAGTACAGTATTTAAACGATATTACCTCACACAAATTGCAACAGAAACAAACTCAACTGTTTTCTTCTCATCAAAGTGTTCTGTATAACATATCAAAAGTCTTAAGTAATTAGAGTAGTGGAAAGCATTAAAATCGATGATGATATTTCCCTCCATTACCTCCCATGTTAAAATGTATGGATGTATGCATGTATTCTTATATGATGCCCAGACAAATGGCTCAAAACTATTCATAATCTATCAGAAATTGTTAATTTATACATGCAACATTAATCTGAAAGCGATACAGTACATAATTGAAAGGGAGTTCACCACAAATTTAAATTATTTCATCAGAATAAATAAAAAATATAAAATAAAAACAAATAACGTTTAAAAATGTGTAATCAAGGAATGTCAATCAAGTCCAGTTATTTGACACATTTATGTTACACTATTTCATTCACACATTTTTGTGTTCACTCTTATTAATATTTTTTCATAATATTTTAACGTGATGCAATTTTATTCGTGTTTAATATACACGTAAAATAGTAGTTTGACAATTCCCGAACCCATTAACTTGGCCAGGTTTAAGGGCGTCTCATAACTTCCATATTATACTTTTTGTTATATATGTGGTGCTCTTCAGTCGTAATTATGTTACATTACTATGTGGAACAATCACACCTGGTTCTATGCGATAGTTTGTACTTTCTGAAATTATATATATATTCATTTACTTTTTGTTATTACTATTAATAATCTTAGATTCATGTGAGATTATTTGACCAGGCCGGTTTAGTGGAGTCTGTTACCGGAGAGGCTGCGACTGTCACCCAGGTTCAGTTTTCTGCTATAACCGATAAAATCTTCGAATCTAGCGCACGTGCCTCGGCTGTGCGACGGACAAACGATACATTTTTTTAATTTTAAACATGTTAAATGAAATAATTTTCTAGTCAATGCAGGTTTCTAGTACCAGATAATCATATCTGTGACGGCTCAAGTGTTGGATATTTTTTAAATATATGTCAGAAAGACCCATACAGAGTTCTTGTAAAAAGGCACTGGTATAAAATCGTACCGATTTATCTAATAAAATACGTATATAACACTGCTAGAACGTGGCTCGTTATCCCACCATAAAATAGTCGAATATGTTGAAAGGGTATTAAGAAACAGTGTTTTAAATACGTTCCACCACTTGGATCTCTTAAGTCTTTTTTTGAAGTTAGAGAAGACGTATTTATGAGTATGAAAACAACCGTCAGAAATTATGTTGCTATTTGTGTGAGGTTTGGCCATTATTTGAAACACAGCGACAATCTTAAAAGATAAACTAGAAGATAATAAAAACGATGAGTGAACATCCAACCAATCTATATCCAGTCTTCAAAAATACACAATGTCTGATCTTCAAGTAAGGTTATAATTATGTGTTAGGCATTACAGATATAAACATTGTTGAAAATATCAGATTGTTTTCACCACTCGTTTATCAAGGTGTTTTGTTTGATAGTTTTTTCATAACGCTTATAGACTTAGTCAGCGTAGACTTGGTCACATTGATATTAGTCACGCTGGATTAAATATAGAGAAACATTAGCTAGAGGTAGCACTGGTAATCTTATCGATAAAATGCGATCATCGTCCTGTTTAAATAATGTGTTAGTACGAGCTATATGTTTGAAACGTGGCTAGATATATTGAGTGAGAACACACTGTAGGACATTCTGTTGCAATTTGTGTGAGGTTATGCCATTATTTGGCACAACTTGACTGTACTAATGCTTCACTTGACTGTAAAGATAACCACTTAAGCGCCAAGCACGGCTAAAGTCGTTTTTAATCTGTTTAGTTTTATTAGCAGATTAAATCATTGATATCGGGAATGAAATGAGTGTTTAACATCAAGATTTGCAAATGTTTAGTGTCAAAATATAAATTTTTCACCCACTGGAAGCTGTGGGTCGCGGTAGCGAGACACAACTTCTAGGGGGTGAAAATGTAAATTCTAAAACTTAGCCTTAAAAGGTTAAAACGTGTGTACATATAAGGTAATAATATCACAAAACAGCTGAAAATAGTAGTCCAGACACCTGTTCTGAGCATGTGCTCAGGGAAGTATGAGATTACCCAATTTTGGGCTGAAAAATTTAAAATTGATTTAAATGACCTCAGCTGTAATAAATAAACCAAAATACTTAAATACTTACCAGTATACTCACTGTTCTTTTTATCTGGGGAACCACCATTCAGTAATTATATGCCATATTATTTTTTCTCGAGCCTACTCTAACTAGTAGGCAACTATTTGATCATAGGTATGGGTATAAAATTACTCGTCCGATGTCATTCGGACTTGTTTTATACTGAGAGAACGAAAACAAAATATTTTTCAAATTAAACTAAAGGGAATATAAACTCAATACTCGCTTTCACCGATTTTACTTATTTTCATTGATCCCTTTATTTTGATTCATTCGTGGGCATATGCTTCATTAATTTAAAGCTTGAATATAGGGCCTATTATTATTAACGGCATTATACGCAATAATTCTTCTAAACCTCGTTTTACTAAAGTTGTTGGCAACTACTAAGTCGGTAGTGGACTATAATTGGATCTGCGGATCAACTTCTTCAATCAATCAAATAGTAAGCGAGCCATTTGTTTACTCTGATTGCGACTTTAGACGGCCCGGTCATGCCGGGTACCATTTGTTCAGGTCACTGAAAGTCCTTATATTAGGTTGGCGTCAGAGATGGACAGCATAGAAAAAGCATCGTCCGCGCACCGGACTTTCGGGGCACAACTTTACGAATGGCAATGATTACAGTCTCTGTATCACACAAAGCCTGTTATTACCATCTTACCGACAGCAAGGCAAAACAAGGACTAACGGCCTCGAGGTCAAGCCTTGCTATCAGGAAGATGGTTATTACGGACTAGTGCAATTACAGTGCATGTAGAGAAGGGGACGTGGCGCATTGGCTAAAGCGCCCGACTGCCTCGTCAGTCATGCATGCGTCCCGGGTTCGAGCCCCACTGTTCCCGTGTGGGGGGCTAAGATAAACAACATTGTTTCTCCTTTCTCAATCTGACTAGGCACGTTAATGGCGGCCTCGTCGAGTTAAGGTTGAGACCAGCTCCTCACACATTGCATGTATATATAGGTCCGAAGGTGCGCAAGTGATCACGGTCCTGGTCTGGTTCACCAGCCCAAGGTCATAGCTCTGAGTCTGTGATGATACGTGAGCCGGGGGTCCACACTTGGTTTTACCCCATACCACACCGATTTTTGTATAAACCATGCGGATCAATTTGAAATCATCACAAATGTCTTAGTTAGCTCTTCCCCTTTCATTTGAATACCTATGTTATGGGTCTACGGCCATTATGAATGTTTTAATTATTTCAGCGCGGGGGCCGTCTTTAGACGTCAGAATCTGACGTCGACACATAATTCTGATAATTTCAAATCTGCGATTCCTTTTCCCCTGCACGCAATTTTCCAGGATTTGCGATGGTAGTCAATTAGAGGCAGAAAAGTGGATTATATCCGTGCACTGTCCACATTATATTATGTGTACATTAAGTTACAGTGTCAGACTTTGAACTTACAATACAATATAATGACACTATGATGACGCTGCTCGCCAGATATAGTTTCATATTCAATCGTTGGCATGCAAATATTTTCAATTGCATTTCAAGGTGTGCAACAGAAAGAAAGTATAAATGTATGGTGGATGCGAGAATCAAACACCCAGAGATTGAGGAAGACACAAATTGTATCTCTGCAACAAACATAGGTCTTTATATGCAGCAGATACATTAGCCTACTGTTCTGGGGTGCAAAGTCAAAAGGCAGTAACTGCTTACTTTACAAGTGAACAGTTACTGGATTTTGGATTTACAGAGCAGAATGGCTATGAGATAATGTTGTGATCGATATATATCCAAAGATAAGGTGATCAAGGCACAGAAAACCGCCCACTGATCAGCGACATAATCGGTCAGTCTACGGAATTTCGTGAATTGTGTGACCACATATAGTATAACAGCACATGCTGTAGCATTAATAGCATTGAAGTAGTTGTGTTCTTATAGATTCCAGGATGAATGACAAGATGATGTGTTATTTGAGGGCTGCAGCTTGGCTTTACGTCTCAATATGCTCTGTCAGTGCACGTATAAATGAAACGTCAGGGGTCAAGACGACGACGTTCTCGGATACCACACCAAAAATCACCATCAATTTGAAAAAGGCCATATTCAAAACAGACCCGATGTATTTTAGTTTGGGAATGGACTCCAATCTCATACGAAATCGCTGGGAGACATTTGACTTCGCCTCAGGTCGTCTGGCGCGGCTGGGCGCGGCGCTGTCTCCGGCGTATCTGCGGCTATCCGGTACGGACGCGGACAGGATGATATTTGACCGTGGTGACGGATCAGGGGAAACTATCCACGCGTCCGGCAAATCCCGGACCGTAGCGTCCCTGTTCCCGTCCAGTAACTTCACCATGACAGCACAGGACTGGGACAATATCAATGGTTTCTGCGCGCGGGTAGGCTGGCGCATCGTGTTCGGATTGAACGCACAGCTGCGACGCGGGGCGGCGTGGGATGAAACTAACGCCTTAGAGTTACTGCAATACAGGTAGCCCTATACTCAGCAAACACAAGGCATTCACCCAATACTGTTTCAATGTTGGGCCAGCGTCACAGATAGTGGGCCAACATTGAAACAGCATTGGTTGAATGCACCGTGTGTTTGCTGGGATGTGCCGGAGTTTTTAAAGGGGGGGGGGGGAGTTCAATGGGAATTGTTTTTGCCTGCCACTAAAAATTATAGATGTAAGTTTTTCTTGGTACAAAGAAGTCTATGGTTTTTTAACAACTATTTTTTGTCTTCTCATCTGATCAATGGAAATTTGAGTATCCTGATCACATCACAGATTATTTACCCTTTAAACCCTCACGATGCATTAAAGCATTATTTCGCATCTCTGACGAATTGCTTAATTTCCTGAAAACCGGTGGTTTTAGAACAAAAAAACTCATGGAACTGATTTAAAAATAACAGTATATTTTTTCAGTTGTCACCCACTTTAAGTCATCTTCGTCCACTACAAGTCGGGAATTGCGACAGCAATTCGCGGCTGTAGTGGATGATGATGACAATGGTAAATTCAGGCTTGAAAGGGCTAACAAACCAGTAAAGGCACTTGTTATGAATATAGTGTAAAAATGAACATGCCATTCTTACATTTTTGTATTGAGAAGACACATTCCCACGACATTAGCTATTAACTGTAATAAATAAACAATAAGTATAAGCTAAAAAACAATAAGTATAAGCTAATAAACAATAAGTATTCATTTTTTGCGTGGTTGTTAATGTTATCGAATGTAGATCCTTATGGTTAGGAAAAGGCATGCGTAAGCATGCATTATGAAATGTTTGATTGCACATCAACAAACGATTTATTAGATCGTAATTATGATTGTAACATGTCTTTCCAGCATTTTGAAAGGTTACGCATCAAATCTGGATTTTGAGCTTGGAAACGAACCTGACCTGTACCCCACACAGAAGTACTTGCAGCCAATCACAGGCGAGCAACTCGGCCATGACGTCAACCATTTAAAGAATTTGCTGACAGAGACACTGGGAGCTTACTACCACTCGTCAAGCATAGTAGGACCAGATGTAGCTAGCGCCACCAGCGACACATACGTCACCGATTTCCTACGCGCTGTTGACGTCACATCCGTTAAGGCTGTCACGTGGCATCAGTATTACGGTGGAGCAGAATTGAAGTATCTAGCTAATTACACGGATCCTGTAATTCTGGACTCGTACGTCTATGAAGCACACAGCATTCTCCAGGTGGTGTCTGCTGTCAGACCGGATCTACCTGTCTGGCAGGGAGAGACTTCGTCCACTTATGCGCCACCTGGTAACAGTATTGACGAGACGTACGTGGCCGGGTTCATGCTCCTGGACAAGCTGGGGCTGAACGCCAAGCTGGGAATCTCTCTGTTTGTCAGACAGACATTCTATGGGTTCTGGTTTGCTCTGGTGGACCAAGATCTCCTGCCCAGGCCCAATTACTGGGTGTCACTTCTTTACAGGAACTTAGTGGCAAGCACAGTCCTCAACACCACAGTCACCATGACAGGAAACGACCCCATGCGCCTGCGCATGTACGCGCACTGCACTTCCGATATAGTCCAGCACATGCGCGGTGCAGTCACTCTCTACGGTGTTAATATGTTCAGTCGTGAAGTCACTGTGGATTTAGATACTCACTTCACTGTGGATCAGTATTTATTAACATCAGGTGCATCTAATAATCTGACCGATACTAATATTAAACTTAATGGGAATATTTTAAAGTTGACAGATAATGATGATCTGCCGACATTGTCCCCGTTTCGCATGTGGAAGGCCGATAAAATATGTATGCCACCGATGTCTATGGCTTACTATGTGCTACAAAATGCCAGAGCGGCCCCCTGTATGTAGTAGCCATTCATAATGTGCAAGAACTTTATGAAGATAAAGTTTTTGATATGATGTAGGCTAATGTATTTCACAGATTAATCGTTCTCATAATAATATTTTTATTAGGTTAGCTTTTGGTAATAAAGAGACATTGAGACAAATGATAAACAGTTATTATTTTTATTTACAATACATTATGAGTAATAATTTTCAGTCACTCGAAGTTGTGGATCGCGGTTTCCACAACTTCAAGTGACTGAAAATGGGAGGGGACCCAGGGCCGATTATTTTATGAGATTAAAAGAAGTGGATTTAACCTGAGATGTTATCAAGCTGTGTACCAACAAAGTGAACTGTTTGCTGATACCCAGCAAACGCGCAGCAACGACCGAAGGTTGAGGTAATGGTGGGTCAGCGTCGTAGATAGATGACCAACATTGATTCAACATTGGTTCTACGTATTGTTAAAGCTGCATGGCTAGCTGTATTTCATTAGAAATTAGATAAAAGAATGCAATTTCATATAAACCCCTCACTTCCCAGATCTATAAAAAAATATATGTAGAACGATCCCAGTAAGTCATGAAGAAAGAACCAAAATAAAGGGCCCTTACACATGTACACATGTACATGTACAAGGAATTCTAGGGATACAAAATCACATCAATACTAAATTATTATTAGCTTTGTTCACACATATATAAACAATCATATAACGTAGATTAAATAATTTTAAAACATAGTTAAAGATAATATACTACTATATTGGGCTTTAATTATACCATTATACATATTATTGTTTATCTGTTTTTACATATACCAAGGATCCTTGCATATACATGTACCAAACATATCATCCCTCGGAGTTAGAAGGTGCTAAACTGCCACTTACAAAGTGGCAGTTTAGCACCTTCTAACTCCAAGGGATGATATAATTATATGGCTACCTAATTATATACATATGAGATACAAACGTCTTTTTGTGATTTGTGTTTTACGTTTTCCCTTCTGCGAAATAATATTCATTCAAAACACATTATCAAAACCATTAGATTTACATTGTCATAACCAATGAGTAAATTCATAATCATTTATTTCCAACAGTTTGAAAGAATATGCACCAGATTAAAATGGACAGTACATTTTTAAATATATACAGACAGTGGAAATCAGAGAGAATTAGGATAATGTTAAGAGCATCAGTGGGATGGGCCTCAGAACACCAGTCTGGAGCATGAAACCGGCTAATAAACTACCAGACAATCCCAGGATGTCCTTTGGATGCTCAGTCAGTCATATCACACCTATCAAAACGCAATCTATAAAAGTTTTTCACGGCCTTCATTCAAGGAGAAAGAACGAAATTCGATAGATTTGTAGATCCGAATGTACGAGGCGCGCAGCGCCGAGGATAATCGGATCTACGATTCTCTCGACTTAAAATACACAACATAGGTATATGTGTTCCAAGATTTGATATAACAAATCTCGTTTATATAGTCAGCATGATTAAATATGAAACATTAGCCATGCAGTGTCATGCTGAAATATTTATACTGTGCGCGACCCGGCCAATGTAAAAATAACAGGGTCCGTATTCTCGTACAAGTTACGATATATCGTAGGCTTCTGATTGGTCGAGATGGCCATCTCGACCAATCAGAAGCCTACGATATATCGTAACTTGTACGAGAATACGGGCCCAGTAACGTTAGATCCGTACATCCGAATCTACTGCTTTAACAATATAATAGACTGTCACCATGGTCACCGGTGTATTTTAAGTCAAGTGAACTAACGTTACACTGTGTTCTTCGAGATAAATGTCACCCAGAACTACATCTGCCCCGCATAATGCTCACGTATTTATATGGCATCCCCAGAATGATTTACTGTGTCACTTTAATCCTTAAGGCGCTACATTTAAAAACAATCACCCACTTGAAGTTGGATCTCGCTACCGCGACCCACAACATCAAGAGGGTGAATATTACTTGAATTTGTGCAGTGAATCGAGAAATCTGCCAATCTAACAATTTAAATGGTCATATCTCCTTTAACCCTTTAACCGCCAAATTATTCAATCTGAATTATTCAGATATGACAAAATGGAGGTCAACTGTTTGCAAATATTGCTGGTTGATGTCACATGTTATCTTTACCATGTTCAAAAGGTGGTACATGATGTGCTAATAAAAAATGAAAACCCTAATATATGCGGCACCGGCGGTCAAAGGGTTAAATATTATTGTTTGAATAATAAATAAAACGGCAAAAAACGGCTTTAGTCGTGATTAGATTATAGTCGTGATTGGAGGTTTAACGCTTTCAAACCCGAATTTACCATTGTCATCTTCATCCACTAGAAGCCGCGAATTGCTGTCGCAATTCTCGACTTGTAGTGGATAAAGATGACTTGAAGTGGGTGGCAGATGAAAAAAAGATATGGTTATTATTAAAACAGCTCCATGAAAATTTTCGTTCTAAAACCCCTAGTTGTTGAAAATTAATTTATTTTTTCAGAGATGCGAAACGATGCTTTAATGCATCGTGAGGGTTTAAAGGGTTAAGGGTTTATACGAAACAGTTCATCAGTCATTGTAGAATAAGTGTTAAACCGTAGGACACTGATGTCGACTAGAGTAGACATTCTCTATTTTTCTTAGCACCAGGATTACCCCTCATAACTGGTTGTTAAAAGAAAAATATGCCTTCAATTTTGAAATACTGATATATGCTGGGACCTAAATTTCGCAAATCACACAATTTTTCAGTCACTTGAAGTTGTGGATCGCGGTAGCGAGACACAACTTCAAGTGACTGAAAATTCAGGTTGAATAGCTCAGTGCTCTAAGGGTTAAGTGGGGAATATAAGGCCATCTAGCCATATCTGGATACGACGCGGTCTAAGTACTGGATGATTGACATATTCATTTTTGTAGCTCTTGTTTTTATCACTATTGTCGTAGTATTATTTGATGACATTGGTGGAGAATCTGTTGACGAAGGAAAATAAACACGACTCTGAAATGCAGCATTGTAATTTGATCACAAATATATGTAATCTATCTGCGCGTATTCAGTTGCTTCTCAAGTATTTACTTTACTTGAAGCGTTTCAGTTGTTTCTGCCTTATTTCTATAACTCAGAAAAAAAGAAAATAACAACAGCTACCAATATATTACAAGTTTTGATTCTTACTTTTTTCCATTTTGGTTGATAAAATGATCAACACAAAAAATGGGGGGGGGGGTACCTTTATTTAAAAGGGTGTCACACAACACCCCTTATACATGTTATAATGATCTTCTTTTAAATTATATAAACTGTCATATTAACTAACTTTGGTTTAAATGATGATCATTCCCAACGGTTGAGGCTGCACTGATAGTCAATTTGGTCTACTTCACAATATTGCAATATCTAACTTTTTTGCCTCAAAGTATTCCCCCTGGAAATGATCGCAAAAAACCGTAAGAGACACCATTGAACCAATGTTGGGCCAGCGTCGTATTCGTTGGACCAATCTCACGCCAACATGGGTTCAATATCCCGTGTTTTCAGGGGACGTCTCTAACGGTGGAGATACGTGGATATGCTTCATGTCCTACACATAGTACATGCGTACAATACCATGGAAAGGCAAACAGCAGTAACTACTCACTTCTAAAGTGAGCATTTACTGCTGTCTGCCTTTGCGTTCACCAAACACAGAGACCATGGTGTCACCTCATGCCAGACGATCACGGAGATGATGCCAATGTTGTTTTAATGCTGGGCCAGCGTCGTAGACGCGGAACCAGAATTTAAACAACATTGGGTCAACACCACATGCTTCCTGGGAGAGCACTCTCAGATTCTATGCTATGAAGGCCACGCATAATTATTAATCTGATTATTGGACATGAACATCCTTTTTTTCATTTGCAATTCTAACCCCTGTGTTCCTATAATAATACGTTTACTAATAATTACATAACACACTATTATTTCCTTGATGCTCTAATGGTCACAGTGTGCTCGATTAACCTTTGAAGTGCTAGGTTAAATAATTTCAGCTACCTGAAGTTGTGTCTCGCTACCGCGAACTCACAACTTCTAGTGTCTGAAAAATATCCATATTTGTTTGTTTTTGAGACCAAACATTTGCAAATCCTAACGTCTAAGTACTCATTTAGTTCCCAATAGCAGTCATTTGGTCCGCTAACAAAACAAGTCAAAAACGACTATAATCCGATTCCCATTAACAGTGGTGATTGATTTTCGCCGATTTCTCAGTCAATTCTCAACCAAATGTCATGAAAGTGTACAAACATTATTTTTTATTCGCATCGCGGCTTAAACTTGCATTAAATAATATTGTAATGTTTAAAAGTTAGTCTATTTATTTAACATGTAGTAAAAAAACTAAGAATGTCGCCCTATAGGCCCTATAACCGTCTCAGAATTTCATTACATGTCAAATGGTCTAACTTCTGACATACTAATAAAAACTTCGCGAAATTTAGGGTCGCGACGTGAATAGAACATAGTGTGTGTAAAATTTCATGAAAATTGATTAAGAATTGACTCAGGAATCCGCGAAATTCATTCACACTGGTTGATGAATTTAGTATGAATCTGACTAAAGTCATGCCCAGTGCTTGAAGGGATAAGGGTTTATTGTAGGCCTAATTGTTATGAAATTGTGCACACATTATTTACATGGTGTGGCCTTCTGTAGGCCTACGTAGGCCTGCATCTAAACCCGGATATCTGGTACACTGTCCGATGCCTGTATAAATATCACACACAAGAGACGTTGACTCAATGCTGTTTTAATGCTGGTCCAGCGTCGTAGACGCTGGCCCAGCATTAAAACAGCATTGGATCAACGTGGCTTTTTGGCTGATTTGGTCACATGATCTTGATGGTGAACATTCTGAGCGCATCCTGTCAGTCCGCATTTGTAGAACAGACCGAGAACAGAGAGGGTGACACAGCTTGAAAGCAAGTGCAATTCGTTTTTGCGCGGTAACAACCCGTGTCGGCACCTATAGTTTCACAGAGGACACAATACAGTAGGTTTAACTGTGCCGTGCAAAGCCAGAAGGCAGCATCTGCTGACTTGTAAAGTAAGCAGAAACTGCTGTTTGGCTTTGCAGGAGCAAAACTGGTGAATGGTTATGGCTGATTTCTCAATTAATTCTCGTCAATTTTCTTGAAATTTTACAAGCACTGTTTTCTAGTGACCACAGCTCGCTAATTTCTGTTGATGTGATACAAAGCTTGCTTGTTTCCGCTGACATGTAGAGAAGCTCGGACTCTCGCGCTGATGTGTGCCAAACTACCTGATGGCGGCCACTGGGCCTATATCATATACATGAAGTATATGATCTCTGTCCGCCATCAGGGAGCTCGGTACACCTCACTGTTCAAAATGTGACATTTCCAACTTGTCTATAATACATCTAGGAACGGAAATAATTAACTGTAGCGGTGACTACTTTGATAATTTCATTGATATTATTGTTGTTACCTTAGTTTCTGTAACATGTAGGCATAGCAAATGACGACCCTCCATCAACATGATTTACTAGGCCTACACCTCAGAAGTCGAAAGTGCTTTCATTTTTTTTTGCGAATTGTTGAGTGTAGTGGCCACCAGTAATATAAATAGCGACGGCTGATGTAAATCCTACCTTTGCAGAAGGAGAATGGGTGCTCCAGAGGAGACCGAACCTGTGGCGACGACAAACGGCCACTCTGTGCAGATCGTGGGGCGACTGGAGAGTCTGAGCTTATTCCGCAGCCTGGAGAACATGTACAAGACCCAAAAGAGCGGAGAGGGCCTTCTGGCGAGCACACTTGGTGTGGTGGAGAGGGGAGTCCTCGCAGTGTCCACACCACTCACCTACGTCCTCGGCTCAGTGGTGGAGAAATGTCCAGAGAAAGGTAGGAGGGTGCTTAGCCAAAGTTTTTCGACCGAGTGTGGTAGGGACACTCGGTCGAAAAAACTTTGGCTAGAGGCTGCTTTACTCAGTTAGCTAATTCGAATACTTTTTTTTGCAAATTAAATATTTTTGCATTTTTATACCCCCACACCATCAATGCACTTCCCACTTCGATACGGACCAGTACCGCCCAGAAGAGACAAAACAGTTTTACTTTTGGAAACAAAAAACACTTGAACGACACTTGCGGAACGAAAAATATGCAATAAACTGAAAATGATATGCGTGTGCAACATACTCCATGGCTTCAATAAATTATAAAAAAAAAAAAATTGGGGGGGGGGATAGATGAGTCGGTACACCAGTTGCTCCCTTTGGAAAATTTACCAGCACAGGGTCACTCACTTCAACTTGCTGTTCTATGTTCATATTTATTAGATAATCTGTCTTTGTGTAAGAACTCTTTTTTTTCAATAGTCTTACCAATTGCTTGGTGTGCACTCCGGCTCTAAGCGTGAGCCAGCTTTGCCAGCTCCTCATCTGTATATCTTTCCTCAGTTATGACTTATGTCCCCTATTATAATATCAACGCTTCTCGGAGCAGTACTCGTATTAGCGGACAATTGGCAAATTCTACTTTCAGCTTGAGAAACACATTCAGCCATGCCATCACACTTTGGTAGCTTCCATATCGACCAGTACCGCCCACGCGGGACAAAAGTTTTGCTTTTAGAAACAAAGACTAACTGCGAAATGAAAAAGGTGCAATAGATACTAAAAATTGTATGATTGTTCCAACATACAATTATAGTGATAATTGTTTTTTTTTGTAGATGTATCGCATATCCCAGTTGCTCCTTTTAGAAAACTTACTAGCACAGTGTCGCTCAACCCAACTTGCTTTTTAATGTTCCAATTAATTAGAGATCTGTCTTTGTATAAAAACTCTTTGATCTCAATGTTCCTAACACTAGCCTGGTGTTCACTATGGCCCAAAGCGTGAGCCAGCTTTGCTAGATCCTCATCCGTATATTTGTCATCATTTACGTCCGCTATTATACTTTCCACACTTCTCAGTGGAGTACTGATACTAGCCAGACATGTGATCTATTACATGCGATATATACTGTAACTCGGTCATCGGTGTATTACCATTACTATTACAGGTATTGCCAGTCTATTACTATTACTCTGCTATCCATTACTAAAACTTTCTGTAAAACTTTTAACAAATAAGTTAGAAAAAATCCTTTATTGTATTAAGCAACATTTTTATTCCATACAGATAATAAATTATGTATAATCATGTATGCTTATTATGTGTATCTCTCAATTATATCATACAAATTGTATAATTATAAGCTAACTATAATGTTCGTTTCATATCAATTGTTATTACATATTTTTATATATAATACAAATAATCTGATTATGCGATCTCATAATAAATGTTCTCGGATGCTAATACTAACAATGAAATTGATGCAGTCATAACACCAGTATGATTTTTAAATTGCAACTTATTTAAATTACTTTATATATTTCATTACATTATATATGAGGTAATTTAAATAAGTTGCATGAACATGATAAATGCCCATTGGATCTTACAAACATTAATTTTTCAAATACTTCAGCAGAGAAATGAGAGTCTGCATCTTTCAGGCCTAAACACTTCCACCACAATACTAAAGTCTTTCTACAGGGGCAGACGACACAGGCGGAGATATATGGGCAAAGCCCGCGACTTCAAGAATCATGTGACCCCAGCAGTGTTCTCTTTTGTAGTGACCTCCACTTTTGTTTAACTAGTTTTATCATTAAATTAATGCATAGACCTTTCAGAAAATGTATAGTTCTCCATAGCCTAGACAAGAAAAAATGTGCTTTTGACCACTGGAATGCCATAAAAATGACATTTTTGGCATGTCGCCAGCTTAAATTTTCGTCTTATACAGGTCACTGTTCATAAGTGGGTGCAGTTTTTGGAAGATTAATTGTTTGAATTTGACAACATTTAGTAGTGATTGTATAAAAAAAGAGAATTCTCATAAGTAGTATATTGTTCCTTGGAATATTGAATTTATGTTCATGTCGCCACAAAATAACAGAATACGTTACATTTAAATTAGTTAGTTGTTTTTATCTGCCAAAAATTGTAAGATCAACTAAATTTCCTTGCTGTGTGATGAATATGTAGTCTAACGTAAGTATGTAAGAAGACATAAACAAATTATGATATACCAACAGTGCTACTTTTGCAATAATCAATAGAAGCAAGCAAGCGCTATTTATTTTTTAAGAAAACAGAATACGTTACATGGACTCTGAAGATATAGTGATATGCACACTTAACAACAAATGTCCTTTTAGTTAATCACTAGGTATGTCTCCAAGCTGCAAGTAAAAAATTAGCCTGGCTACTGAACCCAGCTTCACAATTGTGAAAAAAACCCCAAAAATACAGAATACGTTACACAAAATACGTTACCTTTTGTAACGTATTTTGGTAACGTATTTTGGTAACGTATTTTGCTCTTCACTAAAACATGTGGTAATAGTGCATTATGTTTCGTAACAAAAATACAAAACACTCACACTTTGTTTATTACAACTATTTACTGGATATAGTGACATTTGATATATCATTAAATTATCATAGCATTAATTTTGTTAGGTATGTAACGTATTTTAGTAACGTATTTTGCATTTGTATTTGAAATATTAACCAACAGGCACGAAAAGACAGAAACTCAGTATTTATCGCTATAAAAATAATAAAAAAAGTGATGAGACAAAAAATACATCGATTATTCTATGTATCAGTGTGTAAAAACTTCCATTATACACACAAATACAGAATACGTTAATTTTAATTCTGCTAATGATTTTGTGCCTGGTGAAGTATAGTGCAAAAGTAGATGCAATAAGTCTGGTAACAATGACACACACAATTTATGTTATTGCCTAGGTTAATTTTAAACAATATTGCATGGTTATTAAACATGTAAACACTACTGTCCTTATTAGGAAAAAGATAAAATAAAAAAACACTAATATTTTGAAAAACCTTTATATCTGATATACTGCAATGTATAAAGACCATTTACACTTACCAACATTGAAATTACATTAATATATTTCATTTTGCATGTTTTTATTTTGTATAGTATTTCTACAATAATTCTCAATACATATCAGATATTTTGGGAAATGTTTAAACTTGTTTAAAAATGTAACGTATTCTGTGTGGGTTTTTTTGTACTTTTAATTGTTCATTTATAAAAATGATTAAAATTTGTGTTTTAGACTTGGTATCACAATTTTTTAAGACAAGAAATAATTATTTCAATATTTTAAAATAAAGTTGCAAAAAGAGGTCTAGTGAGAAGCTGATTTTTTTATATGTAGCTTGTGGAAAAGTCGCGGGCTTTGCCCATATATTTACCAGCTTTATTAGCCAAATATGGGTATTTGGATTCATTGCTACCCAGAAGCACAGTGGGTCTTTTTCTTTATGTAGCAGCGGGTCACTTAGATAGTTTTTAACCTCTGTGGTCAACATCAGTGTTCAAAGGTGGCTTATATGTGGGTCATTAGCTGGCTTCATGAATGCGTCAATTGTTGACGCATTCCACATTACGCTTCACGTACATCTCATTCAACAAATAATTAAATACCTTGTCCTAATATTTATTGATGTCTTGATATGATGCACCTGTACGGGCTCTCTGCGAGTACCTACAGCTTCCTCGTGTACTTTATAACTGCATTTGGCTTTTGGGGCCATTCTTCTGAAATATATGAAGTAATTTAATTAAGTTGCAATTTAAAAATCATACAGGACTGCATCAATTTCATTGTTAGTATTAGCATCCAAGAACTCTGGTATAACGGCTTTCCATAGACAGCTCGTTTGTTGGAAAATGATTACATTCAATTAATTGCTATTTCAAATACACCTAAAAGCTCATTTCCGCCCGTCAGTCACATAAATATTTGATAAAATCTCAAAATCAATTTTTGGCTCAATTTCCTCTTTATTATGCATGTTATACAGTTATAGAGCTTTTCTTGAGTGTTTTAGTAGAGCATGTAGTAATTAGTACTTAATAAATTTTAACATCGTCACTGTCATTGCAATCATTACCTCCTATACGAAGCACAATGTCCTGTATGCATTATTAGATCCTCTTAACGATTTGTTTGCATCGTTTATGTGTGCACCAGGACGGCTACGGACTTTATTGGCTGGATCTGTATTTTTGAAATTACGAATTATCGAGTCACGAATCAGTAAAGTTTCAATGATAGGCCTACTCTTATGATTTGAAGCCTAATTTTGATTTATACGAATAGTTCTGCTGGAGCACGAGCTCAGCGTTTTTGGCCTTCAGGTATTCACACTTACCATCTAGTGTTGTCAAATCGTAATTTATTATACGCGATATCTTTTCCCTATCAGTAACAAATTTAACCACAGTAGTGTCGTCAGCAAATAACATCATGTCACTATGTATGTCAACAGCAATATCATTTATAAACACCAAAAATAAAAAAAATAAAAGTGGCCCTAATATAAAGCTCTCTGCAATTTATACTTTCGTATTCAGAAAATTGTCCGTTTATCACTAGACGCTGTTTTTCATTGACCAAATTAGGATTCAATCCAGTGAAGTATTTTTCCTTCATTGCCAAGCTGTTGTAGTTTAAAACACAGGTGCTTTCTTTTCTTGGGCCTAGACTCTTTTTGACCTGTGTTGAATGCTGTGTGTGTGTTTGGTATTACGGAGTCGCTAGAATCAGTGACTATGTAAGCTTTGTTTAAACGTGCGCTCTTTCGTAATTGTCTCTTTGATTCTGTGCTTACCGCCAGCAGCAGGCTGTGAAGGGGCTGTGATACAGTTGGAATTTTGATACAGTGTACTTTCGTTGTAGTTTAAAAATCTTCCTCATCCTCAAAGACTTGTTGTCTATGAATTTGTTAAGGTTCCAAGAACAGGATCTGCGATTTCGTATTCCCAGGCCAGACTGGTTTTATGTGGCTGCTGGGACTAGCTCAAAGCTCAGATAGACTCTCAGTGCTGTTAGCATGGGAATCTCTTTCCGGCAGTGAACACATCTCACAACGAGACCAGCCGCCCTGGGACGTGTCGCTTTGGTAGAGCGCATGACTGCCCCCCTCAGTCATGTACGAGTCCCGGGTTCATTATATATTTTTTTAAATTATATCTGTGTGGGAGCAATGGCTGTAGCAGGCACGGGGCTAGTTCTATGTGTAGCAGCAGCCCTTAAATTGACGAAGAAGAGACAAAGAAAAGAATCGAGGAGGCTATTGCAAGTAAAGAGAAAAAAAGTGAAGGATTGGTTGGAGAAGAGTGCAGCTGGGCCCATATTCTCGTACAAGTTGCGATATATCGTAGGCTTCTGATTGGTCGAGATGGCTATCTCGACCAATCAGAAGCCTGCGATATATCGTAACTTGTACGAGAATACGGCCCCTGGGCCACAACATGACTCTGCTACACGAACTGGAGGAGTACGATGTTGCCAGCTTCAGGTGGTCGGGGTAATGTTTAGCTCTGCACCCTTCTCAGATATTATCTCTTTCTATTGGGCTTGTTAGCACGATCTGGATGCGTCTTGTCGAAGAAAACCGCTTGGCCTTGGTACCATACAGCAAGTTCTGCCTGGCAAGACAGATATGTGCCTGATACTTGGATTTTGAGGATGGAAGATTGTTGCTGGCGGAATGAAGCGAACTGGCATCGTCCGATTTATCTTCATCAGAAACTGCTGAGGAGTATGCTAGGGTTTAGAATATTGCTCTTTTTTTTCTTCGCTGGATTTTACTGGCTGTCTTGAATATCGCTCCCTTCAGTATCATCAGGTGGAGTACGTATCTGACTGTAGGTTTTTTCTCCCCCTTTTGATACACAAGCACCCAGTGCTGGATCAATGTCGGGTTGATGTCGCAGACGGCGGGCCAACATTAAATCGACATAGTTCTCTGATTATTTATTGTCTAGCGTGACGTCGATGAACATTAACACACTCTGCTCAACTGCACAGCGAGTGTTACAGTCGGTGACCTACATTACAGCAAGTGTGGATCCATAAATACGAGTGTGTGGTATAATTTTACTAGCAAATAAAAAATATAATTACATTTTTACATGATAATAGTATTATCAATACTTCTATTTTTGCAATTTTGCTGTAATCCTCACGTCACTGTAATCCTCACGTCACTAAGGTATCATCACTGCTGACAAGAGTTTATCTGGACGTCTGAGCATGCCTCGGTGTAAATCTCCTAGACATGCCCGGAAACCCTTATTGGGCGAGCGAAGGATGACACTCCCTATCACCCCACCCTTTCATCATCAGTGATCATCATATGTATATCATTCATCTCATCAAAAGGACTGCACTGTTTTATCGTATTACACTTTATCAAATGACAATAGTGCCGAAAAGTGAGGTAAAGCAACAATGTACTACTATTATTACTACTACTACTACTGCAGGGGCGGATCCAGAATTTTGAAAAAGGAGGGTCCGATTGATAAATAAAAAATAGGTGTAATTTGTTTTGTAGTAATTTATGAGGTCTCGGCACTCTAAATTTACTAGGGTAGTGTCTCAAGTTGAGGCATTACCCTAGTAAATTTAGAGTGTCAAAGACGATATTTTGGCAATTTTGATCGATATTTAGTTTTAAAAAAGTGGGATCGAGATCCCCATCTAGATCCGCCAATTGGATCGTCTATCGTATCTCGGGAGCCAATGCCAACAAACACTTGACAAGCGTTACAGACGATGGTCCAACATTAAACTAGCGTAGGTTAACGTCGCGTTTCTGTTGGATTGTGCCTATGTGTGTATTTCAAGTAGAAGAAAGAACACAGTTGTATTGATTGGTAAAACTGATACAGTGGAGACGCGTAAATCGGACCACCCATGGCCCTCGGTCTGACTGAAAGTGGTCCCATTTTGGAATCGGTCCGATTTGTGAAGGCAGCTACTTTTAAATGCGCTTTAAAATGGCTGTACCTGACTTTTACCAATTCCAAATTCATCTGCTAATTGTCTTTGACTGCGAGATTTGTTGGTGTTAATCAATTTTATTTTATCTTGAAGTGACAGCTCTTTTCGCTGTTTACTCGCCATAATGGGAAAAACATAAATGGGATGTGCTCGCTCATAGAGTTTGACTGATAATGTTTCAATCAAGCAACTCGCTTTGTATTTAAAGATTTGACAGTCATACATGGACTCAATTTCAATGAACTTGGGGGAGTAAAAATCCTTGTTTTCATTAGATCGTGAGTGATGACAGGAACATGTTTGTTTAGAGTGATGATACGCATTGGTAAACTGGAAGTCGATCAGCCGTGAATAACCCCTTGATACAACATACATACATTTTCACACTAAGCTGTCATCGTAAGTTCGCGCTCTGTAAATTATTTGGAGCTGTATCAACACAGAAACACGGTCGTAGGAGCTAAAATACTACACCGTTGAGAATCGACCAACCGAAGAGGCGCGACTCGAGGAAGGGCCATGATCATTGATAAGGCGAGTGATTGCAATTTGCACTGAAAACAATTTTTAAAAGTTGAATTACAATTGTATGATTTATCTCGCCAGCGCTAATCCTTTCCGTTATCCAATTAAAATTAAAAAAATGACAGTAAAGCAAGCACAGGGTAATTAAAATATGTAGCATAACCAATTAAAATACACCAATATAATATACACCGAAACTAGAGATAAAATAGCCACTGCATATAGCAAAAAACCTCCGGAAAGCATGGAAATCTACTGTCGCAGCCTCCCTGATAACATATTATATACTAAACCGGCCTATTCAATTAATCGCACATACATACAGAGAATACAAACATCATATATAAACGGGTGACTTGTGAGTTTTCCATATAACAATGTAACGTTAAAGGGACTGGCCCAGTCTGAAATCATAAAAAAATCGGTGATTTTATTTTGGCTTCTTAATATGACCATATGATGTAAACATGTCCACAGACTAGAACTGCACAATTTTTTTTTATTTCTCGTGCTGCGCATTCACCAGTTAGCCTGGGCCAGTCCCTTTAATAATGGCATGAGGATGCATACAAAATATGTATGGCCTTCACACAGGACAAGGCACGCACACAGGAACCTTTTGGTTTATTTTAATTAAGCAGCACTCGCCGAGGCGGGCCGTTTACTGTATTCCACACGGTCCGCCGTCGGCGCCGCCGCCGCAGTTATTTGTTTTCAAGATAGCTACTAATCTATCAACTTCCTCATACTTCACATAGCCATCACATACCACTGGGGAATTGTTTTGGGGACATTATGATCCTCACATCATCAACCCTTTAATTACTATGGCCACTAACGAAGAAATGCTCGTTAGCGCATTTCAGGAAAAAGTTGCCATCAGATCTACTTTAATTTGGCAAATATGTTCAGCTATGTCAGCCAATGACCTGATTAACTTTTGGGATCAAACAATGTTGTAATATTTACTTAGCTCAGAAATGCAAAATGTCTGGACCATGAATATAAAACAAAATTTAATGTCTAATACAGGGATAACCCATGACAAATTTCACACTAAAAAATCCAAAATGGCCGCCAGTCGGCCATTTTTTTTTAATTCAATTTTTTATTTTTTATTTTCACAATTCGGAAATCTTGCATGATAGCTGATCTATGATCAATTTCAAAATAGTAGTCGAGCGATCACGGAGGGCTACTTTCGTGTTCGTTTCCGAGCAGCTCCCTCTAGTTAATGATTTCAATCACGATCCAGATTACATCTATGGAGAATCATCGACCTAGCTGGGGTTCGAGTAAAAATGTCATATAATAAAAAAATATTCAATGATCTAAGGGAAAAATGTATGCAAGATCAAACAAATATTTAAAATGACTTACTATCTTTTTCACATTGACCACATGTAGACGGATCTGTCTCAAATTCTCTCTCAACTTTTCCAAATACTGCAGTAGCTGATGTATCAACATGCACTACAATAACAAAAGTACAATACAATAAAATATTGCATTTAATTTTATCACAAAATATTGCATTTAATTTTATCACATTTCATAATTCTGAAAATTATGAGAACACGTGTTGACTCCGTTTACAGAACGGCGAGACATATTAGGACGATAGTATTCAATTACTTGAACATGTAAAGCCAAAAATGTCTTAAAAGGCCCCTATCCTTCAAGCCTTCCCCCTAAAATAATATACTATTTTAGGGTTCTTCAACAGGTGATAAATGTTTTGTTTTAGTGATTAAACACTATTAGTCTAACAGTATTTCAACATTTGGATGCGAAATGAACCCACTGCTTATGTGTGGCCAGCTATACTTTTTGACAAATATGACTAAATGCACAGATGCGTATCTTTGATTAGTTTTTATTTTATTACTTTAACCTGCAATGCTGAAAATTACTTTCATTTATTACCTTCCCTCCGTTCAGTGGGATTGCTTGGTAAATCTGTAATAAAAACATAAGTTTTGCATGGCTCATATTGTGTAGGAATGTGGGCAAGGATATGAAAGCGAACACTATTTATGAACGAGTAGAGCCATGACATTGACTTTGAGCTTTGAACTTTGAATGTATACTCCAGCAACCCTTTATTGTGGAGTATCAGGGTGGATGGGGGGGGGGGGGGATAGGCTGGCAGATCTAATCGACCAGCTGACTCTTGAATGCTGCCACAGTTTTCGATTCTATGGCAGCTGCTGGAAGAGAATTCCATTCAGGGATAGTTCGATGCCAAAAAGAATTTTGTCCCAGTGTGGTGTTGGCTCCGATGTGTTTATAGGCCTGATTGTGCCCACCACGTTTCTTTTATCTGCTGGGATTAAAAGGTCATAGATAGGAATTTCGACTAGCTCCTTTAAAATTTTGAACATACATAAAAGTCTAGAATTTGTTCGTCTTGTTTTCAAGTCAGTCAAGCCCAGGTTCTGAATGAGAGATGTCACATTGGCTGTTAGTCTATGATTTTGGGTGACAAATCTTGCTGCTGCTTTTTGATTTTTTTCTAATTTATCAATGTCTTTTTGTCCAAATGGGTCCCAAACTGCTGAAGAATATTCTAAATATGATCTGACCAGGGAAAAATAGGCAGTCTCCCTTAATTTAGGGGGACATGCTTCAGGTTCCTCCGAAGGAAGCCCAGGGTAGAATTCGCTTTACTCGTAATTTTGTTAATGTGAGCCTCCCATTCCAGAGTCTCGCTAAGGCAAACACCAAGGTATGGTGTTGATGAAACATTTTCTAATGTTTCACCTTTCGGGGTGTACTGGAATTTCAGGTCTTTTTATTTCGGCCTGGACACCCTCAGGACCGAGCATTTCGAGGGGTTGAAGCACATTCCCCATCGATCTGCCCAGACCTGTAACGCAGATAGGTCTATTTGTAGTTTCTCCTGATCTGCCAGACCTTTTATCGTGCGATACAGGAGACAAATCATCTGCAAAGAGACGAACCTGTGACGAGACCGTTGAAGAGAGGTCATTAATGTAGGTCAATAATGTAGGGGTCTGAGAACAGTGCCCTGGGGCACACCGGACTTTATACGGGCTGATTCTGGCCATCAACTACTACTTTTTGGGTTCTATTCGTCAGGAAATTTTGAATCCAATTAAGAGTTTTCCCCGAATTCCATAGTGATCGAGTTTGTGTAAGAGGCGTTGGTGGGGGACAACGTCAAAGGCCTTGCTAAAATCTAACACAACAACATCTGTCTGTGTCTTGCCTTCAACATTTTGAATAAATTCATCAGTTGTAATCAAAAGCTGAGTGTTTTGATCGAAAGCCATGTTGTACAGGTGTTAATTTTTTTTTTCGATAAATGGGACATAATTTCTTTACAAATGATGTGTTCGAGTAATTTGTGAATCATGAAAATGTCTCTTGAATCATGCATCAAAAGCTTTACCGTTTTTTAAATAGATTATTTATTATTCATTTTTCGAAATGTTATCATTGTGTGATATAATAAAATGATTATAAATATGCGCCTTGACGGAAAAAATGTCGATATGCACCGAAAAAAGCAACCCAGCTTACCTCAATTCACAGTTGTAAGTCATGGTTAGATTTGGAATTAGCTGTTACCAGCAAACACAAAACATTTGTATACCATTTATACAACGTCGGCCCAACGTCTACGATGCTGGACTAGGATTGTATAATGGCTATACAAATGTTTTGTTTGCTGGGTAGCTATTTTTTTAACTATGTGCAGCATACTTATGTGCTTATATTTTCTTTGAACAATCTCCTCCAGATCACGTTGTATAAGTATTCGACTACCTGTATGTTGAATAATTAAATCTGAGATTTTCTATTTATTTTGAGAAATAACAGAAGGTAAATGACTACGACGCGAGTTCTGTCAATATGTTAATATTGACAGGACACGTGCTGAAACACTATCTCTTAATTGGACAATGTGTCGAGCTGCACGCGATATCCCATTTTGGACTCTGTTCGCCTTCTAATTGTTTCTTGTCAATGACATCGGACCTCAGTATCGTGCTGGTTTGATGCTGGATCACTGTAGCAGACGATCAACCAGGATTGGGTGATGTATTGTGAGTGTTGGTATGTAGGTGACATGTTCACACATTGATATGATCATGATGATAAGGGGCTAGGAGTGGTAAGGGGCTAGGAGTGGTGACCGGTAGACGCAACACCTGACCTAGTGTTGTTTTGCCATTGAGCCAGCGCCGTAACCGGTGGAGCGGTATTGAAGCAGCATTGGACACGTGTCTCCAGTTTGCTTGGTAGCCAGACGACAAAAAACGTCTGGACAATTGTATAATCATGAATATATTATTTTTTATCTTTTCTTCTATGCTAATAATATAATAACGACCACGGTTTATGTAGGCTGATGGGCAAATAATTTTTTGTCCAATGTATGGTCTTTTTTTTGTTTAGTTTTGTACTTTTTTATTGTATATGCATTGGGAATGTGTATATATTTGAAACCGTCAATACAAACTTCGACGTTTTCTTTATGTAACGTGTGTTATTCCGGCACTTGTTTTCGTATTTTATTTTGTATGTATAATGTCTGCCATTCTGTTACTGAACTGGGACTGTGAATGCGCCAACCTCGCGAATATTACCAGATCTACAGTATTTATTGTCCTATCCATATCATGAAAAAGTGAAATAACACACTAAAATTCATTATAAATATCCGCTACATTTCCTCTGAACAAAATGTTTGACCCACCCAGATTGTTTTAATTGATAAATAGTAGACCCTACATCATACTATATATTATATTAATAGTTTTGTTATTAGCTAGTCACTGAATTATCTTGACTAATGCGAGTTTTTCGTGTTTTCCAATTTCAAGTGAAAAAAATACGGCCGGGATTCATATGGGGGACAATCTTCCAAGTGATTGGCTTAAATACTCTATCAATAAATCGTAGTGATTCAAAAACATGATTTACATATAGAAAATATGTGACTATAGTAGTATTTTTCGCCCCCATCCATGAAGGGTCATTAGAGATCTTCTCCGTCTGTTGAATGCGGTGTACGGCATTGTACAGAAGCACTAATCTAACAATCATCCAAGGGCAGCTGCAGCATCTTCGTATCTGGCCATAATTTTCAGGCGGATTGCTAGTGGCGTACCCTGGTTCCTCTGCTCAACAGCGGAGCCAATTCAGCACTCGCATCAGTGCTGACGCTGGTGTAGGGCGTGGCAGCCTTAAATAACCGGCAATAACGTGTTTGACAAGTCTCTCACGTGGGATGAATGGAGTTACCCAGAGAGAGTTATCCATTGTTACTCTGGGGACATCAATGCCATGGAGTTGCAGCATTAAATTGCACAGCAAAACCCAAGTCTCCGGCCGTCTGGGCATGTCTGGGGGTAGATCTCCTAGACATGCCGAGAACCCCTTATCGGGCAAGCAAAGGAAAACGCTCTCAATAACCCACCATGCCCTATCACCCCTACCCTCACATCATCATCTGTACATCATTCATCTCATCAATTGACTACAACGTTTTTATCGTATTACAGTGTCACTTAAAAGACTATTTGTGCCGAAAAGTGATGTAAAGCAATGATTTACTACTGTAGATATATCTTATCGAATTCGTTTTTTCTCCTTTACGTATTACAATATCACTAGTCTACAACAATAATCCAGGAGAAACTGCTCCTCCCCCAATCTGGTCATAATCTTCATTGGAGGATTACCAGCGGCTTACCTAGGTTTCTCCGCTCAACAGTGTAGCTAATGAACCTCTGGTATAAGTGATTGCTAATGTGGGTGCTGTAGAGCAGTGTTTGACATCAGGTCGAACAGTCGGGATGAATAAAGTTATCCCTCTAATATTTTTACTTTGGGGACTATCCGACCCGACAATAGCAGAGCCGAGTGAAAGGCATGGCATTTCGGCATTAAGTTATGCTGAAACCCAAGTCTCCAGCCAGGTTCGTATGTCTAGGGGGTCAATCCCCTGGAACCCCTTACGAGTGAGTGAAGGAAATCCTACCTTAAACAATAACACACCATGCCCAATCACCTCACCCTCAGTCATCAGCTGTACATCATTGATTTGTTATTTACATATACTGCACTGTTTTTTACTAGTCACTTCAATATCACTTTTCGACCAACATTTTTACTTGTCCAAGATGACAAATCCAGGTGATGTGAGCTGAGCCACTGCGTTCCATGGCATCACACCTTGAGGCATATTAACTGTGCGTCTACTCACCTGACATAGACAATACATGTATCACGTTATCATCCTCACCACACACCAGAAACTGATTGTCACTGACAACTACATCCGTGTGCAGATGTATCTACTTTAACCCAGTATTTCTGACTTCACCCTCCGCACAGTAACGCTGGTCCACATTAATTCAAAGTAACCGTTTCATGTCAATATACAATAGACAAAGTTTTATTTAATCAGATCTACATAAATATGTTCGTATTACAGACATGTATGAATACATGACAGGAGAGCATGTTGAAGGTGCGTAATAATTGTATCATAATAATACAACGTACATACAATTTGTATAGTCACTCACTTTACGAAATATATCATTTCTTTCAATAAACTTGCATTATTAATTAATTTCGTATGTTTTGAAATGGAGAACAATTAAAAAGCTTGGCACTCTGAATTTACTAGGCTACAGCCTCAAGTTGAGGCGCTACCCTAGTAAATTTTGAGTGTCAAATACCGATATTTTGGTCATTTTGATACGTGTTAAATTTTGTAGAAAAGGGGGATCGGGATCCCCATCTAGATCCAGCAATGGATTGTCCATCGTATCTTCAGAATCCATCCTAACAAACACTTTACAAGCGTTACAGACGATGATCCAACTTTAAACTAGCGTTGTTTAACGTCGCATATCTGATGGATTTTGCATATGTGTATTTAAAGTAGAAGAAATAACTCGATACAATAGATTTGTAAAACTGAATACATACATGTATTCAGATTTACAAATATAAATGAAAATACTCGATTTTGTTCTTTCTCTTTTACATATTACAGTATCACTACGACAACCATCCGCGAGAAGCTGCAACCTCCTCCAGTGGGTCATTATCTTTATTGGAGGATTGTCAGCGGTTTGGGGTACTGGGATGATTGCTAGTAGTAGTACTTTTCGCCCCCATTCGGGGAGGGTCATTAGGGATCTGTTTCGTCTGTTGGATGCTGTTACGGCATTGTACGGAAGCACTAGTCTACAGCAATCATCCAAGGGCAGCTGCAGCCTCCTCGTATCTGGCTATAATCTTCGGGCGGATTGCCAGTGGCGTACCCTGGTTCCTCCGCTCAACAGCGGAGCCAATGCAGCACCCGCATCAGTGCTGGCGCTGATGTAGGCTGTGGTAGCCTTAAATAACCGGCAATAGCGTGTTTGACATTAGGTCTCTCACGTGGGATGAATGGAGTTACCCAGAGGGAGTGATCCTTCCTATTGTTACTCTGGGGACTATCCGACCCGAGGATAGCGGAGCTGCGCAAAATGCCACAGAGTTTCATCATTAAATTGTACAGCGAAACTCAAGTCTCCGGCCGTCTGGGCATGTCTGGGGGTATATCCCCTAGACATGCCCAGAACCCCTTATCGGGCGAGCGAAGGAAAACGCTCTCAATAACCCACCATGCCCTATCACCCCCACCCTCACATCATCTGTACATCATTCATCTCATCAATTGACTACAACGTTTTTATCGTATTACAATGTCACTTAAAAGACCTTTTGTGCCGAAAAGTGACGTAAAGCAAAGATTTACTACTACTACTTGTCAGCGGTTTACCTCGGCTTCTCCGCTCAACCGCGGAGCTAATGCAACTCTCCGAATTAGTGCTCGCCGCTGTTGCCGCGTAAAGCCTGAAACACAATAATGTTTGTCGAACAGTTGCGATGAATGAAGTTACCCCTCAAATATTGTTACTCTGGGGACTGTGCACCTGAGGTGTGAAAGGCACAGCATTTCATCATTAAATTGCGGTAAAATCCAAATTTCCCGCCATGTTTGCATATCTGTGTAAATCCCATAGAACCCCTTAATGGGTGAGTGAAGCAAAATCCAACTCAATTAACCATGCCAATATCGCCACCGTCACGTCATCAGCTGTACATCATTGTTTTCTTTTCATCTACATAATTTGCACTGCCGGTAACTTAGTGTAAAGTAACTAGAATATCGCCTGGTCGAAAAGTGATTTTAGGAAACATTTTTACTTGCCAAAGAAGACAAATCCAGGTGATGCGAGCTGAGCTAAGCTTTTCATGGCATCGGTCCCCAGGCATGTTTGCTGTTCGTCTCCCCACCTGGCATAGACAATACATATATCACGTTATCATCATTACCACACCCAGATGCTGTTTGTCACTGACAACTACACCCCGTGTACAGATGTATCACCTTTAGTCATTTCTGACTTCACCCTCCGCATCTAAACCCTCCGCACTGCTGGTCTACATTAATCCACAGTAACCGTTTCATGTCAATATACAATAGACAAGTTTTATTTGATAAGATCTACATAAATATATTCATATATATTACAGACATGTATGAATACATGCCAGGAGAGCATGTTGAGAGTGCGTAATTATTGTATCGTAATAATACAACGTACATACAATTTTTATAGTTACTCACTTACTAAATATATCATTTTTTTCAATAAACTTGCATAATTTGTACTATTGATTTATATTAGTTACATTCATTAACGTTTCAAATTTTACTGATAAGATCAGTATCTGTGTCGTTTTTTATTAATTTATTTCGTATGTTTTCAAAGGGAGGACAATTACTAATAGTGAAATTAGTCACCAATAGCTTTTGTACACAACTCACATATTCTGATGTTGAGGGGTATACCTCGTCTGCAACCTGATTCAACCTTTAATCTAAGTAGGAAAAATTAGTACAGTGGGTTTTCCGTTTCTTGTCCCATCTTTCAGTCCAAAATCGTGGTAATATACCAATAGTTTCTTTCAGCACAGTCTTGTTGAGAAATACACCCGTGCCTTCTGTCCGTTGTTAAAACCGTAGATTCGGATCTACTAGCCTACACTCATTCTAGTTACTGCTGACCAGAGTTTCTCTGGATGTCTGGGCATGCCTGGGGGTGAAACGCCTACATATGCCCAGAACCCTATATTGGGCGAATGAAAAAAACATTGCAACAACCCACCACGCGCTATCACCCCACCCTCACATCATCATCTGTATACCATTCATCTCATCAAAAGGACTGCACTGTTTTTATTGTATTACAATTTCACTTAAATGACCATTAGTGCCGAGAGGTGACGTAAAGCAACAATTTACTACAACTACTACTACTGCAGGGGCGGATCCAGAGTTTTGACAAAAGGGGTGTTCGATTGATAAATAGAAAATAGTTGTAGTTTGTCTTGTAGTAAGTTATGAAAGCTTGGCATTCTAAATTTACTAGGCTACAGCCTCAAGTTGAGGCACTACCCTAGTAAATTTCGAACGTCAAATACCGATATTTTGGTGATTTTGCTGCATGCTAAATTTTAAAGAAAGGGTGATCGGGATCCCCATCTAGATCCGGCAATGGGTTGTCTATCGTATCTGCAGAGTCCATCCTAACAAACACTTGACAAGCGTTACAGACGATGATCCAACTTTAAACTAGCATTGGCTATAGTCGCATGTCTGATGGATTTTGCCTATATGTGTATTTCAAATAGAGGAAATAACTCGATACTATAGATTTGTAAATCTGAATATGTGTAAATCTGAATACATATTCAGATTTACAGATATAAATGGAAATACTCAATTTCGTTCTTTCCCTTTTACATATAAAGTATCACTACAACAACCATCCGCGAAAAGCTGCAACCTCCTCCGGTCTGGTCATTAGCTTACCTCGGTTCCTCTTCTCAACAGCGGAGCTAATGCAACTCTTGAATTAGTGCTCACCGCTGTTGCCACGGTAGAGCCTGAAACACAATAAAGTTTGTCGAACAGTCGCGATGAATGAAGTTACCCCTCAAATATTGTTACTCTGGGGACTGTGCGACCTGAGGAGTGAAAGGCACAGCGTTTCATCATTAAATTGCGGTAAAATCCCAAGTTTCCTGCTGTGTTTGCATATCTGGGTAAATCCCATAGAACCCCTTAATGGGTGAGTGAAGCAAAATCCAGCTCAATTAACCATGCTAATATCCCCACCGTCACGTCATCAGCTATACATCGTTGTTTTCTTTTCATCTACATGATTTGCACTGCCGTTAACTTAGTGTAAAGTAATTTAAATATCGCCTGGTCAAAAAGTGATTTTAAGAAACGTTTTTACTTGCCAAAGACGACAAATCCAGGTGGTGAGCTGAGCTAAGCTTTTCATGGCATCAGTCCCCAGGCATGTTTGCTGTCCGTTCCCCACCTGGCATAGACAATACATATATCACGTTAGCATCATTACCACACCCAGATGCTGTTTGTCACTGACAGCTACACCCCGTGTACAGATGTATCACCTTTAGTCATTTCTGACTTCACCCTCCGTATCTAAACCCTCTGCACTGCTAGTCTACATTAATCCACAGGAGCCGTTTCATGTCAATATACAATAGACAAGTTTTATTTGATAAGATCTACATAAATATATTCATATATATTAGACATGTATGAATACATGCCAGGAGAGCATGTTGAAGGTGCGTAATTATCGTATCAAAATAATACAACGTACATACAATTTTTACAGTTAATCACTTTACTAATTATCTTTTTTTTAAAAGGCTGGCAAAATTTGTACTACTGTTTTATATTAGTTACATTCATTAACGTTTCAAATTTTACTGATGAGGATGAGTATCTGTGTCGTTTTTTAATAATTTATTTTGTAGGTTTTCCATGGGAAGACAATAAAAATATAGTGAAATTTGTCACCAATGTCTTTCGAGCACAACTCACGTATTCTGAGGTTGAGGGGTATACCTCGTCTGCAACCTGATTCAATCTTTAATCTCATCAGGAAAAATTAATACAGTGGGTTTTCCTTTTCTGGACACATCTTTCAGTCAAAAATCGTGGAAATGTACCAAAGGTTTCTTTCTCAGCACAGTCTTGTTGAGAAATACACCCGTGCCATCTGAACATTGTAAAAACCGTAGTTTCGGATCTACTAGCCTACAAGTTTTTCCTTCAGCACAGTCTTGTTGATAATTGCTGTGATACCAAGTGCATGTAGTCTGTTGGCATAAGCTATGCAACTCATTCAAATAGAATAAATTGGTTCCGTCCTCTACATCATTTTCTATTTTTGCTACTATTTCAACAAATGCACGAGCTTCGGCCATATTCTCGAGATTATCTTGAGGTTGATTATGTCGACAGAAGGATCTATAACGGTTCTGTACTTGGTGAGACATGAGTTGCATCTAAAGCTACTAAATCACCAGACGATATTCTAGCAAGCATATCAGTCTCTTCCATGTGGGTCGCCATTGTTCTGAGGGATGTTTCGGCACAGTTAGTTGAATAACTAAGGAGAGTTCCAGTATCATCAATACAAAATACGGATTAATGTCTTATTTCAATTTTTGCCGTTTGTCATCATCTACCGATTTATTTTCTAATATTCTCATTTGACGGTCCAGTCTACTATTATTGAATCGTTGAAGACAAACTTTGTGACAACAAGCATTTTTTTCAACTAAAATGTCAGCAGTAGATTCTGTACAACTGGAAGCTGGCATGGTAATGCATCTATTTTTTTAAATTGCTCTACGTTGATCAATAAGTTCTCAAATACAATATATGCCGAAAACCGTAGCCCTTTATTTGGATACATCAGTTCATCAGATGTTTCCATCTGACATATGAAACATAACGACCAATCCATTGTGACGAATGTTCAGTTGATAACCTTAAATATAAATAAATACAGTACCAGACAGACAGACAGACGGATATTTTATTGACAGAAATAAGTCATTACAGACTTGTTGTCATAGTAATCATGATAATGAGAGATTTATGTACATGTATATACAAGAATGTTAATTTGTTAAAATCATATGACAATATACATGGTATGACAAACAACTAAAATCATGTTAAGTGGCATTGCCATAAAAAAAACGGTTAGTTCGGTAATATAAATGGCTACTACTTAAATAAAAATAAAAAGCATTGCCAAGATAACATGGGGGTCTACCATTTTTGTTTCCCACACCAAAACCAGAGATAAAACAGCTACTATGTATAACATACTAATTATATATAGTAGCGAAAAGACACTCTGGAAAGCGTAGAAACCAAAAATATATACAAGTGCATAATTATGCTACAGTAATTGAGTATGAAATAAGACAATGATAAAAATTATATGGTATATTTAAAAACCAAATATAATATAAAGCAGTACAATGAATGTGGCAATCCGCGAAACAGGTAGCTACGAGCCATGTGACCATGTAAGCACAGTAGCTATGAGCTCGTATATTCCCTGATATTAACCTGTTAACTTAACAGTAATAACGACGGGTAATAATTATTTGTGCAATTCACAGTGGACATGGTCCTCGCACAAAAACATCTTATTTTAATTCACTACTTTGTTTAATTCATACTATTTCAATCACGACCTAGTTAGTACCACAAACATTCCCGACCTCGTAGAGAAAATCAGTTGACTTTGCAACTCTGAAATCCTTCATAAGGCCCCACCTCGTCTGATAACAAAGGCGACGGAAACGTCCCTAACCGGCCCTAAAAAGCCGAATAATAATTCCGAGAGCATCAGCCGTCCTGATAAGTGTTAATACCCAAGTCAGATCATGAAAGCATGATAATATGGATAATATAGCGACAGGTGACTTGTGATTTATTATACTCGTGTTTTTAACCCTTAATTTGTTTAAAACAACCATAGATAAATTGCACTAAAAAGCCGAATAATAATTCCGAGAGCATCAGCCGTCCTGATAAGTGTTAATACCCAAGTCAGATCATGAAAGCATGATAATATGGATAATATAGCGACAGGTGACTTGTGATTTATTATACTCGTGTTTTTAACCCTTAATTTGTTTAAAACAACCATAGATAAATTGCGCTAGTGACTTCACCACTTGTTATGTCTCTAGATGTCATAATTCGTAGAAACATTTCATTTGTCGGCTGTATATTGATAGTTGCGGTTACAGAGTTAAACAAGATTTTGCATTCATTATTCATAGCGCTACAGTAGATGCATCAATTTCGCTTAATTCACACCTTGTGCATATTCACTGATTTATCGGACATCAGATCATGTGAGCTCATTCGAAATCACTGATGCATTGAATTTTAAGAGACCATGCTGGTATGATACAATAAAATAGTACATAAAAACAATGAAAGATGTAAGTAACTAAAGATATTGTTAATATTTTTAATAATGTGTGGCTACTAGAGCCCCTGCTTGGTATATTTGGACTACAAATTACTCTTTTAAAGATAGTCTACAATACCGTCCAGCTGCTACGGGTGCGAAGTGGGCTTAGTCTAGGAGAGCACAGCCCGCGTTGGGGAAAGGCCTAACTTAACCACTCTACCCATCAGTGTCTCTGGGATATATTCGCCATAAACACATTTTTGACAGGAAACAAATACTTAAATCACGTACAGGGGAATCAACATTAAAACATCGTTTACATAGAGCAATAATATTATTTATTATCATTAATTATTATTTATTGCATCGGCCACATTTTGTATATTTAGAGCCTCCAGGAGTTTCGTGATGACTGAATTTACTTATGCCTAAGGAACGCTTCACTGGAGAACCCGGAAAAGATTCCACTAATAACTTGTTTGACAAAAACTAATTTCCATTCTAAAAAGTAAAGTAGGTAAAGAAATATAAATTGTGGAACGGATGATGTATAAAATAAAAAAAACAGTGGTAAGGGGAGAGATATAGGTGTAACGGTATGGCATTCTGAAAACCTTGTACAGCAAATGAACTCTCGCTGTTTAAACGAATGTTCGCAACATACACCTGTCTCTATATGCAAGTCGCTACACGCAAACCATCATTATGGAGATGTTTGAATATTATATGCTTCCGAATTGTTAATGAGTATTTTTCTTTCATTTGAAGCTTTAATAGCTAACAAAATTCCCAGCTCCATATGTCAAAAAATATATTTATGCAAACATATATATTTTTAAAATGTAATTGTCAGATTACCTAAGCATATATTTTTTCTTTAAATTTGTTAGAAATTAATATTTTCCTTTCCAGTGACGTCATTGGACAGCATGGCATGCGGGGTGCTGGATCGTTTCGAAAATCGTTATCCAAAAGTTCAACAACGGGCAGGGAAGGTAATATCAGTAATTAACAGGTATTTTGATGACATTGCATTTTTCAGCTACCAAGTCTCAATAAACTTTTTTTATACAGTTTACAGATAAATGTTTGCCTATATGATATTGTTGCTCATTATCTTCGATGTATTATTTCAATAAGCATAGAATAATTGAATATCAACAAAAATTGAAAGATTAATAATTTTTTAAATTTAGTTTTGAAATGACAATAATTATAGGAAATAAACGTGATTTATAAGACTGAGAGGTGTATATGTCGCCTTGGAATTTAAAGGGCGTCATCCCACTTACAAAGTAGTAGATGCACCCTTCAGCTTCCAAGGGACCTATATTATTCCTTAAGGTGGTAATATCATCTTTAGTCGGTTTTATGTCTGACCATCCGGCTGACCCGTGCATCCATGTTCCCGCTACCGGACGATATCTCTTTCCACATTTCATACACACCTCCCCTAGGGGGTGTATATGGGGTGTATTTAGAGATTATACCATGGCTAAAGTTGTATCGTCCCACAAATCAGCCCGACCTAGTTGTATTCTCCAGAGGGTCATGGGTCTTGTATAGCCCAAAGATCGCAGGTCTAGGGCGATACAAGACCCACCATGACCCGAGGGAGAATACATCTAGGGAGGGCTGATGTGCGGGACGATACAACTTTAGCCATGGTATTGTCTTTTTATCTCGTACCAAAATTTTCAGTCAAAGTAGACCTAGACTAGAGAACTGCAGTTTAGAAGGTAACTTACCATAGCCTAGGCCTATCCCTGTAACATCACTTATAACTTCACACTATAGTTAATGATGAGATTAGTAGCAATAGTCTAGCCTACAAGGCCTATATATATATTCACATATATTCAAGTTCAATGGCGAAATAATTATTTCCAATTCATGACCCGTGATCTGATTCAATAAAGTGTAGGCCTATGGACTGTTTCCCGTCAGCTCAGTGGACACACCACCTGACGGGCGCACAGTAACAGAGGAGGGGGGAGAGAGGGGTAGGGGTGGGAGGTCTGCCGCTGGAGGAAGCGTGGCGGTCACAGTTACGTCAGGTTATGCGGGCATGCACTAGACATTGACCCAATGTTGCAGTAGTATTGGGCCGACGCTGGCCCAACAATGAGCCAATCTTTGGTAGGGGCATAAGACTGTGTAGCGGGTGTACACTTCCCGGTGGTGTGATGAACGTAGCCTGATTCTGAACCAATCAAATTCTAATCTGGGAGTAGGGGGTAGATAACAGGCAATGACCAACCATCCCCTCGGCGAATAACTAAGGCATACCTACCATTACATAGTGCACACAAGGTGGTTCCTCTAAATCTCCACAGCTGTATCAGCCGGGTAAAAAAAGCTTGTATTCGTTACAATACAGCCCTTGGTATGAGATAAAGGGGGTTATGACCTAATGTTTTGCCTTTGCCTTTGGAAAGTATCTCGATTTCAAATTTTAATTCAGCGTTTGCTGGATTGTTTTCATATGGCACACACACATCCCTTGATTGGTTGTAGATGTGCCTTTTTTGGGCTTATGACCTTTGACCTAATTTGTAAACATGGACTTAGAGGCCATTATTTACTTTAGTTAATAGCGGGGGTTATTGTTACAGTCAGCGCTCTTGTTACTTAACATGTTTAACCTCTAAAACAAAAAAATGAAGGATATGTAACATCAAATTTGCTACATTGGAATATATTTTGGTTCAAATTTGTTTGAGATTGAAGCTGTGGGTTATGGTAGCGAGACACAACTTCCAAGTTAGTAAAAAATGTAGCGCTCAAGAGTTGTGCCCTACGTTGCAGGCGGTGTACACAATGAGGAAGGTGGTGAACAGCCGGATACGCGGCGTATTCCGCTCGTTTCCGGGGACACAGGCGGTCCGCGGTCTGGACAAGCTCATAGGCGTGACAGCAGACGCTCTGCGCAGAATAGAGAGCAGCCCACCTCCTAAGTCATCCACCGCGCAGACGCAAACACCTGTCACCTCCACACCAGAAGGAGCTCGCCCCGCTCTGGCAGGCGTACTAGAAGGAGCAGAAGACGAAAAGGTACCATTACACTGCTAATCATGTCGATTGGTTGTTTTCAGCCTTTTTTGTCTTTCAAACAACAAATGAAAGATAAACGAGTTCTAAATTTGCTATTTTGTCATAAGATTTGATCAAATTGCACCTAAGTAATTTTATTTGTCACTGGATTCTAGTTCAAACAATTAGTGTACCGGCCATTCTCAGAGAGGAGCTTATTTAAAAAGTAGCTCCTCCCCACCGTAGAACAAAGAACAAACATTTTTTTCTTGAAGATATATATATGTAATGTTGGATATGGATGGTTGTCACATTTTAATTTGGTGCCAGGGGTATTCTACAGACAGGTTTCTCAGATGATACTTGGGACTGAAAGAAGTGTTCAGAAAAGGGAAATCCACTGTACTAAGACTTCCTGAGGGGATTAAAGATGAAATCAGGTTGCAGTCGAGGTATATACCCCTCAACCGCAGAATATGTGAGTTGTGTACAAAAGACATGGTGACTAATTTCACTATATTTTTAATTGTCTGCCTTCGGAAAACCTTCGAAATAAATTAATAAAAAAATGTCAGATTCCCAGGATTTAGCGCCTTCGTGTGATATTTTACATTCTGGCAAAGACTGTGTAGGTTAAAAACTACAAAATATCTCTAATAGGTTCCCACCTCTAGCCCAAACAATCTTAGTCTCAGAACTAGTCAAATTATGTGACACAAAGTTAAATAAAAGCTAAATTTCATGATTTTTTTATCGTTTTTGTGCGATTTGCGAAATATAAATGGGATTATTGTTGTTGTGGGTGACCCATGTGGACTCCATACTATTGAAATGAATAAACATGTTGTATCTAGATTACAAGCGGAAAAAACTTTACTGGAAATATCGATGGTGAGTACGTCGTGAACAGTCATTATAACATTCATTATAATTGTCTTTGTTGGGTACATGGCTGTTTCCTGGTTTAGTCCTCATTGTCACTGACTTATCATCAGATGCACTGTGCTGGGCTGTGGAGCTGTTTGGACAGTCTGTGCTGCTGCAGGCGCGTGACGCAATGCAAGGCAGTCTGGCCAGGAGGCAAATAAATTATTATTTACCCTCCTTATTAATCCCTGTCATTGCGGTGTAGATGGGTGATGTCTCTGATTTCAAGTGGAGCACAGAACTCAATAGTTTGTGCTCCAGGAATCCATCTCCTCCTCTGGCCCATCCATGACCTACAGGGTCCTTTACCGCTGTCTTTGCAGCATGGCTTTGAAACCATATCATTGCCTGGAACAGTGCTCTCATGATGCTGCTTCAAGGCGTCCTCTCTTGGTGGCAGCATGGCTTCTTGTTTTGTCTGTTGTTGAAGCCAGTGCATACCTCAGCTCAACAATCGTGTTGCAGATTTTGCTCCTCTTACCATACGACAGCAGTACATATCTCTGAGCAGTGTCCAGTGGAATGCTCAGTGAAGACTATCCACAAAACTCAGATAACTGTTGGACAGAGTCGATTTGCAGCGATTGTGTGGATTGGAATATATCACTCCTGAGTGAAATTTTCCCAGCGTGACCAGTATGCATGTAAACTGCACCAGCCAGAACCCCTCTGTCCTAGTAGAACAGAAGCACGAGGACGTCTGTATCATCACAGCGGACGATGACCCTGGTGTGGGTGGTTGCCAGGTCAATGACATGGATGACCCAAGTCTGCTGTCTGCTTCTTGTGTCGAAAATAGATGTGGCATCATTACTACCCCAGAGTTAGTGACCAACTTGACTGTTTCACCACTGGCAAATCCTCTAGCGAGTATGATGTTGTTGTTCTGTTTCAGTTGAGCTGATGCACTGGAAGCAATTGATTCGCACATAAATGCAGACAGGGCGGCCTTGTTTGCTGAGCCTTTTAGGAAAAGTCGATAGTTTGGCACTTCACGGAGACCGGTGATTTAATGACTGGGTGTGGTCTTTCCAGCACGCCGACGTCGACGCTCCATCTGCTTTATTGAGTCATCTTTGTCATACCTGTCAAACATGACTGTGACAACATCGAATTCCACGTCTCAAGATTCTCTTCAGAACTTGTTGCGTCAGATCTTCAAATGTCTTGAAGTAGGATTCGCTCAGTGATTGTAAGATTGCCATTCCACCAATGTCATAGCCAGTGTCTAGTTGGTTCAAGACCTTCGGTAGGGTAGGAACTTCAGCACAAGCAGACTCTTGTTTTCTTCGCCATGTCAGACTTATTCGCCTATCGCATTGTGCCATCGTCGTCGAATATTGAGGGGGGGGGGATAGGGTACAGCAGCCAGTTCATGTTTCAGCACTTTCTTGAGATCAATATCTTTCGTTTTTTAAACTGACAGCAGACGTCGAAACAAGACCTCAGTGCTACACATCAGCTTCTGCTTGTCTGTCGGTAGCGGTGTCCGCATTGGAAGTAGCCCTGAAGTCTTTGCTTGAGCTCCCACGTAGAATACTGGTGTGCCTCTTGTTGGGGAATCCCCATCTCTATTTTTATATTGATGAAGTTGTGACGTTCACTTGCCAGAGGACAGTGTGTTCTATTTCATGACATGCAAGCTTGTGAAATGACAGTGACCGAAGCTGTAATGCGAGTAGGATAAGCGGTGATACTTGCCAACAAAGGTCAGGGTGGCACAGCATCCGTAGTCGAATGACCTAATCATTCCTCTTTTCCACTTATTTCACATACTATATTCTTCAATGAGCAGCGTACATTGTACCACACCATGTACCAGTTCTGCAAATCAGATAGAAAACACTCATACAATTAAATTAATGTTTTAATAATGATTATTGTTAACACTTCCATAAATCGCACAAAATCGTTGGAAAAAATCATGGAATTTAGCCTTTGTTTTACTTTGTGTCACATAATTTGGCTTGCTCTGAGACTAAGATTGCTTGGCAATTGCTATTAGCAATTGATTAGAGATACTTCTAGATGGTTATTAACCTACATAGACAGGGATATATCCTAACCAATCTAATAAACATGTCTGTCAAACTTTTCTCAACGGTTTCTATTGTATTTTTTCCCGTAGATTTTAAATCTGCCAGATACCATTCGAGATTTTGCATATTTAATTGGCTAATTTGCATATTTCCAAAATGGCCGCCGAAAAAAAAGTAATCGGCTATCAATACATTTCCGGCAATCCTACAAATGTGTTTTTTGGCCCTAAGTTCGGGTTTTGAGATCCCATAGGGCCATTTTGACGACAATATTAATTTTGGGGTCATTGGAAGGTCATAGGTCACGTGACCATCGAAATACAATATCCAACATTCACGTTTTAGCAAAAAGTGCACAACTTGACCTTTTTTGGATAAAATGATGGTTTGAATGCCTGATAATATATATTTAATTTCAGAGAGTTACATCTTATACACAATACTATATTTAATAATACAAGATGGCCGCCATAATTCAAAATTGCCGCCAGCCGAATCGAAAATCAAGATATCTTAGTTTCTAGATATCATATCTAAGCGATCTTAGTGGCTTGATTAAGGTTTTTGGACCAAGGAATACAATGCCGAACATCATTATACTGTCAAATGATTTTTTAGGGGTTTTTGAAGTGTTTTTGATCTCTATAGTTTGATATTTTGACAAAATTGTGTGATCCATCTACGCCAACATAGTTATATTTGAATGACTTCCTCACAGAATGGGTTTCTCATCCGCACACTGATCTGAATTCACATACTAACATGATATAAAGTTAAACCATATAAATTACATGTGTATGACAGCGAAAAAATAGGTAAATAAACATCATTTACATTATAATACGGAACTGTTATGTTGTAGAGTATGTAAAACTAATACCCAGGGGGTTAACATCATATCTGACAGTCTGACACGGCGTGTTGTAAACGGTTGGGCACTCGAAATGATATCTACATATATTTAGGTTCACAACCTAGGTGCGCAACCTTGCAAATCGACTACTGGAAATTGACAGGAGGCCAATAATGGCGGCCATTACCGAGAAACCTTAAGTTGTCAATATCGCGGTCAATATTTAGGATAATTTGCTTTTAAAGTTGTCTAAACCTATCTTTTTAGGGTCAATGATCAATATGGAGACAACCCTGAAGTGATTTTATGTCTTCTTAACAAGATAGTACACAAAGCCATGCATTTGATAGTGTGAAATTAATGTTTTGCGCTAGATATTATTAATCTCGTTTGATAAGAAAACATTTGATGTGATAACAATGGTAAGTTTATTGATTATAATCTAACATAAGTATTAATCCTTGTTGTGTTACATCACTTGTTACAATAATCACTTCAAAACATAATTAGCCGAATGTTACATGAAACAAAAATTAAGAGCGCTGAAAATAATACTGTCGAAGGAACTAGTGGCAGGAAGCAACATGCACACACCTACATTGTATATCGATTATAAGATTATTGAAAGTGAGTGTGCCTAAAAAGTATATTATGCAGTTATGCTATTTAATTATAAGGATTATGTGTTGTGTTGTGCAAAGCTGCATTTGCTTGGGGATCACCGACAGTCACATCATAATTAGCAGGGATTTCCCTTTTCTCACACTAGCAGTTCTTGTTGCAATCCTTCATGCAGGGATGAAATTTTGTGAATCATATGTGGTGGCGACGGTGGGTTTGTACATGTAGACTGAACTGGAATCAGCTTGCCATTTTCTACAACCCATCCATAGTCCTAAGGCTTGAGGATGGCTTGGCTGCATGCTTTATATGCTGCTGGAAAGCATTTTTATTGGGTGGCAACAACTTCAGCAGTGTTGACTTAATAATATTATTTAGGAACGTTTTGTCTCTGAGCGTATCTATATCACAGCCTTCTCTTGACTGGTCACACACATATATCGTGATTTCAATGGGAGCACCATCATCAGCAAAGTCTACCAGTGTAGTTATATCATTCAGCCAACTTTAACATGCCAGTAGAGAATGAATAGCCGATGGTATCTCGTCCGCTAATAATGTGAATAAATGACATTGCCCTAAAGTTTGCATGACCCATTGCGCTGAAAATAATACTGTCGAAGGAACTAGTGGCAGGAAGCAACATGCACACACCTACATTGTATATCGATTATAAGATTATTGAAAGTGAGTGTGCCTAAAAAGTATATTATGCAGTTATGCTATTTAATTATAAGGATTATGTGTTGTGTTGTGCAAAGCTGCATTTGCTTGGGGATCACCGACAGTCACATCATAATTAGCAGGGATTTCCCTTTTCTCACACTAGCAGTTCTTGTTGCAATCCTTCATGCAGGGATGAAATTTTGTGAATCATATGTGGTGGCGACGGTGGGTTTGTACATGTAGACTGAACTGGAATCAGCTTGCCATTTTCTACAACCCATCCATAGTCCTAAGGCTTGAGGATGGCTTGGCTGCATGCTTTATATGCTGCTGGAAAGCATTTTTATTGGGTGGCAACAACTTCAGCAGTGTTGACTTAATAATATTATTTAGGAACGTTTTGTCTCTGAGCGTATCTATATCACAGCCTTCTCTTGACTGGTCACACACATATATCGTGATTTCAATGGGAGCACCATCATCAGCAAAGTCTACCAGTGTAGTTATATCATTCAGCCAACTTTAACATGCCAGTAGAGAATGAATAGCCGATGGTATCTCGTCCGCTAATAATGTGAATAAATGACATTGCCCTAAAGTTTGCATGACCCATTGCGCTGAAAATAATACTGTCGAAGGAACTAGTGGCAGGAAGCAACATGCACACACCTACATTGTATATCGATTATAAGATTATTGAAAGTGAGTGTGCCTAAAAAGTATATTATGCAGTTATGCTATTTAATTATAAGGATTATGTGTTGTGTTGTGCAAAGCTGCATTTGCTTGGGGATCACCGACAGTCACATCATAATTAGCAGGGATTTCCCTTTTCTCACACTAGCAGTTCTTGTTGCAATCCTTCATGCAGGGATGAAATTTTGTGAATCATATGTGGTGGCGACGGTGGGTTTGTACATGTAGACTGAACTGGAATCAGCTTGCCATTTTCTACAACCCATCCATAGTCCTAAGGCTTGAGGATGGCTTGGCTGCATGCTTTATATGCTGCTGGAAAGCATTTTTATTGGGTGGCAACAACTTCAGCAGTGTTGACTTAATAATATTATTTAGGAACGTTTTGTCTCTGAGCGTATCTATATCACAGCCTTCTCTTGACTGGTCACACACATATATCGTGATTTCAATGGGAGCACCATCATCAGCAAAGTCTACCAGTGTAGTTATATCATTCAGCCAACTTTAACATGCCAGTAGAGAATGAATAGCCGATGGTATCTCGTCCGCTAATAATGTGAATAAATGACATTGCCCTAAAGTTTGCATGACCCATTGCGCTGAAAATAATACTGTCGAAGGAACTAGTGGCAGGAAGCAACATGCACACACCTACATTGTATATCGATTATAAGATTATTGAAAGTGAGTGTGCCTAAAAAGTATATTATGCAGTTATGCTATTTAATTATAAGGATTATGTGTTGTGTTGTGCAAAGCTGCATTTGCTTGGGGATCACCGACAGTCACATCATAATTAGCAGGGATTTCCCTTTTCTCACACTAGCAGTTCTTGTTGCAATCCTTCATGCAGGGATGAAATTTTGTGAATCATATGTGGTGGCGACGGTGGGTTTGTACATGTAGACTGAACTGGAATCAGCTTGCCATTTTCTACAACCCATCCATAGTCCTAAGGCTTGAGGATGGCTTGGCTGCATGCTTTATATGCTGCTGGAAAGCATTTTTATTTGGTGGCAACAACTTCAGCAGTGTTGACTTAATAATATTATTTAGGAACGTTTTGTCTCTGAGCGTATCTATATCACAGCCTTCTCTTGTTGAAATATGAGTTCACAAAAAGCTGATGTGACTGGTCACACACATATATCGTGATTTCAATGGGAGCACCATCATCAGCAAAGTCTACTAGTGTAGTTATATCATTCAGCCAACTTTAACATGCCAGTAGAGAATGAATAGCCGATTGTATCTCGTCCGCTAATAATGTGAATAAATGACATTGCCCTAAAGTTTGCATGACCCATTGCAGCGGCAAAACTCGTGAATGGATAGCTGTCTTGAGATGAACGACCAATCACCAAATATACAATGCAATGTATGTGACTGTAATTAGTACACTCTGTTTTATCCACCACCTAAGTGAAATTTAGTTGAACAAATGGAAGGATCACTTTGTTCCTCCTGGTACCATGTCTGACATAGAAAGCAAGAAAGCGAGTCATGTTGGAAAAACTCTTGAAAACCACTTGGATCGCTCCCTGTTAGCTATTTTGTTATGTTCAGCAGAGCTTCTGGTCTTGATGTGAAAGAAATGGTGTCCAAAGCTGCCATTACTTTCAAGATCATAATTATAGGAAGCTCTTGTCACCCGTGAATGACTAGACTCAGAACCAGAAACCAAAATAGTATTATAAGCGAAATTGATTCGTCTGACAAGAGTAATGACATTTCTACTCTTCGGCAAATAACACACAAAAAGTAAATGGTGGAGACATTACAATTAATAACTTTATTGGTGATCATGAATGTAGCAATATGCCTCCATCATTGTTCGCAGAAAACGGAACTAGCATGATAGCTGATGATGCCATGGTGCTCACATTGAAATAACGGTAGATGTATATGACCAGGCAAAGTAGCTTCTTGTGAACACATAATCCAACTTCGAAGGCTGTGATATAGCTATATAAACTCCGATTCATCAAGTTTTATAATAACAAATCACTGCTGAAATTACTGCCACCCCCCTTGCTTTAGAACATCATCTAAAGCGGGCAGCTTTGGCAACAGCACTTGACAAGTCAGCTTACATAGCCAAGCTTACCTGCAAGCCTGAGGACTATGGACGTGTTGTATAAAATGATAAACTGATCCTAGGTAAATCTACAAACCCACCAAGGCCACCATATATGACACACACAATGACAAGTGGCTGCAAGAAGGGTTGCAACGAAAACTGCTGGAGTAAGAGATGAAAAATCCCCTGCTATGTTGAAGACTGTCAGAAATATCTAAGCAAAGGAAGCTGCGTACAACACCTTGATACCTTGATGACGTGAGCGTGGGGTGATAGGGCATGGTGGGTTACCGCCCGATGTTCTGGGCATGTCTAGGGGATTTACCCTCAGACATGCCCAGACGATCAAAGACTAAGGATTTGATTGCAATTTAATGCTGAAACACGGAGGCTCCGCTATCCTCTAGTCGGATAGTCCTCAAGAGTCACAATAGTTGAGGGTAACTCCATTCATTCCACATGAGAGACCTAATGTCAAACACTATTGCCTGTATTACTGTAGCATGGCCAACATCAGTGCCTGTACTGATGCGGGAGCTGCATTGATACCACTATTGAGTGGAGGAAACAGGCTACCCCGCTGGCAACCACCACAATATTATAGCCAGCCACGTGTAGGCTGCAGCTTCCCCAACATGCAACAGACGGGACAGATCCCAAATGGCCCTCCCCAGGTGGGTGCGAAAAGTACTACTATTAGCAATCATCCCAGTACCCCTTAGACTGACTATGTTATGAAGTGATTATAATACCAAATGCTATATCACTGCAAGGGCTAATACTTATTCTATTATCAAGTTTTTGAACAATAAACATTATCATTGTTATGACATCGTACGCTCACGATGTTTTCTTATCAAAAGTGATTATTAATATACAGTGTGAAAAATTATTTCCAAAACATAAAAGCAGAGTTGTGTGTATATAGGCCTACTGGTATACATATTTACAAGACATAACATCACTTCAGGACTGGTTTTATATTGATCCTTGACCCTGAAAATACTGGTCTAGACAACTTTAAAAGCAAATTATCTTAAATATTGACCGAGATATTGACAAATTCAAGTTTTTCGGTAATGGCCGCCATTATTGGCTTCCTGCCAATTTCCAATTTATTTAGTCGATTTGCAAGGTTGTGCACCGAGGTTGTCATCCTAAATATATGTAGATATTATTTCAGGTGCCCAAACTTTTACAACACGCCGTGTCAGTTTTCCAGAAAATATGATGTTTATCCCTTGGGTAGTAGTTCTGGGTAGTAGTTCTACATACGCTACAAAATAACAGTGCCGTATTATAATGTAAATGATATGTCTATTTATCTCTTTTATCGCTGTCATATACATGTGATGTTTATGGTTTTACTTTAAATCATGTTAGCATGTGAATTCAGAACAGTGTGCGGATGATAACCTCATTCTGGGAGGAAGTTATTCAAATATAACTATGATATAACTATGATATAACACAATTTTGCCAAAATATTAAACTATAGAGATCAAAAAGACATCAAAAATCATTTGAAAGTATAATGATGTCTGACATTGTATTCCTTGATCCACAACACCCCAATCTAGACACTAAGATCGCTTAAATATGATATCTAGAAGCTCAGATATCTTGATTTTAGGTTCGGCTGGCGGCCATTATGAATTATGGCGGCCATCTTGTATAAATAAATATAGTCTTGTGTATGAGATGTAACTCTCTGAAATTAAATATATAATATCAGGCATTCTAATCATCATTTTATCCCCAAAAAGTCTATTTGTGCACTTTTTGCTAAAACGTAAAGGTGGGATATTGTATTTCAATGGTCACGTGACCTATGACCTTCCAATGACCCCAAAAATAACATTGTCGTCAAAATGGCATTATGGGATCTCAAAACCCGAACTTAGGGCCAAAAAAACACATTTCTATGATTGCCGTGATTGTATTCATAGCCGATTACTTTTTTTTGGCGGCCATTTTGGAAATATGCAAATTAGCTGATTAAATATGCAAAATCTCGAATGGTATCTGGCAGATTTGAAATCTGCGGGAAAAAACACGATAGAAACCGTTGAGAAAAGTTTGACAGACATGTTTATTAGATTGGTTAGGATATATCCCTGTCTAACACAAGCCTTGTCAGAAAGTAAAATATCATAACGAGAAAAGGGCGCTAAATCTGCCGGTGAAAATTGGGCGTCATCTGGGAAATCTATCTGTAGAATACCCTTGACACCAAATTAAAATGCAACAACCATCCATTGCCAGCATTACATATATATATCTTCAAAAAAATGGGCTTGCTTTGTTTTACGGTGGGGAGGGGTACCCGACTAGTTTTGGGCTGTGGCTGGTACACTAAAAATGCAGCTGATTTAGAAGAGCGTTATGCCTACTTCCTCATTAACATACTATGTAGTTCAAAGGACAACATAACTGGCTACTGTGTCCTACCCAGTAAACATGCAGTGTGGGTCGATGTTGGGCTAATGTGGGCCGACATCGTAGCCAACATTAGCCCAGCACCGGGTCAATGTCTCTTGCTTACTGGGATAGACACTTGTTGTCAATAGACGTGACTATTATTTCTCCGCTCGATTTGTTTTCAGAAAGAGACGCCTTCCATCAGTCTACACATGATGCTCATCCGATGGCTGCTGAGTCCACCGCTGTCCATGTGGGTAAGTACATTGATTCATTAGTGCTAGCTTCGTTGATTACCAAACCAATTTTCATGAAATTTTGTGAACACTACTTCCTCTGTCTCATCCTATAAATATTGTGTAGTTTAAAAGTTTAGACCTTTTCACGCCTCTCTATATAAACCTGTTACCTTCATTGCAGTTTATTCTTCTCAAGAGTTGCGTTACATGTTAAATGGTCCTAACTTTTGAATATTTACTGCAGTTGCGCTATTATCCGAGTTGAAAATCACTCAAGAATTAACTTGCGTAATCACATATTTTATTTTGGACCATCCTCTACCGTTGGACAGACTATATGCGAGACCAAGCCTGAACATAGCTCAATCGACCAATAGAAGAGGAGCTGCTAAGCTACAGTGGCTGGCCAAGCACAACTTAGAAAGATGTTTTTACAGGCATGTGTTTATTTGAAATATTATATCGCTCACCAAGAGCCCCATGTACGAGCCCACGTTGATGCGACGTTTAATCAACGTCGTAATTACGTCATGTGACCAGTGGGTTGGCAAGGAATATTAATAGTGAGCGAGCGCAGCGTATGTCACGTTGGTATAGCTACACATATTCGTGACCAGAGGGATACAAAAACTGGTGCAAATGGACGTAACCTTCTACTTTCAAAAAATATTTGTCTTCCCATGAGAAACATGGTAAATATGAGGTTTTCTTGGAGATTATCATTTTACTTTGAACACCGAATCAGTCCTCATGCACATAAATGGCGGTCTAGTGTGCTTCTTGTGCCGAAACTGGGACGAATTCATTGCAACATTTTAATTTTTCAAGATGAAGACCGATATATTTTGATTTTCAATTCGAGAGCAAGAACCCTTAAGTAAACACAAATAATCAGTGATATTGAGTCTGTTGGCTCAAATAATATTATAGTTGTCACTCCAGTTTTCCAGAGCCTTAACATCCATTCAAATGTTTCATAGACATGATGAATGAATCATTTATTTGCATAATAAAAATTATATTATTTAGTTTACTGAATTTGTCTTTTTTTGCAGTTGTTTTTCTTGCATCGAGTGAAGAAACTTGCAATTCGCGCATGCGCTTTGAAGAAGCAGCGTACCTGGGCTATCAGTCCGGAGAAGAAGGCAGAAATAGAGAGCAGGAGGAAGGTGATGTTAAAATCCAAATTAAACAGCAACGAAAAGATAAATGTACAGTGTGATAAGTTGAGATGCTAACCCTTCTAAATTTAATATTTAAATTTTCACCCACTTGAAGTTGTGTCTCGCTACCGCGACCCACAACTTCAAGTGGGTGAAAATTACTTGCATTTGTTTAATTTCAGACCCAAACATTTGCAAATATTGGGTGTTTAAACGTTCATTTCGTTCCCGATAAGTAATTGTATTGGACGATAAAACAGATTAAAACGACTATGGTTGTGTTTAGCAGGTCAAGGGGTTGACTGAACTAAGCTTAGCTCAGATAAAGCTCAGACAATCAGACCATTTACAAACCAGTATTATGTAGTAACTGACACGTAGCATATTATTGGGTTTGTGAATCACCTAACATTTGTAGTTTATATTAGATTTATCAACTGCCTGACTGCGTGATTGAAATTTCTTTAATAGAAAAATAGGGATTTTTTTTATTTTTTATTCATTTTTTCTTTATTAATTTTTATTGAAAATTCTATCGATATAAAATTTCAAATTTTTTAGAAAAAAAGTTTAATGCCTAAATGTACCAGCATGAAACAAACTATCCAGATACAGTATGCTGTGAAATCGATCATATGTAGTCCCCACATCACGACTTCACACCACGAGCTGTCTCCTGTATAAACTTGGTGGTGTTTTGTAGATTTCACCCAGAAAGAGGCTAGCCCGGAGAGGGTGGGTCGGGGGTGTGGTGGACATGGTGGCAGCGTTTTTAAGGAGACGACCACCCGTGAACGCCCCGCCTAAACTCTGCTTACAAGGATCTGATGGTAAGCGATAGCTTTACATTCTTAATCCCTAGAACACTGATGTCGACTACTGTGGTTTATTAGCACCTGTATAACCCCTCATAACCAGTTGTTAAAAGAAAAATATGCCTTCAATCTTGAAAAACTGATGTATATCGGGACTTAAATTTCACAAATAACATAAATTTTCAGTCACTTGAAGTTGTGTTTCGCGGTAGCGAGACACAACTGCAAGTAACTGAAAATTTAGATTGAATAGCTCAATGATTTAGGGTTAAAATTTGAATTGAATAGCTCAGTGATCTAAGGGTTAACCCTTACACCTTACAATGCTGAACCATTGTATATAAACCATAGAGAACAACTTTTTTTTCTGTTACAAATCATCATTGATGTCTTGGTAAGCTCTTCCTGCTTCATTTGATTACCTCTGTTATAGGTCTACCATGTCTATGACCATCATACATTTTTAGTTGTTTCAGCGTAGGGATCGACATTAGACCTCAGAATCTGACGTCTATAGACATCTAACAATCGGTCCCCGCGCCGAGAGGGTTAATTAACTGCGACACTGAAGTGGCGCAAAATAATGCTACATGACCCTTATTATTCAACAACAGCAGTAGTTAAATTCTGGTGTCGAATTCTAGAAATGAAAGTTATCTTAAAATCTGTGACCTGGAAACGTAATGACTTAAACTCTCTAGTGTTAGGCTCGCAGGCCATATATACTGTTTTAAGCAAGTTGAAAGCCATACCAAATGCCACTGAAATTGGAAAAATAAGTTGTGGGTGATCATTTCACCAAATAATTTAATCTGTAATCTTGACATCTATTCTTCATAAACTTAACACTTTTCGTTATTATTTTAAGCTGGGAAGAGCAAACTACGACATTTATGATGATTTTAAATTAAAAAAAAACAATGTGGTTTCCATGGATTATGCAAAAATACTTCAGCGTTTGACCAGTTAACACTTCAACCGCCAAATTATTTAATATGTATTTTACCCACTTGAAGTTGTGCCTCGCTAACGCTATCCACAAATTCAAGTGAGTGAAAAATATTCATATTTGACAAAATTGCGTTGAAATATCTGAAAATCCTGCCAATTAATGCCACGTTTTTTCTTTTGATGTGCTAATAAAAATGGAAAGTTGAATATCCTCGGGACCTTATTTTTCAGACGAGAGCCCCCGTGGTAAGGCTGTGGAGAAGAGGAAGCACGACTACCTGAGCGAGGAGTCTGACTGTGAAGAGCTGGCGGCGGAGATGGAGCTACAGGAGATACTGCAGTACTACGACTCCAACGAGGACTCCGACTTCATGCCAGACGTAAGATCCCTGTAAACATAAAAACGTTTGTATGACATTTATACAACGTCGGCCCAACGTCAAAGACGTTGGGCTGACGTTGTATAAATGTTATACAAGTGTTTGTGTTTGCTGGGAAGACAATGCTGGATATTCTCACTTTCCAGTAAACACAAACATCTGTTTAACATTTGTAAAATGTTGGACCAACGTCTATATGTGCAATGTGAGAAAATAGAGCACGCAAATAAACAGTTTGCAAATCGTTTTAGGACAATAAGAAATATTTACAAAATAATTCAATATCATATCTGGAGGTGTTCCTCTCCATTTTATCATTCAGATCTCCACTATTGCAACTCCAACGACTAAATACGACATGATGATGAATGATAGATAGATATGTTTTCGTGGTAAGGACATTGTCCTGACCAACTCAACAGCGGTTATTATTTATCCATCTTGATAACTATTAATATTATCCACCTTGGGGCCTAAGTGTAGTTATCGACACCCATCCAACGAAAAGACATTATTTCACGTCACGTAGTGTTAAATTGTGAATCAGCACCCTGTCCTTCGGATTTGGTGTCGAGTACTGCACTTGGGCCCTTTGTCATGATAAATTTAGTATTCCTTAACTTGATAAAATGACTTCATTCATAAAATTAATTATCACTAATGTAAAAATACTAAAATGTTGAAGATGTTACAACTAGGCCCGTTCTCCCCTACGGTTTTTGATACCACTTTTTCATGTATTTTAACTTTACCTTTGTATTGCTATTTCAGGTATAGAGACGCCCGTCTTCTTTTTGTACCACCTTACAAAAATGAAGATTTATACATAGCTTCCAGTAACTGTAAAAGGTGTGCGGTGATTTCGGACACCGGCTATTTTGGACTACATCTAATTTTATCTCTTGGCGTCTCACCACCATCAATGATTGCAACTAATTGTGAACATGCGATTTTAAAATTGCATGTCTGGTCTCGGTCTGGACCATAATAAGGCCAACGATAAAACTAAATATTCATAGATAATAATACTAATAAATTAACAGGCAAAAATAAAACAACGAAGAAAAACAATTGAAAAACATGCTAATTTCTTCTGGTAATTTCCTCAGCTCCGTATGCAATATATGTGGTCTTTCTTGGTGTTCGCAGGATGTGAGTGGCGAAGAAGACAGTTTAGAATATCACGAAGGAGACACGGAGAGCGACATAGAGACTGAGGCGCAGGGAGAGAAGATGGGAAAAGACGGAAAACCCCTCATTCAAATCCGCGATGACCCCCAGGCCACAGCCAGCCCAAAGGTGTGCTTAACCCTTACAGCGCTTAATTATTTTTGCTAAAACCGTGGAGACCGAAGGGTTTTCTCAATTTGAAATCATCATAAATGTCTTAGTTGGCTCTTTCCGATTTATTTTAACATCTATGTTATGGGTCTACGGTCTTCAGTACTTTTACAGTGCGGGGATCGACTTAGTCGTCAGAATCTGACGTCTAAAGTCGATCCCCGCACTGTAAGCTTTACTCGGGGAACCAATCCTGTGTCTGCATGACCTCTCGGAAGCAACGGTACCAGATGTAAGGCTTGTGATTGGTCGAGATTTCTCATATGGGTCATTTCGAGGATACGACCTTGTAATGTTGTGGGAAGTAGTTTTTTTCATTGACACGGCCGATGCTAGTTACACTAAATAAAATTGCGTCATGAGTTCTAGATGATTTTTTTTAGTGTGAAATAAGTGTAATATATATGCATGGAACTTTAGTATTTCATATATCAATCAATCAATCAGTCAATCAATCAATAAAACTTCTATAGCGCCTATATCCTCAGCGGACCGAGCTCAGAGGCGCACAAATCTTTATCGTGATCATGTGTCATAATCGAGGCCAAAGCAGGTTCGTCAACAGGGAGCCGGGCTGCTGAGGGACTAGGGTGGAAAAGCCAGGTCAAATAGGTGGGATTTCAGTAATTTCCGGAATGTTAAGATTGTTTTGGCTTTACGTATTGGCACAGGCAGGGCGTTCCATAAGGCTGGACCAGATATAGAGAAAGCTCTTGACCCAGTCTGAGTTTTTATACGAGGAACAACAAATCTATTCGATTTAGTGGAGCGTAGATATTTTGAGCATTTCGGCCGAACAAGTAAATCGGCCAGATATGCAGGTTGGTTTTCTTTTAGGGTTCGGAAAGTTATTGCGCATATTTTAAAATGAATGCGAAACTTGACAGGAAGCCAATGTAATCGTTTTAGAATTGGAACGGAACGACTAAATCGTGCGGCCTTTGTTACTATTCTTGCAAGGCAGTTTTGAACGCGTTGTAATCTAGCGATATCCTTTTTTGGCATATTGTGAAAAAGTGATTTACAATAATCTAACTTACTACTGACGAGTGCCACTGCAATTTGCTTGGCAAGATCTAAATTCAACGCAGGTCACGGATATGATAGAAGCATGCTCTACATGTTTGGGATATGTGTTTTCGGAAATTCAGGCTGCTGTCGAATAGTACACCAAGATTTTTAGCTGATGTAGATGGATTTGTGTCTTGACCTAGAAGTAAGCATGGACAATTATTCATAATTTTTTTCTCGCTGAAGTTTGGTCCCAATAAGGAGAAATTTTGTCTTGCTATGATTAAGCTTCAGCTTAGATCCTGTCATCTAGGCCGACACACCCATTAAACAATGTTGCAACTTCTCAAAAGATTCCTTCGCGTTTGAAACTGACAGAGACAAATTTGAGTATCATCGGATTAAGGTGGTGGTTTATGTCAAAACTAGAGATAATAGCGCTGAGTGGTGTAGTGTATTAAGTAAAAAGCACTGGACCTAGCACAGAACCCTGTGGAACTCCATAGGAGAGTGTGACTTTATCTGAAAAAGTGTCTTCAATTTTTACGGACTGGTGCCTATTTTGCAAATAAGAAGAAAACCAAATTCAAGCCTGGCCAGATATTCCATACCAATCAGAAAGTCTTATCAGTTAATGTGGCATGGTCAATGGTGTCGAAAGCGGCCGACAAGTCAAGCAAGGTTAGAGCCGTAACTTACCCTTGTCCATACTTAATGATGATATCGTTATGTACTTTCAGTAGAGCCGATTCTCTAGAATGATGTTTCCTGTAGGCCGATTGTAATGGATTAGATAGATGGTTATTTTTTTATGCGCTTGCAGCCTATTGGCTACTATCTTTTCTACGATTTTGGAAATGAAATTTAAGTTGGATACAGGCCTGTAATTTTTCAGCTCGTTTGTAGGAAGATATGTTTTTTTCAGTAGTGGTCTTACATGAGCTGCTTTGAAATTTTGCGGAAATGTTCTAGTTTCCATTGAAATGTTAATTATGTCGGTGATGGGAGTTATTAATATGTCAAGACAATTTTTCAACACGCTTGTGGGTATGGGATCCAGATCACATGATTTTGACGATGAACTCGAAATAAGCTTTTTATTTTCATCTTCTGACGCACGTTCAAAAGCGTTCATTTTAGATCTAATTTCTGGTTTTTGCACTTGTGGAATATTCTGTACTTTATCTGGAAATTTGGAACGGATAGTTTCAATTTTATCCACAAAATACCTAGAGAAATGATCACAAAGTGATTTTACTGATGTGAATTCTGGCAGAGAAGGAGGTGGAATTCTATGCAGAATGTTATTTATTGAATTCCAAAAGCGACGGGGATTGTCCGAATTTTCGGAAATAACATCAACTAAATATTTCGATTTAGCTTTTGTCATCATTCTATTACACAGGTGGCATTGATTTTGTAACGAGAACGATCTAGATGTGTGCGAGATCTGCGCCATGTTCGTTCGAGATTGTGGCGAAGGGTTTTTTCTGGGCAGAGTCTTTGTACTTACAGGAGCGTGTTTGTCTAAAATAGAGCTAAAAACAGAATCATACTGTTGACATAATGCCGAGAGATCTTTCTCAGGTTTCTTTATTAGATACGAGCTGAGAATATCTGAATGAAACGATTCATAATCAATTATGTTTATTTTTCGAAACGATATTTTTTCTTTGTTCCATTTCGTCTTACAACAGTCAATTTCTGATATGACCGCAAGATGGTCCGAGATACCTGCTGCCGAAAAAACTGATTTGATAGAATTAGAAATGCGTTTGGTGATTAGCAGCTCTAGCCAATGACCATGAACATAAGTCGGAAAATTAACATGCTGCTTCAGATCGAAACATGTGAGGATTTCATTGAATTCGTTTGTGTTTCCATTTGAGTTATCTAGATGTAAGTTGAAATCTCATAATATATACAAATTGTCATGCAGTGAAATTATGTTCTCTAGTAGATCTTGAAATTCATCAAAAAATGTACCTGTACCGTTTTGAAGCCTATACAGACAGACAACGAAACCACTGAACGAATTGTTCCCGATACGTGCAGAGATCGCTTCGAACGTTTTAAATGATGGCAGAGGATGAATGTCAGTTTTTAATTGGTCAGACACTAGTATGCCTACACCTCCTCCTGCCCGCTGATCTGCGTGAGGTTCTTGAAAAAATGAATAGCCAGGTGGTGAGATTTCAGCTGTCGTTGATTTCGTTTCATCATGTTTTAACCATGTTTCTGTCACTGCCACAATGTCTAGATTTTTAGATGTTACATATTCGGAGAAGGGGGCAGTTTTAGGTTTGATAGATCGGACATTCATTGTTGCAATTTTGATTCTTTCATTTGAGCCGGGGGGACCCGGATTTAAGCTGACATCTCCTGCCAGTAGAAGTAAGATAGCCAATTTAAAAGATGGTCGAGAAGGTGGTAGTGGAAGTAATTTCCGATTGAAACATACATTTAAGAGGTAATTTTGCTTTGACCAAATAAGAAAACATGATGTTTGTTAATGATGAAGGTTGGTGACAATTTGTTTCAAATATGGTTAGGCCACAGGAGGCCAATGCATCGTCCTTATGTATAAATGACACTGCTGTTATGAAAAAAGTGAATATGAAAAAAGGAGTCATGATTTTAGAGATGGGTCAATGTTTAAAAAAAAATGTGCTGATTGATTGCCTATAGTTTGATCGTCAGCTGCCTGTATGCCGCCTACGATATCTAATGTTGGGCCAATGTTAGCGAAAATAACTGGGCTTATTAGTGTTTATAAATTATTCTGACCACTTACGATTCTACATATTATGATACTGATGCTAATTTCTCCATACTATTTAGAAAATTATGCAATAATTTGAATAGAAATGGTGACTTATCCGTTTAATCCAACTGAGAGTCGCCGCATTGAATGTCCATTGAGTGTTCCTTGTTGATTTCCTGACAGTCCCCTAATCCGTTTAAATCTTGTGCTCTGTTTTCCATCCGTTGTTTAGTTACACGTTTTTGAATTTTGCATACTATATACGTGATGTTTAGCTAATTATTTTCTAATTTTGAAGTCTAATTATGGTAAAAATGTGTGATTTAATCCCTTGCCGGGAAGAATTTTTGCATATCGCGTCTAGTCCTCAAGCTATGCGAATGTTGGACATTCAGTGTTCATTATATGCGTATGGTGATCATAAGTGTTCAATATATGCGTATTTTGAATGAATAAGTGTTCAATATGTGCGTATGGTGTACCTTAAGTGTTCAAATGAACATTAAAAACATTGTTTCAAATTTTCGTGTTCTATTGTGTCGGAACACTAAAATGTAGCACTTTTAGAGCAGGCTTCCACTCCATGTTTGAACTAGAACACTTGAATTTCACCCTGCAACAAAACCTGTTCCCAGAACACCACGGACGCGTTAATTTTTTTATGGATTAAATAAAATATGATCAATAATATATTAATATGTTGCTTTAACATTTTTCAAGTGTATTTAACCCCTAGAGCACGGAGATATTCAATTAAAATTTTCAGTCAATTGAAATTGTGTCTCGCTACCGCGATCCACAACTTCCAAGTTACTGAAAATTTGTATTTTTTTTAAATTTAAGTCGCAACATATCAGTGTTTCAACATCGAAAGCATGTTTTACTTTTAACAACTGGTTACGCAGGTGCTAATGAAAACAAAGAATGTCTACTGTGGTCGACATCAGTGCTCTAAGGGTTAACATTATTGGAAATGACATTCTAAGAAAAATTATCTGATTCTAATGAAAATGAGCTGTGAAATGATGTATCTGTAATGTTTCTTCTATTTCAGTAGAAGAGCAGTTTATGTTCCCCTGTCGTGTTGTTACTCAGTCCTAAAGGAAAGACCGTGACACCCCTGTCATCAGATCAATCAACCAGTCAGGACCACAAGGATCTCACACCTAAGCAGACGCCAGTACAGAAACTACAGCAGTCACCAGAGGACGCTACTAAGCTTACCCCACCACCACAAAAAGAAATATCCACCCCGCCCCCAAAGAAAACTCCACAGTCCGGACTGAAAGAAACAGCTGCACTGTCTGAAAAACTGAAGGATCAACCGAAAACTATCCCACTGTCTGAAAAATATACTCCTCCGCCTGCCGTACATCGAGCTTCTCCGCCTGGCAATCAACAGAAACCTGTCCAGCTTCCGGAGAAACCACAATCTGGATTTCAATGTGGGAAAAATAAACTTGATGAAAAACCGGCATCTGTTTCAGTTGCGAGGGAGGGAAAAACTGCAAGACAACTTGAAAATAAGCCTAAATTTGGGCCAGCGGAGGCTCAGCCTAAACCTACAATGCCTAAGGTCCAGTCGAAGCCTACGCCAGCTGATGTTCAGTCTAAGCCTGCGCTAGCTGATGTTCAGTCTAAGCCTGCGCCAGCTGATGTTCCGTCTAAGCCTGCGCCAGCTGATGTTCAGTCTAAGCCTGCGCCAGCTGATGTTCCGTCTAAGCCTGCGCCAGCTGATGTTCAGTCTAAGCCTGCGCCAGCTGATTTTCAGTCTAAACCTGCGCCAGCGGATGTTTATTTTAAGCCTGCGCCGGCTGATGTTCCGATTAAGCCTGCGCCAGCTGATGTTCAGTCTAAGCCTGCGCCAGCTGATGTTCAGTCTAAACCTGCGCCAGCCGATGTTCATTTCAAGCCTGCGCCAGCTAATGTTCAATCTAAGCCTGCGCCAGCTAATGTTCAGTCTAAGCCTGCGCCAGCAAATGTTCAGTCTAAGCCTGCGCCAGCAGATGTTCAGTCTAAGCCTGCGCCAGCTAATGTTCAGTCTAAGCTTGCGCCAGCTGATGTTCAGTCTAAGCCTGCGCCAGCTGATGTTCAGTCCAAGCCTGCGCCAGCTGATGTTCAGTCTAAGCCTGCGCCAGCTGATGTTCAGTCTAAGCCTGCGCCAGCTGATGTTCAGTCTAAGCCTGCGCCAGCTGATGTTCAGTCTAAGCCTGCGCCAGCTAATGTTCCCTCTAAACCTAGCACACCAGAGAGTCACTAATGAATCTGATGTGAGGCCCAAGGAGCCCTCATTCCAAGATCTTGGCGCTGCAAAACCGATATTTCCATCTTAAAACATCTATTGGTCCCGTCATTGAAGTGGGAGACACAAAGGGGAAAGTTCAAGACGCACAAAAGCAAGAATGTCTTGGCGACGCTAAAATCTGTTAGTTGTAACCAGCGTGAACTCTGCATGAAGCATGAATGTTGAGATTAACAATCTACTGTTTTGTTCACCTTTTATTTTTGTAGTTTTCTGTTTGTTGATTGTCACTTAATCTCATATCAGTTCATTTGTTGATTTTCATTACGTTTCATTAATATTTTGTTTCGATAATAAAGTTTTATTTATGTTATCTAATTGTTTCGTTTTCTGTTAATACGGCTGGTGGATTTCCGCTTTTTTAAAGACTAATGAGGAAGATAAATGTAATCCTTTCAGCTCGGGGACCGTCTTTATACGTCAGAATCAGACGTAGGCTTATAAAGACAGTCCCCGCGCTGAAACAATTACAGTATTTATGATGGCCGTAGACCCATACATCGGTATCTAATGAAGCGGAAAGAGCCGACTGACACATTTGGAATGATTTCAAATTGCAAAACATTGAACATTGAACCAACATTAGATAAATGTACAATGTTTGAGAGAAAGTCCTCCTGCCCAGCAAACGCAAGACATTTGTATGACATTTATGCAATGTCGGCCCAACGTCTTCGACGTTGATCCAACATTGCATAAAGTCATACAAATGTTTTGTGTTTACTGGGTGACAATACAAACTTGGGGGTCAAGCAGTTTCCAAATCCCCGCAGTAATACAGTCAGTTTGTTTGCAAGTAGGCGACCAAGTAGGGGCAAAAGACGAGGGCTTTGAATTATTACCTCATAGATGTCGCTCAAGTATATATGAACTTGCTGTGATTTGAGAACTTGCTCTTAATGAGGCTTTGGGTATGAAACGCATATTTAGTATTATTATGGAATAGGGCCTTGGCTTACCCACGGGCACTATTGCCTTCTGGGGGACCCTTGTCCCGCGAATTTTGGCAGTTGACTACACCTTTAAATTTTGCCATGGATGTTTTACAAACGGACAGGGAAACAAGCTCGCTCCCATGAACCCTACCAAATCGTCATTCAAAAAAATATTAAATTTGACATGCTCATATTCAACCGATCGTTACCGACGAAATAAAATTGTGTAAACTTAACCCCCCCCCCCCCCTCAAATATGGTACAGACATAAACATTAAGGTACAAAAATTTCTATGATGTAGGAGGTTTAAGCCTTACAGTCAAAATCTAAAGTTGATCATCGCCCTGTAAGAGTAAACAAATTTATAATGGTCGTAGACCCATAACATGGGCATTCAAATGAATCGGAAGCGCATGACCAAGACCTTTGGATTTCAAATTGAAAAAAAAATTGTTCTCCATGGTTTATGCAAAGGCATTTCGGTGCTTTAGCCCTTTAGCCGCCAAATTATTCAATTTGAATGTTCACCCACCTGAAGTGTGTCTCGCTGACGCGATCCCAACTTCAAGTGAGTGACAATTATTCAGATTTGACAATATGGAGGTAAACTGTTTTCAAATATTGCTGATAGATGTCACATTTTATCTTTAACATGTGTAAAAGGTGGTACTTAATGTGCTAATAAAAAATGAAAACCCGAATATATGCGGCACCGATGGTTAAAGGGTTGACTGAATGACAAAAATACATTTTGACGTGGGCCACCACCTGGCGAATAAAACCTAAACCAGTATTGGTGTTGATGATCCCTGCATTGACAACACGGACTTTCACCCATTGCTGGCACAACATCGATCCAGCAATAGGTGAAAGTCTGCTGTGAAGTCGTTGATTTCCGCCATGGTCTCGGGACAGTGAACCAGCGACAATAAACTAGCTAGGGATCAGCGTCTAGATGGGCGGGGGCCCTAGGGTAGTGGTTAGCACCGCTGCCTTTCACGCCAGAGTCCGGGGTTCGGTTCCCGGTCTCGGCGGTTTGAAAGAAACAATTGTTTCTTCCCCATCCACGTGTGAAAGTTAGTATTGTGGGGAGCTTCCGTGACCGAGAGGTAGCGTGCTCGGCCTCAGACCGCCAGGGCTCGAATTTCGAATCCTGTGTCTGGAGGACAGTGTCATCTCAATCATCTCACCATCCTCAGGAGGTTCTCCTGGCCCAGTTTAGCCTATAAGTGCACAAAGGTGGCCTAAAGCCCGATTCATTTCATTTCATTTTCAACGTCTAGATTATTGCTTTTATTCAAGTTTCTTAATCTAAAAAACAAGTTTCTTTCCCGCTCACTGGTAAAGATTATGTATTGTGGATAGAATCCGTGACCGAGATGTAGTATGCTCAGCCTCGGGACAGCCAGGGCTCGAATTTCGAATCTGGTTTGGAGGGTAATGATCTTGCCATTCCCGGGTTATCCTGGTCCAGTTCAGCCTATATGTCACCCACCTGCACGAAATGAGTCGCATTGTCTGCTCCGTATAAGCTGAGAAAATGGGCAATATGCATGCTATGACTAATAATGGCGAGTTTTGTTCTTTGTTACACTGTAATGCTTTAAAGCTTAGAATTATCATTTTAAGGCCATAAATGGGTTCTACGCCCCAATATTAGTCAGAAAAATGATATATCACATGATTGTGATTATCAGATTTTTTGATAACTTGTTTTTAAAATGGCCGCTGGCGGCCATCCTGGATTTTACCTATTAAAAAAACGCCTAAAGTTAACCGCAATCCACCCGGTGGATTCTGAAAGTAGACATCCTGGGCTATAAAAATCAATCGTTAAAAATATATATACAAAATTCCCAGGTTTGGCCGAAAAATCATATTTGGCCATAAGGAACTACTTTTTTTTACTATAAAAAGCTTACAATCAATTTTTAGCCATGACTTTAAAGCCAATTCTCTCCCATTTTAATTTTTGGAAATATTGCCATATTCGCGTCCCTGAAATAGTCATAACTCAGCTCCAGATCAACATAATTTAATGTTCTTGGTCTCTTATTAAAGCTTCAGGTCTGTGCTGTTCAATGGTACCATAACTCCATATCTTATTTTTTGCGACATGAGACTTATGTGCAGATGGGTCACATATGTGCACAAGGTTGGCCTAAAACTCCATTAATTTACTTTTTATTTGTTTAATGATGGGTTACATGTTTAAGATTAATATGGCCGACGTTTCAATTTAGCGTTTTCTCTGTATCCAATTTAATCCAACATGTTTAGTTAATGTTGGGTCATCGTCTTTTGCGTTGCCCAACGTCAAACTAATCCCATATCGACATGTGTGCTAGCTGGGGACGCCATTTGTTGGTCCTATGGCATAGCTTATGATAACCATAAGTGGATTGAAAAAACGTCTACGTACGTCTTTTAAGAGTTTTCATACACAACCAAAGGCGCAAGGAGGTGGCTTTAGTGATGCTGGTAAAAAATATGTGCAACGGTCATGGGTGCCTGCGTATATCATAAATATAGCATAGCTTTAGATGAGCTTTTCCATCCTAAAGAGATATATAAGAAAATACATAAACATCCATTAACCTTTAAAGCGCTATATTAAACATTTTAAATTCTCACCAATTGGAAGTTGTCTCGCACTTCGAGTGGGTGAAAATTACTCCTATTTGTTTAACCCTTTAACCGCCGGTGTCGCATATATTCGGGTTTTCATTTTTTATTAGCACATTAAGTACCACCTATTAAACATGTGACAAAGATAAAATGTGACATCAATCAGCAATATTTGAAAACAGTTGACCTCCATTTTGCCAAATCTTAATAATTTTCAGTAACTTGAAGTTGTGGATCGCGTCAGCGAGACACAACTTCAAGTGAGTGAAAATTATAATCGAATAATTTGGCGGTTAAAGGGTTGAGGCCAAACATTTGCAAATCCTGTTGTTTTTAAACACTGATTTTATTAAATTAATAAAGTCGTTCTCAAAGGGTTAATGATGATGGTTTACCGGCTGCCACACTGGCCCAACTATGGAACAACATTGGCACAACATTGGTTGAACGGCTCGTGTGATTCTGGTCCGTTTGTACGAGATTAAATAAATGTATCGCCATCTATATTGCGTTGTAGTGGAGCCCATCAGATTTATACAAGGGGAAAGGGCCAAGGTGCTCGACCTCAATAATTTATACGCAAAAACCTCAGCATCCCCAAATGGATTGCTGCCGGGTTTTATTTATGATCTTCACCTCCAAATTAGCATTGTTGTTATGTAATAATTAACATTTATTTGAGGATATTCCGCCACGGCTAAAATTAGTTCAAATAATTATTTTTCACAAGAATTTATACACGCCACAGTCGGCACCGCCAGCCTCTTGGAAGGGTCCTGGGGCATGCTCTCTCTGACAATTTTGAAAACTAAGGCCTCAAATGGTGCATTCCAGAGCGTATTTTGACACAAATATGATCGTTTTTTTTGTTTTTGGGACGGGAAGGGGGGTGGGGAGGGCACCGGCGGCGCGCCCTTTGTATATACCACTGAACAGAGAGGCGTTGGTCCACGTCACCCAGTTAACACCAAAAATGTGTATAATATATGTACAATGTTGGACCAATGTCGAAGACATTGGGCCGGCCTTGTACGTATTTTGATCTCCTTGGTTTTCACCGAGCTGGCTAATACAACAAAGTATTGGGGAGGGGATCTTATATAACCCTGTTTTCACCGATTAACGACACTGCGTTTCACAGAATGAAGTATAGGGGAGGGGTGTTATATAACTTTGTTTTCACCGAGTGACGTCACTGCGTTTGACAGAATGAAGTATGGGGGAGGAGGTGTTATATAACTTTGTTTTCACCGAGTGACGTCACTGCTTTTCACAGAATGAAGTATGGGGGAGGGGGTGTTATATAACTGTTTTCACCGAGTAGCGTCACTGCGTTTCACAGAATAAGCCAAGTGTTATGCCAGCGTCGCAAATGGTGGCACAACACTATGACAACATTGGACAAATCTCTGATGGTTACTGTGTTTGTTAGCTGTGCTATTCTCAAGTAAACAACGAGCGATATCCAATATATCAAAATATTTATTCTATAAATTACAATGCTACAAAATAATCTACAACGCATCTGCATCCTATCCAGTAAACACAAAACATTTGTTTAACATTTGTACAATGTCGGAGCAACATCGAAGACGTTGGGCCGACGTTGTATAAATGTTATAGAAGTGTTTTGTGTTCGTTGGTAAAGAGTTCATCCGTCACAAATATCTAACTTTTTTGGCTGTGCATAAATCGGAAGGAGGTATTATCTATTTTGAGTATTGTTGAGCAAAATATTTAAATAAAATATTTAACCCTTGGAGTACTGGTATTGTTTTTTGTTTGATGATCGTACATTATCAACTTCTTAATCTCAGATAATCATATACATTTACACTTAAATTTAGCAAAGTCAACTAATTTTGAGTCATTTGAAGTTGTGTCGCGCTACCGCGATCCACAATTTCAAGTGACTGAAAATTTAAATTGCTTAGCTCGGAGCTCAATGGGTTCGGCTTGAAATCTACAGTATAATTGGGTGTGAAGACATTGATAAAATTTATTAACCCTTTCAGCGCGGGAATCGTCTTCCCGTATAACGATGATCCCCGCACTGAAAGAATTATGATGATTTGAAAAACCCTGTGGTATCCATGGTTCATACACAAAAAATCAGAGTTGTAAGGATCAAAATAAATATGATAAATAAAACTGATGCAATGCGAGAAAAAAACACATAAATGGGGAAGTTGATCCCGATAAAAAAATATCTGTAATCTTTATGATCTTTTCATCTGCGTCCGTATTTGCACAGACGCAAAATAAGACGATGTGAAAATATAATTACTCAACTACAATAAATGGAAATGGTGACTGCAATTCGTTAGATATTTTTTTCAGTAGCCAGGTACACTAGCACAGTAGCATATTTTTGAGTAAACACTACGTTGACCCTGTTTTGTTTTATTGTTGGGCCAACGTCTGCGACGCCGGCCAGCATTGAAACAACAGTGTGAATCTTGAGTTGGATACAACACTGCGCGGGTGTTTCTTAGAGACAATAATCATATAAATAACAGTATTACATCAATACATTAACTTACATCATCCGCATCGCTTTTGACTAACATTATTAACACACTGATATAAGAATATGGTGGGTATTACTTAAAGTCTCATAGAGCTGCTAGTTTAAAAGTAAACATAAATATCTGAGTAAATGACATATATTTACAAAAAAATGTTGCTCGGTGCCTTTCTAAACACATTCATTTGTCCACATTCTTGACGATAAATGAATAGATATATGGCTGTCTATATAAAATACTACCATTGATCTAGATACCTGTCCTATATTTATTTATTATCGCTGAATAACAAGTCTCCATACATCCACTGGCCGGAATATATCATCAAATACCACACAAAAGCACTGAGATTTAAAGTGAATTGACATTCACTATGCCCGCCTGTGCGTAATCGGACTGATAATAATTTGCTGCGTTATTATTTGTGTGTGGGAAGAATACTCCATTGAACAGGAGCGCTGCCCATCGTTGGTTTAATGCTGGTCCAAGGCCTACGGCGCTGGCCTAGCATTACTTACTGGTTCCTCTTCTGAGCGCAGGCTACCGCCTCTTTACTCAGCGCTAGATTAAATGACAATACAGTCAGACGCAATATCCCATCAAACACGAAGCATCCACACAAAGCTAGATTATTGCATAGAAGTGTACACTTCTATGATTATTGTCGGCACCACCGTCTACGACACTGGCCCAACATTGATCTAACATTGTATCAACATCGTGTGTACTGACGGGATACTATCTGTGCACATGGGTGTACAGCGGACTCCTCCCACTGACCGCTATTATTCGCGGCAATGGGTGTCGCTCCCCTGAATTTTTGGTGAGTACTTCACAGATATCATACTCATATCAGTGCCATACTATAGGCCTAAAAAAACCCTTTTGTTCCCATGATCTTTACTAAATATTTCAAGCGCTTTAAGGATTAAAGGGACCTATCAGACTGTCGCTGTACTACCCAGAAAACACAAGACATTGAACCATTGTTGTTTGATTGTTCGTACGACGTCGAAGACGGTGGGCCAACACTAAAACAACATTGGTTCAATGTGTCGTGTGTGCTGGGTACGTAACGGTATACGTCCCTATAGAATCCTAAGTGTATAATGCTGTGTATAATCACGATCATCAGACACTGATACAACCACTGTACACGACTGATACAACCACTGTACACGTGGTGTGTACAAACTTTCAGTGTACACACTTCAGCTGCCACACACGACTGACTGTAGTAGATAGAGTGTTGTCTTAATTCTTCTTCTCAGCAAACAAAAGATATGTGGCTGAATGTGGGCTCAGCCTCGGAAGCGGTGGTTCAAGGTTAAGGGGGCCACCATTAGATTCCCAGGGGGGGGGGGGGGGCAGGAGTATTTGTCTCGGGCAAATTATTTATTTCAACCGGGCTCGGCGGCGCGCTGAAAATTTCACATTTTGTTACATGTTTATATGGAAAAGTTCTTGAAGCAAATTATTTATTTAACGCAGAGTCTGCCCGAAATTATTTATTTCAAAAATACTCCTGCCCCCCCCCCCTGGGAATCTAATGGTGGCCCCCTAAGCTGATATTGGCTACGGTGTTTTCTGTGTTGTTCTAATGGGCCTGCACATATTGTACATACGCGTTAGAGTAGTTTCAAACTAAATAGAACGACACTTGAATATAAAAAATAGTTTGTCGAGGATGTCTGATTTTTCCTTATATTTTAAAATATATTTTGTCATTTGAAAGTGCAAATTGACTTAATCCTTACGTCATGTAGATTAAATAACTTAAATGTTCACCCACTTGAAGTTGTGTCTCGCTACCGCGACCCACAACTTCAAGTCGGTGAAAATTATATTCATTGACAAATCCAGCTACAAAATGAATAAGAAATATTAAGGGACCATCCAGAAAGATTTAAAAAAACATGGTTGGATCCCGTGATCCTGTGTGAATAATTACATGTCGAGATATTCACTAATCACTACTCCTTGTGATACTTTGAGGATATATGTGAATGTAAAGTGTTCTATTGGTAAGCCAGTTTGGCAGATCAAAACAGGAAAGGTAACGTGAATAATCAAATATTAAGAGAAGAGAGCCGTGTATTTGGATCCTTCACAAATGTTGCTGCATTCTAAAAGCTCGCCATGCATTAGGAATGTTTTTTTATTTTGTGTCGCGATTGCCTCCAAGTTCAAGTGCCTAAACATTGTTTAGTAAACAATACGACGCAATATTGATCCCAAGGTCATACTGTGGTATAAATAATGCCCGTCGAATCAGAGCTAGCTATCACACTGTATCCTATATTCTGCTAAATGTTAAGTGATACATAATGATAATAATAATATATTTATCTGGATAAAAATACAATACAAAAAATGTGAGGTATTCCCTGAAATATCTGGACATTTTAAAAAAATATACAGCTTTAACTTTGCTGTATACACTCAATTTTAAAAAATCGCACTAGCTTCTACTGAAACGTGAATATTCCACACACAACAAAAACAAATATGCGTATCAGTTTTCCCAATGGTGAATTATGAACGCCAATTTACCTGGTTTTAATTTTCACTCGCCCGAATTGGTGTCTCGCTGACGCTAAACACAAATTCAAGGGAGTGAAAATTGAGCAGATTGCTCAATTCGGAGGCGAAATATATTAAAAACTTGTATAGATTCTAGTATAAATGTTGCAGATCAAGAATACAAATCCACCTGAGAAAGGTGTTCTTCAAAGTACTAATAAATAAAAGACTTGATTTGAGCTTGGTATTTAACCCTTTCAGTGCGGAGACCGCCTCCAGACGTAGGAATCTGGCGTATTTAGATTCTGACATGTGAAGTAGATCCCCGCACTGAAAAGGTAAGCTGTTTATAATGGCCGTAGACACATAACATAGGTATTCGAATGAATCGGAAATAGCTGCCTAAGCCATTTATGCTGATTTAAAATGGAAAAAACCCTTTCGTCTCCATGGTTTATAAAAATCTTTCAGGGCTCAGAGGGTTAATTATGGTTCTATGGGTCCCACTATGGCCTGGTTGAAGTCCACGGTGAGATGCAGACTCTCTTTGCCCCTGAGAGTTCTCAGATAATCAAAGGCCGCTTTTTGTTCCTGATTGTCTATGTTCAGCTCGCCGTACAGGAACTTGAGGCCGTCGCTTCTGGCCGTCTCGATGATGGCATTCGCCTCCGCCGTGGCTCGAGCACGCAGTAGATTGGATTCGGACGTGGCGTTGAATTCCACTTCACGAGCGTTGTTTCGAATCAAAGCAACCTGATAAGAGATCGGAACAGATCGAAACATGAGCATGTTGTCCCCTTGGATGTGAAAGGGTGTATCTGCCACTTGATAAAGTGGCAGATACATCCTTTCATATCCGAAGGGACGAATTATATCACATTGAATTACCAATACAAATTAAATAAGTGATTCTATTACGCAATAAAATCTGTTAAACCTGAGTATTGTTTATTAGAGAAATGCTTGTTTACTATACTAATATATTGATGTATCATGTGTATGGTCCGTTGGCTTCAAAAGCCACCGTACCACGTTGTCTATTAATTACATAAACTATTTGTAAATATCTCAAAAATCTCAAACGAGAGAAAGTTGCATCTTTCAGCTCGGGGATCGACTTTTACCATCAAAAATCTTCGCACTGAATGAATTACAAATTCATAAATGGCCATAGACCCAACAAATAGGTATTCAAATGAAGCGGAAAGAGCTAACTAAGACATTAATGTCATTTTCTAAGGGGTTTTGTCAAGTTAAAAAATCAAAAATCCGAGAACAACTCGGAAGTGGGTGGGTGGGTCAAGCCCAACTCGGATTTTCTTCTAGTGTTTAATGTGTGTTTATTTTGTGTGTTTTTTTGTGCTTTTTTTTGTTATGTATAAATACATGTTTCCAAAAAAAATGATTAAGAGTATGGGTTGGTGCGTTCTGGCCAATCCGATTTTTTCTCCGCTTTTTGGATTTTTTTTAACTTGACAAGACCCCTGAGTGAGCATCCCTCTGTGATTTATTATTATATTTATGAACGCATTTGAATGATCTTACGTCTTTTTCTGTGCCTTTTCGCACCACCAGTGACTGCTGGCGGTACTGCTCCTTTGCATTCTTCTCCTCCTCCACCAACTGGTTCAGGAACTTTTGCGCCAGCTGTCCTGGTATCTCCAGCTCCTGCAGCTGGAAGTACCTCACATCCGTGTACAGTCCGAAGTCATCCTCCGAACAGGTGGAGTAGCGCTTACAACCCGCGGCACACGTTTCTGTAACACACGTGGAAGAAGAACGTCAATAAAGTTAGTTAATTATTCCTTATGCTGTTGTAAGTTATTCAATAAGGAATAAGTAACAGTTACTTATTCATTATTGGAACGAATAAGGAATAAGTAACAGTAAATTATTCCTTACTAGAACGATTGAGTAGCGGTTACTTATTCCTTATTGGAGCAAATAATGAATAAGTAACAGTTACTTATCGTGCTTATTCCTTATTAAAATCCGCGCAAGTAAATATACTTTAAAGCGTTTTGTGCATGTCAATTTGCCAGGTTGGTGATTTTTACATTTTTTCTACAGGGAACAAGTATATCAACATCTTTTGTGGAGCGTGAGCCTAACTTTGCCTACTTTTATTATGTTCAGATGATTCCAGATGATGATTCCAAATTGAAAAGCCCTTTGATCTCCATAGTTTACACAATGATATTACAGTCAGCGCCTTAAGAGTTGATTACAGGTCTACTTACTGTATTTATCGCAGTCCAGCTGACAACATGGTCCTCCAAGGCGCTCCCTGACCGCCTTAAATAAACCAGACTCCACCTTCTCCCGGTCACGAATGTACTCTCGAATCTCGTACTGCGTGGCTGCTCCCTAGAAACACAACAAAAAAACACGGTGTTTACGGAAGTCAAAACCATAATATAAAGGACCTTGATATAACTTTTAAGCGCTAAACACGACTGTATTTGTTTTCAAATTTGTTTTGTTCGCAGGGTAAATCACAGTTATTGGGAATGAAATGTGTGTTTAAACATCAAGTTATGCAAATGATTGTTCTCAAATTAAACAAATATTAGGCATGTGTGTGAACGTATCGGTCATGTTGGTCGCAATACCTTCAGGGCATCCATGGCGTTGTTCTTTAACACAGAGTTGTAGTTAACATCAAACGCTTTGTGTAGGAGCCCCAGCTGGTCCCTGCGAAGAAAGTACTGCATGTCACACGAGATCTTCACCTGAAACAGAAACATATTTAACCATTTAGTACTCACATTATTGTCCTTCTTAATTGTCAGTGATTGTTTATATTGTACTTTTCGTCATTTGAAGATAGAATTGCTACGAAAATTTCCAGCTTCAATTTCAGTGATTTATTATTTAGTTTAACCCTTACAGTGTGGGGGTCGACTTTAGACGTCAGAATATGACGTCCCTTACAGCGCGGGGGTCGACTTTAAACGTCAGAATATGACGTCTGTAGACGTCAAATTCTGACGTCTAAGGTCGATCCCCACACTGTACGATTCTAATGGCCATAGACTCATAAAATAGCTATTCAAATGAATCGGAAAGACTCAAGATGTTGGCCTCCACTGTTACACTATGATGGGCCTCAGCACTGGGTCACCACATCAAGCTCTCGCCTAAAGGCTCGGGCTTGATGTGGTGACTTGTGCTGAGATGAGCCCATCTTGCCTTCCGAACGATGCCATAATGCATATGCATGCTTACCTGAAGTCTGTCTTTGGCAAACACTGTGACTCGGCTAAAGCTCTCAAAGTGTGCGCTGGCTGGGAACACCTTGAACTCGTAGTCTGGTCCTATGGCGTGCCTGCCCATGGCAAACACCTCGTCTCTGTTCACCTCTCCCGTGGTCTTTCTCTTCTTAAAACCATACTAAATCAAACAAAAAAACGAATTAACCGGAGATTGTTGAAATATTCAATTTAAATTTTAAGTCACTTGAAGTTGTGTCTCGCTACCGCGACACACAACTTGAAGTGACTGAAAATTTATGGGTTTTTTTGTGAAATTTAAGTCCCAATATATCAAAAACGATTTTTACCTATTTGTAACGTTTAATTGATTGTAGGAGTATATTTAGTCACATTTGTAGCCTCTAATTGAACATAATTGGTATAGAGTGATATGAGAAGGCGCCAGTACCTTCTAGATCATGATTGTGTATATTTATCAGTTTCAAGATTGAAGGCATATTTTACTGTGAACAGCTCGTTATCAGGGGTTATACTAGCGCTGATCGGTAAGCGGAGCGAGTCGCCTGGACCACGGGTTCTACAGGTGCTAATAAAAACACAGAATGTCTACTGCAGTCGGCATCAATGCTCTAAGGGTTTACCTGAGAGTGCTGAAATATTGTGCTGAATATTGTAGAGGTTAAAGGGTCACAGACTTTGCAAATCGCATGAACGGCTTAGTTTCCGCTTCATTTGAATACATACTGTATGGCTTAGTCAACTCAAGGAAACTAGTATATATGGTTTAACTTCCATGTTTATAAACGAGATGAGTGTTTGTGAAAAAATATCCAGCAAACACTGCTGTTGCTTTTGCACTGCGGTATTAGTATACACTCAGCAAACACGAGGCGTTGAACCAGTATTGGTCTAATGTTGGGCCAACGTTAGACCGACACTGGATCAACGTTGAGTGTTTGATGGAAAGTTACAAGATGTACAGTCTTGAATTAGGTTATGAAAAACGGCAGCGTAAGTCAATTAGATTAAATTAATTAATTCACTTTAATAGCGCTCGAAAACCGAGCTCAGAGGGCACGACAATTCAAAATACTATGCTAAGAAGTGTCCAGATCGAAACATGGTAGTCAACAGGGTGGCGGGCCGCAAAAAGGGGGGGGGGGTGGAAAAGTCAAGTCAAATAAATGGGTCCTTATTAATGTCATGTCTCGCTTTTCTTTCCTTCAATCGGTATTTTTATCATGTTTATTCATTTAATATCAATATATATTTTTGTATAATAATCATAATCATAATGATCCGGACATGAAAGGGGACCTCACCTCGTAAAATTCCAGTGTATTGAAGCTCATGGGAAGCAGAATGACGAGCAATAAGACGATAACGGCGAGGACTCCAGCGCCGACATACAGCCAGACCTTACCCATTCTCAGGGATTCTGGTAAGGTGATCTGAAAAGTTCAACACAACACAGCTGATACATTTGTCTAACCTGTCGTTTGTGTACATGTAAATTGTTATATTTTGCATGGTATTCGTAACTTCTATTCATATTTTAAAAAGAGTTATTAATATTAGGTCTACATATGATAAAAAATACGAAAACATAACAAATAGGGTGATCTTCAAGAATTATCATGACCTGCAAATTATGCTACATAATTAGACATTTGATAAAAGTAGAGGTGTGACTTTAAATTATAAAAAAAATCTCTAAATATTTATCCGTAACTTAACATGAAGCATCAACAGCTCGTGACATTTCAACCACAACCGCACGTAACTGAGTTTTTAAGAGTAAGCTCAGCTTGTTCCTAAAGTCTATATGTGCGGTACCAATGAGGTCACAGCCAACTTGACAACGTTGCTCAGGCAATATAAACTCAGTTCAACATTTTAAAAATGCTCATTTATTATTAGACCTAGTCAGACCTTTCAATTCCGAGAGGAACCTGTATTACATTTTGTATTGTTCCAATTGGTAAATAAAAATATGTTTGTACCTAGTCAGAAAACACGATACATTAACCATGTCAACCCAGTGTTTCTTTAATGTTGGGCCATCGTCGTGGCCCAACATTGAACAATAACCCTTAAAGCGCTGATTCAATTTGTAAAAATTGCATTGCTACCGAAGGTTTTTTTTCAATTTGAAACCATCAGAAATTTCTTGGTTAGCTCTTTCTGATTCATTTGAATACCTATGTTATGGGTCTGCGGCCATAAAAACATGTTCACTCCAACAGTGCGTGGATAGACCTCAGTCGTCAGAATCTGACGTCCACAGACGTCAGATTCTGACGACTAAAGTCGATCCCCGCGCTGTAAGAGTTAAATCAACACTGGGTCTACCGTGTCTACGCTTCGTGCTTGCTGTGTAGGATACAGCTAGGTTTCCAACTTTCGCCATTTTGAGATTGTACATACCCTGAGGTTGCTGCGTACGGCTGGAGGGCTGTTGGTTCTGGATGCTGAGACGGGCTCCGGTTCAAATTGGGCGGAATATGGCGGCGGTGGCTTGGTGGGAACAGCGCTGTACTCCTGTAAACAGCAATGATCTGGTGAACACATGGAGCCATGTACCACGTACACAAAACAATAACGGCACAGGTGGGTTAGTTATATATATATAATAGTATACACCCAGCTTACACAAGACGTTGACCCAGTGTTGGGGTAATGTTGGGCCAGCGTCAAAGACGCTGGCCCAACATTATCCCAGCACTGTGTAAACGTCTCGGGTTTGCAGGGCATGGTATGTGATACACTTTTGCAAAACGAAATCTGATCGCTGGCGCACAAGCCACATTGTGAAATGTCATGATCAGTCAAAAGTTTTCCAAAGAAAAGAATAAAAATATAAAGTTTCTTTTGTGCCGACCGTGAACTTCTCTCTACATAATGCAGACAAGTTAAACTGAAATGCGGCAGATTGTAGGTAGAAATACGAAATGAATATAAGACTGTGCAGACTTACCGTTAACTCCACAGCTGACATGGCATCAGAGAGCAGGTTACACACTCATACCTGCACGGGACACCTCCTATAACACAACACACTGCAGGGGTTAAAATACTGAATAATACTGGACAATTAACTGACTAAAACGATACAATCAGGCTAAAATCATTAAAAAATCAGTATTTTTATTTTGGCTACTTAATAAGACCATCACATTATGATGTGAACATGTCTATAGACTAGAACTGCAAAAATTTAATCCTTGAGTTGCGGATCTACCAGTTAAGCGAGGTATAAAGACGAAATTCCCGTATTTATTATTTTGGACATGTATGTCCAAAATAAGAAATACAGGCATTTCGCCTTTATATCTCGCTTAACTGGTAAATCCGCAACACAAAAATTAAAAAAAATACGCAGTCTATGGACATGTTCACACCATATAGCCATATAAAAAGCGAACTTAATAAAAACACTGATTTTTAAAAAGGATTTTAGTCTGATTGTGTCGCTTCAAACATGATTAACACTTACAACGCTAAAATATTTTTGTATAAACCATGGTTTCTTAAATTTTCTATCATCATAAATGTCTTGCTGGTCCTGTAGTATGTACATTCATTGTACATTTTCATACACATAATCAGATAATAGAGGACCAACTTGTGCCTTCATTCTAATCCAGGACTACAGCATGTACAGTGCAGGCCCAGACAGATTGTTAGAGAAGTGTCATTAACAATTACCTACAATATATGTTTACTTTGTAGACTGTTGTTCTAAATCCTCTATCAGATTAAGATTAAACGATCGCCAAGAAGCACTTAAATTATTTGTGTCCCAGCAATGAGCATGATGAGTAAAACTGCATTTATATAAAGACGAATACGATAAAAAAGATATTATATTATAGTATAAGTGTCTGCCTTAAGCTTATGAACACCCACAACAAACTAACAAAAGAACATGTGTGTCCTGTTCGTATTCGTATATATGCGAACTTAGTATATAAGTCTAAACAATTAGGGCAACATAGAAGTGTTGTGTTAAATTTAACCCCAATACTTGGCCGACGGTAACCTAGTCCGGACAACCACCTCCCTAAATTCTGTGTGAGTTGTTTGCTATGATCCATGTAAATGTGCGTTTTAGCTGCAACTCTCTTTTCGATTTCAGAATATATAACACATTATGCTGTCAGGGTATGGTTCTATACCACGTGTGTATATCACACCCTGGCAACCAGAGTGGTTTTCTGTACCTATCATGTCCGTGTCACATTTCACTTTGATCGGCGTCCGCTCAATAGCAAGGACTTGGATCTAGCGACCATAACTATTGTACTGCAGTGCAGTTTTAAAGTAAGCAGTTATCATTGCTGATTGCTGTTTTTTCTTATATTGTCATGTTCACAGTTGTCATTGCTGATTAGTGTATTTCTTGTATTTACGCGTTCACAGTTGTCATTGTTGATTGGTGCCTTTCTTGTATTTACGCGCTCACAGTTGTCATCGCCAGTTGGTGTAGTTCTTGTGCGTTCACAGTTGTCATTGTTGATTGGTTCGATTGGTGTATTTCTTCTATTGTATTGTTCACAGTTGTCATTGCTGATTGGTGTATTTCTTGTATTTACGCGTTCACAGAACTGTTGCCATTGCTGATTGGTGTCTTTCTTGTATTTTCTAACTTGTTCACAGTTGTCATTTCTATCTGTCTTTCTAATTTTGTCCGATTCACAGTGTTGTTATTGCTGATTGGTGTCTTTCTTGTATTTTCTAACTTGTTCACAGTTGTCATTTCTATCTGTCTTTCTAATTTTGTCTGATTCACAGTGTTGTTATTGCTGATTGGTGTCTTTCTTGTATTTTCTAACTTGTTTACAGTTTTCATTTCTAATTGTCTTTCTAATTTTGTCTGATTCACAGTGTTGTTATTGCTGATTGGTGTCTTTCTTGTATTTTCTAACTTGTTCACAGTTGTCATTTCTATCTGTCTTTCTAATTTTGTCTGATTCACAGTGTTGTTATTGCTGATTGGCGTCTTTCTTGTATTTTCTAACTTGTTCACAGTTTTCATTTCTAATTGTCTTTCTAATTGTGTCTGATTCACAGTGTTGTTATTGCTGATTGGTGTCTTTCTTGTATTGTCTAACTTGTTCACAGTTGTCATTTATATCTGTCTTTCTAATTTTGTCTGATTCGCAGTGTTGTTATTGCTGATTGGTGTCTTTCTTGTATTGTCTAACTTGTTCACAGTTGTCATTTCTATCTGTCTGGCTAATTTTGTCTGATTCACAGTGTTGTTATTGCTGATTGGTGTCTTTCTTGTATTGTCTTACTTGTTCACAGTTGTCATTTCTATCTGTCTTTCTAATATTATCTGATTCACGGTGTTGTTATTGCTGATTGGTGTCTTTCTTGTATTGTCTTGTTCACAGTGATGTTGTCAGTACTGGTTGATATCATTCTTATATTGGCTTGATCACAGTTGTCATTGCTGATTGGTGTCTTTCTTCTATTGTCTTTTTCACACTTGTCATTGCTGTTTGGTGTCTTTCTTCTATTGTCTCTTTGACAGTTGTCATTGCTGGTTGGTGTCTTGTCTGAGAGGTAGGGTGCTTGTCCTCAGACGACCCGGGCTCGAATTTCGAATTCTGTGTCTGAAGTCAATGTCACCTCATTCATCTCATCATCCTAAAGAGGTTCTCCTGGCCCAGTTTAGCCTATATGTGCACAAAGTGGCCTAAACCCCATTCACCTAAATTTCATTTCATGTTGTCTAGACTTCTTCTTCAACCCTTTCAGTGCTAGGATCGACTGTAGACGTCAGAATCTGACGTCTACAGTCGATCCTTGCACTGAAAAAAATTAAAAAATTACATTGACCGTAGACCCACAACATAGGTATTCAAATGAAGCGGTAAAAACCCTTTGGTGTCCATGGTTCACACAAAAATATTTCAGCGTTGTAAGGGTTAAACCCTTTACATCCTACCATCTTATTTTCTTACACGAGGTTTGGATAAAATTTGATGATTTATGAATACCAAAGTATAACATATATCTCAAAAAAAAGTGCAGAATGGTCTCATTGTGTAATGATGAATTATAATCATGATAATAAATATTTATTTCGTAAATTTAAATTAATTATATTTTAACCCTTGGACCACTGATGTCGACTAGAGTAGATATATTGTGTTTTATAAGCACCTGTATAACCAGTCGTTAAAAGTAAAAAATGCTCTAAATCTTGAAACACTGATATATGTTGGGTCTTAAATGTCGCAAATCACACACATTTTCAGTCACTTGAAGTTGTAGAATCTACAACTTCAAGTGACTGAAAATGTGTGCGATCTAAGATCGCGGTAGCGAGACACAAATTCAATTTACTGAAAATTTCTATTGAATAGCTCAGTGCTCTAAGGGTTAAAATGTTATGCAGTTCATAAATGCGACGATGGAGCTTGAGGGGTTAAGCATGTACTGCCGTGTTTAGTGTCTAACCCTTTATGTACCAGAGGACGGCATCACTTGCGTCCACGTTGAGACATATCACGTAACGCAGTGATTCAGCTGATTTTTCAGAGCGATATTTTGTGTTTTGGTATTCGCGATACAACGGAGCACGCAATTCGGTCATCTGACAGGTGTACAAGGCTATGGACATGGTTGATATAATATATGCTCTATAATACATCCCTCCTTGTTTGTGTCTGTGGCGCTGGCCCAGCATTAAGCCGGAATCGGGTAACCACCTCGTGGGCAACCCTTAAAGCGCTGAAATATTTGGATATAACAATTTAATTTGAAATCACCATAAATGTATCAGTTAGCTCTTTCGGATTCGATTGAATACATCTGTTATGGGTCTATCATCACTGTTTACTCTTTCAGTACGAAGATCGACTGTAGACGTCAGAATCTGAGATGGTTGTCGCGATGAAAGGGTTAATTTCGAACATATGGTCTTTTCCACGGGGGGGATCATGACAATCGGCGAAGCTCGGCGCTTGTTGGTCGGCTCAAAAGTTGTGTCAAGCCTGGATACACAAACTGAAAAGTGTTATGATTGCTGTTGCATTTAACAATATTTAACAACACAACTTAACTAACTAAAATATGAGACCTATATCATTCAACGTGCAAAGACAAGCAGCAGTTTCTATTTCTGATATTTTGCATGTGAAGCCTACATCAGTGTATCTACACTATCACCATGATCACAGTAGCCTATTTATTACTTGCGGTCAATGCAATAATTGTATTGTTTGTTGATTTTGCCCAAGTTTTCCAATTATATAGTGTCTGGGTTCGTATTCTCCTACAAATACGATATCGTAACTGTACGAGAATAGGTAAGCCTAATTAGATAGGCCATAATATATATGTCATGTATATAGGGTACATCGTCGCCTCGGAGCTAAATGATCCTATCTGACACTCGTCAGAGTGGCAGATAGGATCATTTAGCTCTGAGGCGACGATATATAGGCTTACCTAGCTATACCCATTGGCCTTATAGGGCCTACACCTAGCTAGCTGTCTATATACATGATATGTGTCATAATCATGATAATAGCACGCATCCCAGCAAACCCAAACCATTTGTAGGCCCCTATAGCATTTATACAACGACGGCCCACCGTACTCGCCGCTGGTCCAGCATAGTAGGCTACAGGTGTTATACAAAATAATGTGTTGTCCTTTTTGGGATGATGTACTGTCATTAGCCTATTTTATGTAAACATCGCTTAAACGTTGACATCACACAATAGAACACTGTCTAATAACCAATTACAATTTAAAACATATACATGTAGTCTATAAGACTAACCAGCTACAGAGCTGTTTACTTCATAGTTACGATTTTTATTTCACACACGTAATTCTCGCCTTGTGCGGAATAAAAATTACCGTAACCATGGTAACCTGCACCTTACTTGCTTACCTTATTGTAGGCCTAATAGCAGAATAGTTGACCCGTCAGTTTTTACTTAAACTGACAGGGCAAGGCACGACTCGAGAAACCAAAGCGTGTGTCACTGTATGGTTCGTACAAGGCCTCCAACGGACAGTGATATCGAGGGGCCTGATTCAGTATTTACGATCCAGGATATACTGTCAAGGAAGTTCTATCCTCGACACACACGGACTCTAAACAACAGATCCCGGCGATAATGCACAAATTCAAATCAGGATATAGCGGTATGGGAAGGACAGTTATACAGGATGCACGCACGTAGAACAAGTCCTTCTGAATGCTACAGAGCCATCCTCAGCGGGAAAAATCAATAGCGGTACGCACCCATTAGTCACCCGTGGACGTCACGGAAGAATATCTACATTTAGCTGACAGTGCAATCTCATATTATGACTGTATATTTACCTGGTTGGTGTAGAACCACTCCTTTATTATTGCTGTGTCGTCTCTACTAAATTGTGACTAAATACGTTATGAAGTGTATTTTCCACTGCGTCTCCGCATGGCTTTATTGACTCTGGCCCCCTGCCATGGACAATGTGCAACACCAAAAGGCGGTAGCTGCTTACAGTCTAAGTGACAGTTAATAGGTCTTGTCTTTGCACGGCAATGTGGTGACCTTCCTAGGTTGACCTGGGAGATTCACTCTACACACCACTCAACGTGTGCTGCCTTTATTTCACGTGTTCTGTATTGTCCCCTGAGTTCCAGAACGTCAACATACACACACGTACATCTGTATACACACACGTACGTGCGACGTGTATGGACACAGGCGGACGGATGGGATAAGAACAAATTGGCCGTGACGTGTGTACGCCGAGATCCGCGCTCACAGCGTCATACAAGCCGTCATTCTGCGCTGTCAGCTGATTGCTATAAACACTGATAAACGCACACTCCAGATCGGGTGGCTATATTGGTGAGTCTCTTATAAATAATATTTGATTTTCACACTACCTTATTACACCATAATCTATCATCTCTGATCGTACGCAGTCGGCTACTGACGGCGAAGTAAACACAAAATAATGTATGTCGGGTCAATGTCTTAGACGTTGACGCAACATTAAAACACCACTTAGTAAGCGCGTCTTGTTTGCCGTAAATAACATCATTCCGAACGGAAGGCAGAATCGTAACCCTTACCCATAACATTAACCCCATGTTGGCTCAATGTTGATCCACCGTCTTCAGCGCTGGCCCAGCATAGGGTTAATGTTGCGTGTATTTTGGGTAGCTTATTTTCATGTAGCTTGTAAACAGTGGTAAATAAGATGTTTTCTCTAGATCTATGGTATTGACATGAATATCTAACAACTATATTTGTCGTGATGAGCTAAAATCGAATAGGAAGGCTTAGTAACATTATTGGGCAGTGAAGATAAACTAGGTCCAAACGGTGCTATCCCAGCAAATCCAGGCATTTACGCAATGTTGCGTCAGTGTAGGGTATGTGTCGAAGACGGTGGCCCAACAATGGCGTAACATTGGGGCAATGCCTCTTTATCTCATCTGCTGGGATGAGAAGCCTGAGGTCTATCGTAGTATAAAATACATGTATAAGGGGGCCTGCATTCAATTTCTAGGTGGGAGGAGGGGGGGGGGGGGGGCTGGCTGGAGTTGAAGTAGACAAATTATTTATTTCACTCCAAGCCTGCAATTTTTATTTATTTCACACACTTCTTAAAGCAATTTTTTTTTTCATACTCTTATGTTTTTTTTTATCTGTCAACAAAGTTTGATCGCAAACTAGGCTTATTATTGACGTGGGCGTTAAAATCGATATTTAATGATTTAAAAAAAAATTAAGGACATTTAATATTTATTTACAACATGTACTTCAGACAATTATTTTCTTATTTATTCTCAAAATAGTTATTGCAAAAATACTACTCCCCCTCCCCCCCCCCCTACATGCCCTAGAGATTGCATGGTGGCCCCCTAATCACACATGGTGTGTACTCATGGTAATTATTACTATTATGTTCGCGGTACATAATCATGATAATATAATAATCATCCATAATATACCGACCTCATCCACGAGATCTGGATCAGACCATAATCAGATAATAGTGGATCCAGTAGCCTACGCCTCGGTGTACCGGTTCAAGCTGTCTGCCTGGCCCGCCGGAGCTTGACGGTTTATCCACTGCTCTGCTGTCTAGGTTTAAGAAACAACATGTTTTCCCCCGCCCACACGTAAAATGCAATATTATGGGGAGCCTCAGTGACTGAGAGGTATGTGATCGGCCTCAGACCACAAATTGAATCCTGTATAATGTGTATCATTGCATATGTTGTAGGCTATTCCTCTCACCAGGTTATTCAATGGATTAATGAATGAATCAATGAATGAATGAATGAATGAATGAATGAATGAATGAATGAATGAATGAATGAATGAATGAATGAATGAATGAATGAATGAATGAATGAATGAATGAATGAATGAATGAATGAATGAATGAATGAATCAACGAATGAACGAATGAATGAATGAATGAATGATTGAATGAATGAATGAATGAATGAATGAATGAATGAATGAATGAATGAATGAATGAATGAATGAATGAATCAACGAATGAACGAATGAATGAATGAATGAATGATTGAATGAATGAATGAATGAATGAATGAATGAATGAATGAATGAATGAATGAATGAATGAATCAACGAATCAACGAATAAATAAATGAATGAATGAATGAATGAATGAATGAATGAATGAATGAATGAATGAATGAATGAATGAATGAATGAATGAAAAGAATGATTAAGTGAATGAGTGACTAGATCTATTTCCCTGCTGATATATAATCATTTTGCCATGTTTACTGCACTTGTAATAGCACTCCACTTATCATTTAAATAATAACACATACTTATCTAGAATGATCAGTAAACATAACCATGATAACCCACTGATAAGTATAATATGCACACGTGTACTTATACTGTTATATAAAAGAAATTCGTTTCTACTACACGTTGGCAAGTTGCTTAAAAGTGCGTTCTCGATCTTGCTTTCATATATTTCTGCAGCGATTCTGGATTTTCCTAAAACTGCGAAAATTCACTAATATAATTTCCTTCATGCTACACAACGAAGTTTGTTTAATTTTCAAAATTGTGTTAACAGTCTGCGAGCACCTATCAAGTCAATCCCTGATAAAGCTGATCATATCTCATTTTCGTAAAATCTCTTTTTGTAAATGTGTCATCAGTGACTGCTCCCTTTTCAAACAAAACAAACAATCCTAGTAAATAGAAGACCTTACACCAATATCATGAATATTAGGTTAATCTTGGTCCACCGTCTACAACGCTGGGGAATCGTTGAAGACGGTGGAGCAACATTAACCGAACCTTGGCTCGATGTCTGTTGTTTGCTCGGCTATTTTTGCACTGCTGTTAAAGAACTGCGCTGCAACAGCAGAGAGCGGTAACATATGCTTTTTAAGCGTGTAGTTACTGCTATTTGTTTTTGCGTAATACATTTGTATACATACACTTTTTATTTATATAATTATTTCTTTTTTCAGCTCACTCTAGATAACTTGCCGGGGTTATTCAGCAATCTCATCCACGATGTCTTGTGACTGTAAAATCGTCTCGGGGATTGTAGGCGCCATTGTAATAGTCCTTGGTATTATAGTCATCTCGTTGGTGGTGACTTCAATGGAGAAACTAGAATCCGATGAAAGTAAGTGCTGGAGATAAGAGCTTTTTTTGCGTATTTGTTGACCTTATTCAATAAACTTATAACCTGATAAACATGATAACCGACGGCGAAGAGTCGAATATCATTCTTTCTGTGCTATTTCAATATCAGATAATATGAGCTTTTGTTTGGAATCCACAAAATGATCTCGCATAATAAATACCATAGATCGACCCCTCTAGCAGCCAGAGTGTGTTGATATGTCACTTATATGAGTGTCACATAACACACTCTGATTGCTAGCGGTCTCTAATTGTGAAATATTCATCGAATTTATCACACTTTTCTTTACTATAGTAATGAAATTATTTGCATGATAAATTAATTGTAAAATAAAATTAATACTAAAGCTGTCTATGTTATGTTTTCATTTAAAAATATATGTATAATACTTGAAATAAGATCTTTAACCCTTTGACTTCCAGGCCGGGGTGCATGCCAGGATCCAGATATACTGGTGTAGGAGTTCTATTTTTCGTCCTTTGAAGCTGGAATTGCTAACGCAATTTCCAGCTTCAAATGACGAAAAATACATAAATGTAGTATATATTTGACGAAAATTTGTGTCATTTTATGGTTACGTTCATTGACGAATGACGACGGAAATTTCCGTCATGTATGGTAGTGAAAAGGTTAAATAATACCAATAAATGCTACTATATTTATTGAATTCATGTATACCCTTGTGAGAAACAAAGAAGATGAGATACAAAAATTTGATTTTAACGTATGTCAAGAATCAGTTCGTCGTATCTTCCAATATCTGAAAATCTTATCATGTGTTGTGTTAATCTAGTCATTTTTAATTTGACGCGTAACTAAAAGTGTTTTATCTGTCTATATTTCAGTGGGTCTAAAGTACGACACGTTCAACAAATATCTGGATGATCAGCCATTCTTTGAAGGACTGCACTCTGGAGCACCGGGATTTGATTTTATCATCTTCCCGGGTGTTTTTAACACCATGTCCTACTCCGGGCTCACGGTAAGTGCCCTCTATACTGCCAGGCAAAGCCAAAAGGCAGTAACTGGCACTCTTACTGTTACACTAAGGCCACTATGTTTAATTTCTCTGTTTTAGACCGGAAAAAATCAAAATCTAATGGGAGGGCGGGAAAAAAACATTTAGGAAAAAAAACACATTGAACATATTTTTGGAAAAGTTAATCATGTTAATGAGGCCGACGAAATTAAAAAAACTTTTGACCTAAAAAAAACCAAAAGTATGAGGGCGACGAAAAAAACAATAAAAAAAAAACAAAGCTGGAATAATATTTTTATTTTCTCGAAATAAACTTTTTTGTTTTTTTTCATCTCCGAAATTGACTTAATTTCCGCGGAAATCGGCAACAATCTGATGCGCGCGCCGGGCAGAAAAAAACACATGTTTTTCTTTGGTAATGCGCGGCCTAAATCTAATGCGCGCGCTTATCAAAACGGAGAAAAAACATAGTGGCTTAAGGCTTTGCATGGCAGTAAACCGTGATTCACATTAACCCTTTGCCTGTTAATCACGACAATAGTCTTATTAGCAGATTAACCCTTTAACTCTTGAAGCGCTGAATTATTTTGTAAAAAAACATCACAAACAAAGGGTTTTGTTCAATTTGAAATCATCATAAATGTCTTACTTAGCTCTTTCTGATTCATTTGAATACCTATGTTATGGGTTTCCGGCCATTAGACATATGTTGATTCTTACAGCGCGGGCATCGACTTTAGTCGTCAGAATCTGACGCCTACAGACGTCAGCTTCTGACGACTAAAGTCGATCCCAGCGCTGTAAGGGTTAAGCTCCCACGATGCATTAAAGCATCATTTTACATCCCTGAAAACACACTTAATTTTCTACAACCAAGTGTTTTAGAATGAGATTTCCATGAAACTGGTTTACCAATAGGGCCTTACATGGCAATTTTCTTATATTTTTAAATCGCATCAAATCATCTTCATCCACTACAAGTCGAGAATTGCGTCAGCAATTCACGACTTGTAGTGGATGAAGATGACAATAGTACATTCAGGCCTGAACGGGTTGATTAAACCACTGTTACTGGGAGACAAATGTTTTAACATAAAGATTTGTAAATTTTTGGTCTCGAATTAAAAAAAATTGAGTAATTTTCAACCACTTGAGGTTGTGGATCGCGGTAGCGAGACACAACCTCAAGTGGTTGAAAATTAAAAAAAAAGACTTTAGCAGGATAAGTGTTAACCGTGGGGAATTTCGCTGATTTCTCAGTCAATTCTCAATCAGTTTTATTGAAATTGTACAAGCAAGATCATGAATATTTTCTAGTGATACCATACTTCTCTTCCAAAAATTTCATTGACAAATATTTTATAATTTAACGTGTTTAATAATAAGTTTCTATGTATAATAGTACAGCCGTGAAATCAAACTAAAACGGGGTTGCTTTCATTAAATCTCGATTAGTTTTCTGCCTTTTGTGATTTCATTTGCTTCTATGTCACTTGCAGCTCATATTCAAGCAGAAAACCGCTCATGTTAAACATGTTTAAGATAATGGAATTCAAAATGGTCGATGTCGCTATCCAATTTAAATTATTCCCACGATAAATGTGCATGCACTGATACTTAATTTTTTTTGGTAGTTGAGCGTTTAACACTGCAATTGTACATACGTTTTCGGTGAAATCCCTAAACTTCTACCAGTACCAATGACTTGTGAGCGCTTCAGAACATGTTACTAATAATTATTAATGAGCTTAGATCACCCTTATTTAGTTTAATGATAAGTCATGTGAAAAGAAGCTGTATGAAATGACGCTTTAACCCTTAAAACGCTGAAATGTTTGTGTATAAATCATGGAGACCAAAGGGTTTTTTCAATTTGAAATCATCATAAATGTCTTAGTTAGCTCTTTCTGATTTATTTGAATACCTGTGTTATGGCTCTACGGCCATTATAATTACTTTAATTCTTTCAGTGCGTGGATCGTCTTTATACGTCAGAATGAATCTGACGTCTACAGACGTCAGATTCTAACGTATAAAGACGGTCCCCTTCGCTGAAAGGGTTGAAACATCACATAATCTGTATTGCTATGTTTTTGAACAGTGCCTTAACAACGAGGGAGTCCCCATCAGACTCACCATCAGCTACCAGTACCGGGTTCGAGCCAAGGAGCTGAGCTCAGTAGTGATGCAGTTCAAAGATCACTACGGGTACAGACGCATACTGGAGAGTACGGGTTAGTGGACGCATTTTGTCACGTAAAAGCGGTAACTGCTTACTTTTCACGTAAGCAGTTACTGCCTTGCTTTGTGTATCAGTATTGTTATGCGGAATAAGTGTTATTCAGCAGGGATATAAAGGGGGGAGGTAAGTTCTACATGTTTCAGGCAAAAGCATACCATTTTCGATCATACCGATTTTGCTGGAGACATGCTTTAGAGTCATGGACCTGAAGGATTTGGATTTAAAAAGGGTGCTATTATAGAGCATGCTGTTTGTTGACAGTTTTTCGAAAATGACACTCAAAAGACATACGATGTCAGTAATCATGGTAGTGAAAATTTCCTCATTCACATGATTTCGAAGTTTGAAATACGATAGTAGTCGCGGTAATTGTTTATTGAACATAGCATTGTCACGGATTTTGATGTTTAATTTTCAGCGTTTAATGATTGCACTCACCTGATTCAGCCGTTTCAGAGGGGGGACCGACGTCAGATTCTGGCGTTTATAGACGATCCCCGCACTAAAACAATTAAATATTTCTAATGGCCGTAGACCTATAACATACGTATTCAAATGAAGCGGAAAGAGCTAATCAAGACATTTATGATGACTTCAAATTTAAGAAAACTTTTGTTTATATAATATCTAAATTTATTTATTTATTTATTTATTATAGTGTCGCGCTTTAACCCTTACAGCGCGGGGATCGACTTTAGACGTCAAAATCTGACGTATGTAGCCGTCAATTTCTGACGTCTAAGGATGGTCCGCGCACTGAACATGCTGAATGAGTAAAAACATTTATAGTGACCGTAGACCCATAATAGTCTGGTGCGGTATGTCAGAAATATGCCAAAAATTAAAAGTTCTTGCCAAAATTGATTTTATTGTTTTCTTGACTTTATTAGGGGTCAAATAAGACAGAAATATTGGGGTTCAATTTTTCCCGCCCCTCAACCTCGTTTTATGACGCATTCAAAATGGCCGCCATTGAAATCACATATTTGGCTATAACTTGGGCCCTAGCATTGCTAGAGTCACGATTTTGATTTCTATACCCATGTTTTTGGGTAGGAGGAATCCAATAGTGCCCATGAAAAATGTGGATGTCTCTTAGATATTTTGAAATTAACGATAAAACACATTTTTGATATGTTTTCGGTCATTTTTTTTCGCGAATTCGAAAAAAAACTAAAATTCAAACATTGAGCGTTGTTTAGTGCGTATTATGATAAACAGTACATTGTTGATGGTTTCTGAATAATGGGTGTTCCGTTAATGGTCCCCAAATAGTTGACCAAAGTGACGTAAAGCGATTGTAAAAACTGAACAATTTTAATTACGATGTTTGATGCATTTATGTCATTTAAACATTTTACAACAGTCACAGAGGATAATTGATATTGACGGTAATGTGTCTTTTACAAAACACATTTGATAACTTTGAGAAGTGGATGGGATGGGTCAATGTTATTTGAAATAAAATAAAATTAGCACACATTGTGCGCCAATTGTGCGTTTCAGCAATGTTTCATATTTGCTAAACAAATGACCAGAATTAATCTTGGTGGGTAATTATGGAGCATCCCATCCATCAAATTATTGGATTTTTATATCTTGTTTTTCTTAAATCCATAAATGATGCACAATAACAAATAAAAGGGGAACTTTTAAATCATCACAGCCTATAAGAGATATCAGTGTATAGATTCCAGCCATAATTGGAGGGGACAGGGCCATTACCATAGCTGGCATTTAAGAGGATCACAGCAAAAATTCAATGGCTTGGTTCATTTTCTTATGCGAAAGAAACAAGCAACTCACAACCACAAAGATGTTTCGCTAGGTATCAGTAAATCAGTTCCAATCTAAATACAGGAAAAGGGTAACGTTATATTTTTTCAACTGGACAACATAATCAAAAATAGTCTGTTTACAAGAGACGCCTTGTAGCCTACCACAGCTCATTAAATTAAGAAATATTACAAATGATGTTTCATAATAAGAGAACAGAAACATAATACATTTTGAACCAACCCAGTCATGTTAACAGATACACTTGAATGTGTTTGCATATTGTATGCTCAGTAGTAGATAAATATGTTATCCGGTAAAAAAGTGATAATGCCCGCGAGACACAACATCAAGTGGTTGAAAATTTAGATAACCTGCGAGAAGTCATTCTAGAAAAGCAGAAGTCAAGATTGCTGAAAAAACTGATGAACACTTATACTAAGTACTATGTATGTACATTGTCATCCAAACCAAGTTGCTTAGAACTGGTTCCCGTTGAGTTGAGTTTTCTGCAGATTGATGCAAGTGACACAATCATCAAACCATGAGAGTAGCTCATGAAATCAGAAGTTTGTAAGATGTCCCAATAATAGGCCTAGATCTAGGACCGCTTTATTGGCAGTCCACAGATCACGTGTGAGTGATTACACAAGGGATGCTTCATGACAAAAGAGTAATACAAAAACCACCTCGGGCCTATCATTTGGTGGAGTCGGCACTGGGTACTATGGTTAATGATGTCTCTCTCTGGGTTACTTCTACTCTTGGGAGCATACTCTAGAACGCCTTATCGTGACTAGAGGTCGTGTGTCTAAAATAAGTTGAGCTTGTACTAATTTCTCCAGGACAGGTGAATTCACTTTCTTTCTGCACAGGATACACTAACAGGAGGGTCATTCCTCAACAGGTGCAATTTGAACCAAATAATATATTCTGGTCAAATACTGACAAATTCTGAATCTAATACTGATGCATTAACTGAGTAATTGATGATTTGAGGCGTAATTAGATCAAATATGTACTGCAACAGAGTAGTCCAAAAGTAATACTTTTTTGTAATGCCGCAATGCTATACACAACAGAATATGCTTGGGTATGCTAATTCACCGTCGGTGGAAGCTTTTACTTTGTTGCAAATCAGTTTTAATATTGGTCAGTAACTTTGTCGAAAATTGTTGCATATTTCTAATTGAAATAGGTTTTTTGAAAGCTTTTTACATGGGCTTATCGCAGATGATCAAATATCTTTACCACTTTTTGCTAGATAACATATCTATCTATTGAGCACACATACGAAAAAGCATTCAAGTGTACCTCTTGACAGCTGATTGGTTTCTGTGATGATGAAGCATCTTGTGTAATATCTCTTAACTGGTCTGTGAAAGTAACATTAGCTTCACACGTAAACAGATTAGATCCACATATATTGTTATTTTAAATAGCATGTAAATTAACGTCAACACACTAGTTTCAACTTGAACTCGACGAGGCCGCAACTGTGATTACCTAGTCACATTGAGAGGGAATATTTCTCTGAAAGACCCCTGCGAGACCAGCACGGTTCAAACCCGGGATGCGTGCATGAATGACGTGGCAGTCCGATATTCTATCGATGCGCTGCCTCTCCCTCTCCAAATTTGTACATCGAAAGCCTTGGAAGCATGAACAAATTTTGTATGTCAAGTGTACTAATGCTCTGGCCTAATCAGCTAATGATAATTCCATCTTTACGATGGCAACTATTCTTGTCTAAAAATCTAGAATGGAAAATGTTCACCTACATGAGCTACACCTTATGAGAGCCAACCACATGTCAATGGGAGACAAGACCTGTTTTATCAGATGGCCAAACCTCCCACCATTAGAACAAAATGTGTGGGAAGTGAAATATAGCATGTTCATTCCTGTCAGATGTCTTAGTTCACCTGCACCAAGGGTTGTTATTGAGCTCAAGAAATATTGATGCAAATAAGACTGCCGTAGTACCAGATATAGTTAAAATGCTCAGCGTTGCAGACGACTCCTGTACAAATGCAACAGTGGGTTATATAACAATCAAACCAGGTAGTGTGGCTTGTGTCATTGTGAACGACAGTCGGCCAATTTGAAATTTAAAAATTGTCAATATGTTAATATATAAATCAAAATCACTAAATTTAAACCTAAACCTCATTGTCTTTTCGATGAACCAAGCCATGGAATGCTTGTTGTAATCTGCTTAAATGTCAGCTGTGGTAATGCCCACGTCCTCCTCCAATCTAGTCCGCAATAACAGAGTTTGTATGTATGTACGCGATACAGAGACTGTAATCATTGTCAGTATTTCAATTAATTGTTTCATTAAATTGTTGATCTCAGAGTAGCCCCTGCATCTGGGAGAATATGGGATATCTCTCATGAGCTGTGATGAATTAAAATCCCCTATTTTATTTTTTCTTGTGCATTGTTTAAGAATTTTAAAGAAACAAATCTGAAAATCCAATAATTTTGCTGATGGGATGGATCACAATCGCAATGATCATGATGATTGATTCTGATCATTTGTTTGACAGCACATGAAACATTGCTGAAACACACAATTTGCTCACAATTTTATATTCATTTTGTATTATTTTTTAAATTTCGATCGAACCTTAATCCCTTCTATCTACTTCAAAAAAAGTGTGTACTTTCTTGCAAAAGACACACTAGTTTTATCAATTTTCTTCTGTGACTGTTGCAAAATGTTCATTTGCAAATTAAGGAAATGTACCAAACATCGTTATTGAAGTTGCTCGGTTTCTACGCTATCACTTATACGCCTTCTTGGTGGAATATTTAGGGTCCATCAACGAAACATCTACCATTCTGAAATCATCAGCAATGTGCTGTTTATATTATAATACATTCTGAATAACGCTTCCAAAATAATTACTTGAAAATTTAAGTTTTTTCATATTTGCGACAAAAAATGACCGAGAACGCATGAAAAATGTGTTTTATATTTGATATCGAAATATCTACAAGACATACACATTTTGTATGGGCACTATTGGATTCCTCATACCCAAAAACATGGGCATAGACATCAAAATCGTGACTCTAGCTTTGCTAGAGGCCAAGTTATGGCCAAATATGTGATTTCGATGGCGGCCATTTTGAATGTGCTATAAAACGAGGTTGAGGGGCGGGAAAAATTGAACCCCAATATTTTTGGCTCTTTTGACCCCTAATGAAGCCATTAAAACAATAAAATCAATTTTGGGAACAGAAATGGCCAAAATGACATACCGCACCAGACTATAACATAGGTATTCAAATGAAGATGAAAGTGCTAACTAAGACATTTATGATGATTTCAAATTAAAAAAACCCTTTCGTCTAGAGCTATCATGTCTATGGTTTATACAAAACTATTTCAGCGTTGTAAGGGTACCTTAACCCCTTTAACCGCCGATTTATTCAATTTGAATTTTCACACACTTGAATTTGTGTCTCGCTGACGCGATCCACAACTTCAAGTGAGTGAAAATTATTCAGATTTGACAAAATGGAGGTGAACTGTTTTCAAATATTGCTAATTGATGTCATATTTTATCTTTAACATGTTTAAAAGGTGGTACTTAATGTGCTAATAAAAAATGAAAACTCAAATATATGCGACACCGGCGGTTAAAGGGTTAAATATATATCTACACTGCCTAATTTGTTTAACAGGAAAGGCTGCTTTACGTGACGTCTGCAGCAAATTTAACACGTCACAGTTCCAGTCAGAGCGGGGTATTTTCCAGGAAGATGTCAGACAGAGGCTGCTCCAGAGATACGAGGAAATCCACTGTGACGTCACTGACCTTCAGGTGAGGCTAGCGTTAAGGGCTAGATCGATAATCATGTTTACAGCAATTTTAAGCCTGTTTGTTTGTCCTTCATACTGGAAAATTTAAAACGAAAATTTAATGCATAATTGTACACAGGTAAACAACTTCATTATGAGTTACAAAAAATTATGGTGACAACTTTGTTAAAATATATCATACATTTTCCGTGGCCTAAATGACTATATCTCCGTTACCCTGGTTACATTTATAAAGATTTCGTTACAATAGCCACCAATCACTGTCGCTGTTACAGACCTACTTGTGGAAGTATCAGTCAGTCAATCTTTAGATTCTTTACTTATTATACATGTGTATGGTCTTCTCCTTCAGGTGAATGACATTGGTCGACCTCAGGCATATGAAGATGGCATCAGAGACAAGGAGTCGGCCAGAGAAGATATTGAGGTACATTCAAATTCCAAAGTAGTTACATTTCACCCGCAATTCAAAGTTTGTAGCTCTTGGTGAAGGTATTGGCGACGTTTCGCTCTACCTTCAGCCGATCTTCATCATGCAATGATCTATGAGGGTGATGCACTTTAAATTGCGGATCATTTTGTGATTTGACCCCCCCCCCCCCCTCCCTGATGACAATCGTCAATCCTTTCTAAAATAAAATCTGCTCTTAACACTTCAAAACCTCACGATGCACCAAAGCATCATTTTGCATCTCTGACTAATGACTTAATTTCCTACACCTATAGGGGTTCAGGACGAAAATTTTCACAGAACCGTTTTATAATAACAATCTCTTTTTTTCATTCGCGACCCACTTCAAACCATCTTCATCATGTTCATCCACTACAAGGGGAGGATTGCGACAGCAATTCTCGTCTTGTAGTGGATGAAGATGACAAGGTAAAGGTTGAGATTGTTTTTCGTTTGTTTTGATATATCGTCCCCTTAGCTGAAAGGGTGCACTTACCACTTTACAAAGGGGGGGGGGGTGCACCCTCTCTTGTCCAAAAGGACGATATATTCGTGTGCTAATTTCAGTGTCACAGCGTTCGGTCCCAGTGGTTCATGCGGCTTGGCGTTAGCTCGAGCTTTCGAGGGCGCGTATCCCGGACTGTGTCCCAAACTGTTCTAAGGTCTAGAGTGTGCAAAGTCATCACTTTGGACTTTTTTCTGTCTCCATATTACCACAATCGTCTATGTGCAGAAAACGTATCGAAAAGTTATGGCATTTATTTGACTCGCACAACACACATGTTGAATTGGAAAATAATACGGTGGTGCCACACAGCGAATGCAATGGAGTCATGAATTGAAAACCATGCCGTTAAAACTGGGCAGAAGTATTTTAATATATTAAATCTTTTCGATTGACCATCAGGCGAGAATTCGTTGATTAGAAAAATAAAATTGCTATTTTGTCTTTTTTTATTTTATTATACCGCTGACCCGCTATTTGTCGATATAAATTTAAATAATAATGTAAATTATGCATTTGTTTAGATAAAATATGTCAACACTTAAACATGTTAAAGAAGGTGTTTTTGTGTAAGTTAACCGTTAAAAAAGCAAAAAATATACATATTTTTTTCGACCGTCTGCTTTGAATACAAATTCTTAAGAACCAATTTATCAAAAAACTGTGACAATCACTTTAGTCACATTAGTCTTAACTCTTTAGAAAGCGGGTTGATAATGTGCTGTGATTGACCTTCACGTATTGCTATTTTACCTTGGAAAGTACCATAATCTGATAACATAAAGCGGTCAGCCAGAGGGTTAACCCTTTATCTGCTAGTGACGCATATCCGTCACCAGCAGCAAGAACAATATAGCATAACCACATGTCCCTGGCTAGCTGGTAACTAACTCAATATAAAATGTAATCAAGGCCTTTTATGATATTGGGCAATTTTCATTGACTGCTATTAGTGAGAATTGCGATGGCAATTCACACCAGCAGTCAATGAAAATGTGATGATATTCTTAGGTAAGTAAAAAGGGCTTATAGTCAATGGTCGTTATAAGAGTTAATTAGTTCTGTTCTATTCACCAGGTGGCAGAGCGACAGATGCCGCGTCAGATAACAGAAGCCAAGACGTTTTTGAAGGAGGCGGAGACACAAGCCGATATCACCACAGACAAAGCTCATTCTGACTCCAGAATCACCATCACCAGGTATGGCTGACAAGTGGCACCACGAAGAGTAGTTTACTTATAACCGTATTTTTAAATTACTACACATGAAACAACTACTTTGACATGTTAATGATGTTTTTTAAGTTTAAAACAAACATCTCCACGTTTCAGTTCAAAAAACAACAATGACATGGGTAATAATATAGGGAGGGAAAAGCGAATGTTGGCTACGTTGTTTCAAGTGTTTAACCCTTTCAGCGTGGGGACCGTCTTTATACGTCAGAATCTGACGTCTGTAGACGTCAGATTCCGACGTATAAAGATGATCCTCGCACTGAAAAAAAAAAAAAATTCTTATGGCCGTTGACACATAACATAGGTATTCAAATGAAGCGGAAAGAGCTTACTATAAGTCATTTATGATAATTTCAAATTGAAACAACCCTTTGCTCTCCATAGTTTGTTTGAAAATATTTCAGCGTTTCAAGGGTTAACATGGTTAAAAAAGTTACGTTTTTGTTGTTGATGATAGGGCACAGATGGAGGCCACCAGTATACTGAACGCCTACCAGCAGGAAGCCAAGACATACAAGGCTGTCATATCATCAAGCGGTCTCAACTTCGACACGGATGGCTTCCTGGCCTACATGGGGGTTCGAGCCCTGGAAGACGCGAAGGAGGACGTTTACGTGAACATGAAAAGCCCCGTGGAATTCCTAGGAAACAATTAAATGCACCGTCCTCAATATAGCAACTTAATTCTAGTTAATTTGCCGCGCAAGGCTAGAAGGCAGTAACTGTTTTCAACTCTGTATAATAATAATAATATTTATAATAATATGCAGTAATTGCAGTAACTGCTTACTCTCCAATTAAGCAGCTACTGCAGTTGCTGCATATTATTATATATATTATTATTATTTTACAGAGTTGAAAACAAGGCGTATTGGACATTAACATGATTAAGGGGTCTTGTCAAATTGAGAGAAATAAAAAATATACGAGAAAAACTCGGATTGGACAGACGTCACCCACCCACCCCCTATCCATTTTTTTTGAAACATGTACAAAAAAATAAAGAAAAGACACAAAAAATCCGACACTCACCCACTTCCGAGTTTTTCTCGGATTTTTAGATTTTTTTTAACTTGACAAAACTCCTAAATTCCAGTCCAACATACAGATCATAAAAATACGGAGAAACAGTTCTTTTCCACTGACATAAAGTGTCCTATCTGCCACTCATTAGTGTCTGAGCTGGGACCCTTTATTTCCAAGGGCACGAATTATTTATACAGTCATACAACTCGCTGGGCATGTTTACAAGAAGTGTCACAGTGGGAACGATGCGCGGACTCAATGTTGGGTTAACGTTGACTCAGAGTCTGTGAGGCTGGGCGAACGTTAAACCAACATTGGGTGAACTCTTCGCGTTTTCAGCTATCGGCCAGCCACCTGGCACCACACAAATACCAGTAATTTTATACCTTATAATGACCACGTCAGGGAAGTTTTTATATGATATTGAATGTTAAATGTTTAGCTCAACAAGTTGGTTTTGTTAGCTGGATAGAGTAGACGTAGGTCTTATTTCTATGTGGACCAACCGTTTTATTGCCGGGTAGGATATATTTTATTATATTTCCACTATTTTTGTAATAGATCACTGTGTTGTGTCGTAATGGTCATTTCTACTGCTACCACCGGCGTGAAATGAAACATGCAAAGACAATAAGCAACATATTATTTAATGAGACCTTTTCTACTAAGTTTAGTGATACCGTTATGGCAGCTACTATATAACTGAGTGAAATCTTGTTTCAAATAGTCAATAAGCGTCATTGTCAGTGTAGGTTCTACCAATGTATCACTGGGCCAGTCGTCCCCTTGGAGTTAGAAGGTGTTAAACTGTCACTTTACAAGGTGGCAGTTTAGCACCTTCTAGCTCCAAGGGGACTATATTATATTATGCATAGTGTGCCGTGCAATAGCAAGCAGCAAGCTTCTTACTAGAAAAGTATTAAATCATGCAATGACAAAAGGCAGTAACGGCTTACTAGAAAGTAAGCAGTTACTGTTTTTTGTTATTTATTGCAGTGCTGAAAAAATTCTCAGCTTGATGGAATAGAAAATATTTATTTTAAAGATTATGTGAGAATAACTATGATTTTAAATATAAATAACTTTATGCGCCATCAGCCCATCACGACTATAATGACCCTAGCCCGTCACGACTATACCGCTTTACATTTTCATTCTTACCACACATTTAAACACCACGTTTCTGCGTATATTTGGCCAGCCACATTATTGGCCACCGAGTTGATAAATCTATATAATTCCCACCCACTTAAAGTTGTGGATCGCGTCAGCGAGACACAGCTTCAAGTGTCTGAGAATTGCAGTTGAATCATTTTTAGTACTATGACGCTTGAATTTCATCCCAGTGAACATCGTTTGTTATTCAACGTTGAAGAACACTTCTTTCGCGTAAAATTTAGATATAAGTAGGCCTAACTGGTTCAACCGATTTTTAGGATTATAATTATAATATTATACACCTTAACCCTTAGAGCACTGAGCTATTCAATTTAAATTTTCTCGCTACCGCGATACACATCTCGCTACCGCGATTCACAACTTCAAGTGACTGAAAATGTATGTTATTTTTGAATTTTAAGTGCCAATATATATCAGTGTTTCAGACTGAAGGCATATTTTACTTTTAACATCTGGTTATCAGGGATTATAAAGGTGCTAGTAAACACACAGAATAATCCGAAGGATGTAGATTTTATAAGGGAGCGATGTTCTCGGCTTTTTTGGCCTCGCCCCGTGCACGACTTATTGTATTTGTTTGTTCACAATTTTTGCTATAGTAGGTTTCATATTTGTTATCAACTCATTCTCAGCAAACACAAAACATTTTTATTACATTTATGCAAGGTGGCTCAACATTGTATAAATGTTATACAAATGTTTTGTGTTTGCTGGGTTATCACCTATGTTTCATGCAATGTTGCCAGTACAGTTTTCTAGTGATCCGGCAACAACACAAAGTGAACTTTTCTAAGATAAGACTATTATTTGTACATGTTATTTAATTGATGAAGGTAATGAAGTCAAGTGTTATATAATTGGACATTTGCTATATTTGTGGAGACCAGCTTTTAAGCTATAGAAATAAGTTTTCACGGTAGTTGCCGTAGGACGGGCTATAGTACTAGCAAAATATCATGATTAATATATTATAAGCGAAATCACTCGCTGAGTTGACATGACCCCCGTCTGTTTGTCTGTCTGTCTTTCTCCCCGTCTGCCTAGCTAGTATATCTCTTTGCTTATATACCGGAGTATTGCTTCCATTAATGTACATGTATATAATAAATATTTATGAATATTTGGATTTGTTGCATTTACATTACAACGTAACTCACTGGCCCAGATTTAACACCTGACCTGCAAAATTAATTTATTTAAATTTTAAACCACTTGAAGTTGTGTCTCGCTACCGCGATCCACAACCTCAAGTGTTTGAAAATTACTCATATTTGTTTAATTTGAGAACAAATATTTACAAATAATGATTTTTAAACAGCCATTTCACACTCCCAACAACAGTGGTTTATTCGGCTAATAAAAGGGCTTAAAAACGAGTATTAGCAGACAAATAAAATGAGTGAGTGAGAAGGGAATGCCAGAGCGGGGTACGAGCCCGCGATCTTCGACTCGCCAAACAAGCAGCTTTAGCCGCTGCACCAGAGCCCCCGCCCCTAGCAGACGAAGGGTTATAACAGAACTCTTTCTCACCATTGTAAAATGGTTATGTGTGTTGCTGCAGTATAAAGGCTAACAGAAGTAACCGCTCAATTACTGTTAATTTTTATTTTCAATTTGAAATCACCATAAATGGCTCAGTTAGCTCTTTCCGCTTCATTTGGATACTTATGTCATGGACCTACGAACGTTAGATATATTTAAATTCTTTCAGCGCAGGGACCGTCGTTATACGTCAGAATCTGACGTCTACAGACGTCAGATTCTGACGTATAAAGACGGTCCCCGCGCAAGAGTTTAGGCCCAGCCTCACGCCACAGGTCATACTGTTGTTATAAGGTTATTAGTGCCTGGCTGGCATTGTCCATCCTGCTGCACGTCTGCAAAGAGAACCAGCGAAGCCTGACAATGCAGATGATTTTTCGCCATGTTTTCAGCTTGTCTCAGCTCCCCATTATAGTCTCGTCTCTCCGGTCGCCTCGAGATGTTGCCGAGACCGGTAATTACCGGGATTAGAAGTCATCCACCTTCCGAGCGCTAAGGCACGCACCCAATTAAGTCTCTATGGCAGGCTCTTTTTAAATATTGCGTCACTTCGATCAAGTCTTCTTCATTTTGTAGACGAAAAGTCAAGTAATTTTGATGTAAATGTAACAAAATTAAATAAAATTTTGACGTACATTCGCCGTATTTTAGCAATCCACGATTTGACGCCCAGAGAGTATTTTCATTTAACCCTTACAGCGCGGGGATTCAACGTCTAGAGTCGATCACCACACTAAAAGAGTAAACTTATTATATAGGTCGTAGAATAACATAGGCATGAAATGGAGTGGAAAGAGCTAACTGAAAGTAATTTCATGAGAAATGGATACAGTCCTACGAAATGACAATGTTCAAAATTGCTACAGTTGTACGATTTGATCATTTTAATTTACTGTGCGAGACGAATTGTGATCATAGGAATTCACAGCCGAGAGCAAATAAAAATATTTTGAAATTTCCGTAAGATGTTACAACTGTTCTTGGAGGTATAATATAATATTATGTTGGATCTACAGTAAATTATTGTTGAAAATTACAAAAAATACGAGTAATTTTCACATGGGTGAAGTTGTGGGTCGCGTTAGCGACACACAACTTCAAGTGAGTGACAATTTAAATAGAAATCTTTGCCATTGAAAGGTTAAATGTGCCGTTCAAAACAATGTACAATGTCTCCGTGATGGGGACCCCTGCCTTTCACGCCAGAGCTCGGGGTCCGTTTCCCGGTCTCGGCAGTTTGAAAAAAACCAAAGATTGTCTTCCCCATCCACTCGTAAAACTATGGAGACCCTCCGTGAACGAGAGCTGCGTGCTTTGCCTCAGACCTCCAGGTTTGCTTTTCGAATCCTGTGTCTGGAGGGCAGTGTCATCTCACTCATCTCTCCATCCTCGTATCCACAAATTGGATTGACTATTTTTTCCCAGTAATTCACACTAATCCGGCGTGATGCAGTGTTAACCTTTATCACGAGTCAGAGACTAACTTAAACTTCACAACGCTGAATATTTGTGTATAAACCATGGAGACCAAAGGTTTTTAAATTCGTAGTTCTCATGTCTTAGCTAGCTCCTTCCGGTTCATTTTAATACCTATGTTATAGGTCTACGGCCAATATAAATGTTTATTTTTTTTCAGTGCGGGGACCGACTTTAGACGTCAGAATCTGATGTCTAAAGAGGGTCCCCGCGGGCACTGAAATACAGACCCTGGGAAATAATTAGTTTTTTCGGGCGAATCAACTTCACGTGCTACAGAGACATGTGATCTGGGCCCGTATTCTCGTACAAGTTACGATATATCGTTGGCTTCGCATTGGTAGAGATGACCATCCTGGTGTACAATGCTACAGTATATGTTTCTGTAGTATTCGCATTTGCCAATTCTAAGTGTTTTAGTCAGGGAATCTTTAACAAATATTTTTTGGCAAATCTTGAATCAAATTCCTTACCATTTTTGTATCATTCTATAATGCATTATCAGGATTTTAGCTAACTTCTGGTAATTTCTTTACGCTGATCGGTGATAAGGGAAATTTTGTATAGAACCAAAAGCAAGATGATCGAAATCGATAATGTAGAAATCTGAAACCATACATATTTTGTAATGGGATGATAATCTACCCTACATTTTAATAATCTAGTGTAGGTGAGACCGTTATGCTTTTAAATCCGTAATCATTTCAACAACGTTCTGTTTTGGTGGACACGCAAAGAGGTCCATCAACTAATGACGAGAGACATCACTGGAGAGCTGGTAGATAAATTGGTGCATAATTATGTAAAATTAGAGTGAATACAAAATAACGTAACAGAATGGACAGAAATTCAGAACGAACAGAAATTCATCAGCTTTACTAGAAACACAGCACGAAAATACAAGTGTATATATAGGTGATGCATTCCTCTGGTGATGAATGAATTAATGAAATCTTATATAGCGCATGTATCCAGCCGGCGGCTGTTCAGAACGCTGAACATTGAAAGTAACTTAGCAAGGCCTGTTATCATTCAAATACAAACTCAGTCTCCTGGGAGATATACAGCTGAGCTGCCATTGAGGCGCATCAAGCTATTTTTTATTTTAAGCAAATTCGCCTTATGTGCCAAGTACTCACACATTGTGGATTTCCTGGGGTCTCGCCGGATGGAAACTGCGCCTACGTCCATTGAGGTTCGTTTACGTCCAACTCCAGGTCAGTCAGACGATCTATCTGATTTACTTGGTTCTCTGAGCCCCACGATAGTGTATATGGCACCTGGTAGAACCAGGCGGTCACCCATCCAATTATGGACCGGGCCCGGCGTTGCTTAACATCGAGTCGACACCGATGACCTCACGCCGATATGAACATTGCTATGTCTGCTTGCAACATTACATCATATCAATTACATTTAGTCACGTTTATTTTTATTGAAATACATTTTGTCTTAATCAGTTTCTTTTTCTGTGCTGACTTAGCTGATAGATTTTCTATTTATGTATGTTCTATTGTGATAATTTTGAAGAATGATATCCAAACAGGGTGATGTGACAATAATATAGCAGTCTTAATATTAAAGAAAATAATCTGATGTTCAGTTGCTAAGGCAGCTGGGTCATTATGCTTCACTGAACCATAATATTTACATTGTGGCACACTCCACTCTTGTGGAGGTTAACCATGCTGCGCATGCGGTCCATTACACTATGCGCCCACAATGTTTACTTAGCGAATTATGGCCACCCGTCCACTTAAATAAATGATTGCCACTGTAGTGTTCAATCTATTCACCAACTTCTTAATGGGATGTCATATTCCAAAATTGCATGCAATATTGTTTATAGAGAATGTTCTAAACATATATTTGCTATTTTTGAAACATTCTGAATTCCTTGGGTGGTTTTCTTAAAAATCTCCTGGGCGGGGGCCCTAGGATAGTGGTTAGCACCGCTGCCTTTCACGCCAGAGTTCGGGGTTCGGTTCCCGGTCCCGGCGGTTTGAAAGAAACAAAAATGTTTCTTCCCCATCCACGTGTGAAAGTAAATATTATGGGGAGCCTCCAAGACCGAGAGGTAGCGTGCTCGGCCTCAGACCGCCAGGGCTCGAATTTCGAATCCTGTGTCTGGAGGACAGTGTCATCTCAATCATCTCACCATCCTCAGGAGGTTCTCTTGGCCCAGTTTAGCCTATATGTGCACAAAGGTGGCCTAAAGCCCGATTCATTTCATTTCTTAAAACTCTTGGGAGGTTTTGCAACCATCTTATTGATAAAGTTTCCAATACTCTGAAAAAAAAGAAAAAAAAATTACCAGCTTTCCGTATCAGTTAGTCAGTAGGTGAACCTATACTGTATATTATTACTTGCATTTGGTACAACATGCATACACGTGTTGTTTTAATATTGGGCCACCCTCTACGATGCTGGTCCAACATTAAAACAGCACTGCTTCAACCCCTCGTTTTTTTCTGGGCAGGGATCAAATATGTTTTCTGGCAATAATTCATCTTGGTCTTTGATGTCCCACGTATTATAATATCGTTATCTACACTGCGGTGCAAAGTCAAACAACAGTAACTGCTTACGTGAAACGTAAGCACTTACTGCTGTTTGTCTTTACACGAAAGTACAACTAATGCACCTTTGTACCCGCTGACATATACAACCAGCGTATATACCATATATACACCTGTATACATACAGATAATCTGTAATGATTATTCCAATAAGAATTTTCATATCTGCTGTTCATTTTGGATCAAACAATCCTTCAGCAGGATAACTAACAGTAACCAGACTGGTAACGTTACATCTAATCTCAGGCTTTGTGGCAAGTACATTGATGAATGTTTGCATATAGTTACATGATAACGTAATGATCAGAAGATGGTTATGTATTAATATTCCGGACAATTGTGATTACTTTTATGAAAGGTGGGGCCATGGTAATACTATATGATCATAGGCTTTATAAAGTGGATTATTCAGATTTTTTATGGACACCCACTGATAATTTCTGTGGCATTAACTAATAATGAACACAAGGAGTCTCTGTTGTCTGTTACATTACTGCCAGCCAACCGTCAGTTTCACTGATTCATCAGTGCACATGCACCCGCGGTGCATGCCTGCGGGGGAGGGGGGGGGGGGATGGGGGCAGGACTGATATCTCTGCTTGGGTTTGCAATTAATCGCCGCCAGTGTGAAAAGGTGGGAATTGACCAACCACAGACCGCGAAATGGTTAAACATTTCAGATGTTGTGAAGAGCTGACTGGCTGCTATACTGGATGCGCCAATACGCAGACAGTGGCAATTATTGGCGGGAAACTAAAATATGGGCAGTGTCTGAGAGTGAAATCATCAGTCAGCAATTCATAAATCGCACGACCCATGAGTAAGATCGTGATTGGCCAATTGTGTTTACAAGCGCATCTGTTAAAACGTGGGAATATGAGTGGGAATCAACATTAAACATCAGAATCTGACGTCTATAGACATCAGATTTTGACGTCTGAAGTTGGTCCCCACGCTGAAAGAGTTAAAAGTAAGTATATTCAAGAGTCTGATTTCAAAAGATGCATATATATGTGAGCAGGCGCAGGTTTACAATAAAGTATGGCATTGTAAACAGCTAGGATCAGTTATTGAGACAAAATGACTTGTGTGTCATTGAAAAACGTACTTCTATATATATTGTATTGCAGCATGAAAAATAAATATCGGTGTATTTATACATGTAATTGATTGTTTGTAGATCGAGTCAAGATGGAGCCGATACCAGACCAGGTTAGTGCTATCTAATAGGGGGGAACTATTCAATTACTAGGGGGGGGGGGGGGGGGGGGTGGAGTTTTTGTGGGCAAACTATTTCCTTCACTTCCTACCTGCTGAACTTTTTGCACACTATGAAAATGATGCTGCTCATCAGCTTAAAATTACTTATTTCAAATTTATTCCAGTGTTAACTATGTAATTACAACATGTTCTCAAGAGAATTATTTATTTCACAAAAAAATTGGCTGAAAATATACAGCACCACCGCCCCTGGTAATTGAATGATTGCCCCCGTACATTACAAGAACGGAACATGTAGCCCTAAGTACATAGGCCTATATATGTCTGGGCTATGCAAAATATATACAAAGCATTTATTCTCAGAAAACAATTGTTAAATAATATTTAACCATGACCATGGTAATATTGAGATGTATTTAATTGTTGTACGATGGGCCTGAGGTTAAATATACAAATAAAATATTACCTTACCTTACCTTACCTTACCTATGCTTACCACCTTTTTATTGCTGGATCAACTTCATATTTAAACAAGCCTAGGCCTTGACTCAGGAGATGGCCACCAGGCATTTCCATTTTAACCAACCTAATGGAAGTGCTTCCGTTGAGCCCATTTTGTTTAATGCTGCCCCAGCGTCGCAACTTCATGGACCCTGGAAACACGAAACCATGGAAACATGAGACGTCGTGATTATGGTCGCGTGGGCTACATAAGGAAAATAGACCAAGTCCCACTACTAGTTCGAGTCAGTCGTAGGCTATCGACCCTTAAAGCGTAAAATACTTTTGTGTACACCATGGAGAACAATATAAAAATTAAAATCATCATAAATGTTTCGGATAACTTTTTCTGATTCATTTGAATAACTATGTTATGTGTGTACGGCATATGTATATATATATATATATATTTACTCTTACAGTGCGGGGATCGACTTTAGACGTCACAATCTGACGACGTCAGATTCTGACATCTAAAGTCGATCCCCGCGCTGTAAGGGTTAAATTTTGCTACACAAGCCTAAATGTCGACATAGTGTTTATTCCCACATATAATTGTTTTTGTCTTTCTGTTATTACGGACAAACCTAGTACGTGAAGTCTGTGATAATATTATTAACGGACAGGTGACGATTTAACATCAAGTGGTGAAAAATAATCAATGGCAACAAAATATATTTTATCGGATTTAGGAAACCGCGAAATGGCTCAAATTCGCGTTTGGGACAAATTAGAGACTACCACGTAGTCATTTTAAGCATCTTTAAATCTTCAAGTAGGGGGATCGTCACGACTCATTGAGCATAGGTTGTAGACTCACCCGCATGCGCGAAGCGAAACGTCTGACCTGTTTTAAAGCTTATCCTGCCAAATGAATTTATTTAAATTTTCAACCACTTGAGGTTGTGTCTCGCTATCGCGATCCACAGCCACAAGTGGTTGAAAATTACTCATATTCGTTTAATTTGAGACTAAACATTTACAAATCTTGATTTTTACACACACATTTTATTTCCAAAAACAGTGGTTTAATCGGCTAGTAAAACAGATTTGAAACGATTATTAACATGATTAGCAGGCAAAGGGTTAATTTTCATATACAAAAGATATACAGGAAGCAGTTAATAATAATAATGATGAGTTCTTATATAGCGCACATACAATGCTCTGTGCGCTTCGCACATATTACCCCTGGTCACTGGACATGTTCATTCATGCACCATTTCAACTCCCTTTTATGGAGCATACAGCGTTAGGAACTAGTCGCACACATTGCCATCTCTGTCCTACCAGATACTGATTTACACCTGAGTCAAATGAAGCATGTGAGGGTAAAGTACCTTGCGCGAAGACACAACAGCGAAATAATGTCCCAATATTGAGAGGGGAAAAACAGGATATTTCTCTGAAAATCCTGCACCAAGCGGGATTTGAAACCGCACTGCAGGCAGCGACATTGGCAAAGCTCCGCGTCCCTCTCTAGGTTTAGTCCATGAGCCAGATGTGGTAGCTCAAGGTATCACACAGCTATTTGAAGTTTCTCAGCGTTACTTATGTGTCCACTTTTTGAGGTGGTGATCTGTAGCTTAGGCTCATTATAAACACAATAAATTATATACCCTTTTTTAGGTACACGTCTCACCATGCCAATAATTAGATAAAAATAGGAGGTTAAACACTTGGATTTCTCATGAAATTCAAGATAATGCGTAGGTAATTGTATTTGCTCCGGAACTACAATTTTGCAACCTGATCAGCTCATTGTACAGACAATGTGTGGTGAGGTGTGTGCCATCTTCCTAGTTTCTTTTTTTCGATGCTTTCCCGGACACAATGTATTGTTGACATCAATAACTAGACGATATTCGGTTTGGTTGTGAACCCTAATAATCATAAAACATCCAATGAATGTGACGTTACAGACAAAATGCACCACGTTAAAAATATAAAATGTAATCAAATAATGTAATCAGGATATAAATATTTTGTCAGGATAAAAAATATTCAAATGTGTTATGTTTGACCCCTCAACAGTTCAACAGTGATCTGGTATATTAAGGCTACGGTGAGGTAACATAATATATAAGGCAGTAAAAACAACTGTTTATTAATTTTCGCTATATTTCAAGTTATAAAGAATTGAAATTTGATTACCTCCTATTGACCACTTGACCACTAATGGTCACCCAAATTCAAATGTAAATATTCTATTGCGGGCCGATATTTTTGTACCATAAAGTCACATTTCTACACAACTGTCTAAAAATCCACCCACGTTGTATTTCCAAAAGAGGAACAGAATCTCAACTGAATGTTTCATCTGACACTTAATGCAAAGTTTTTTTTATAGTGTTTCCTTGGTGTTTTCCATTCAATGGGCAGTTCCTTGAGTATTATAAGGGAACACTTTTAGTATGCAGGTCTTTTAGATACACGATTTTTTTAATTTCAGAAATTATTGCAGAAGTTGTTATAGCAGACATGTGATAGAACATTAAAGAGTTCACTTTGTATTTATATTCCGATGGCTGTGGCTCCTCTAATGGGATAATACCTGAGGCCTATTGTACACTGTATATTGGTAGCTGTCATCGAGAAGTATTGGATAAGAATAAAATACAACACATGTTCAATGATTCCAGCCATTAACTGATACTCCTATCTCGTCTTAGAGATAATTGCACACAGTACTCAGCAACGGTAATGGACCACTGCTGTCCTTCTGGATATCTTACTCCAGCATAGTTGTACTAAAGATGTATTGAAAGCCACCACAAACCTAGAAATACAATCATGTGACATCTACCATGTTGATTTGTGTCAATTATTCACATTATCTCTCAATTTATCACACTGACGCCTACCAGATACATATATATCCAGAAGTGTATAACTACTTTGTGTGTGGATGCGTCTGTGTATACTCAATTATTGAATGTATAATTATTTATGATATTTAATTTGCACGTGGTACGAGCGTCGACAGAATTCAGCTTGAAGGCATAGGAGGTGAAGTACCTACTATCTTTTACCTAAAATATTAATATACCTGTGTTGCACTACTGTGTTGTATTATGCCATTGGCGTGCTAAGTAAAGATGAAGATTTGAATATAATTATATACACACAAATTCGACAATGCGCTGCCAAATTAACATTTAGATATTTAGCATATGATGACTGCCAAATTTTCATAGGCCTACATTATATAGGCCTACATTAGGTGATGCACCATACTAATTTGTTTTTTTTTGCAATTTAGGATTATTTTGTTTGCCATTTTTTTAAACTAAGTATTATCTTGGAGATTGTGGTACATTTTAATGATTTTACAATAATTTTAAAATAACTATAAAATGTATATTGCAAATTGTATTTCAGTACAATAACATTTCACAATTTTGGTCATGGTGAGTTCTTGAAACACGACCAGTTTCATTAAGTTCTGCATACAGTTTAGTGCTGCAATCAGCTATTGGTTGCAACACTAATACAAAACAAAAATCAACCATCCTCCTAACCTCATAATGGTCATGGAAATACATGTTATACATGTACATCTAGAAAAGTAGGCCTATATATCTGGAGATGCAGGAAGTGACATCCAGCGAAAGAAATGTTTTCACGTGATCTCTTTCCATGCAGCACATAATCAGATAATACGTTCTGGTTCAAGTTTATGTATAAAATTAATGTTTATAAAGTAGGCCTATTACTTAAAAAAATATCTTCAGATGCATTATAATACAAGCTGCTGTAACCGTTTCAAGTTACAAGGACACATGTTTCTTGCAAGCATGTATGATACTACTCAGAACAAGCAATGTCACTACGTACTAAAAGTCTGAATAAAAATACATATATATAAATATTCAGTTGGATATTGTTCAGTGTCGTGGCTCTTTCATTTACATCAAACTTAACATTCAAATGTTTCACATTTATATATCAGCTTACGTTTAAATGTGGAGCTTTTAATAATCATGACAATAACGTCGTATGTTGGTTGGGGTTGGGATTAATTTGTAACGCGATAAAATACATTAAACTATTAGGCCTACATGAGAACTGTCGTCATGCAACAATATTTAGTTTTTACAATATCTCTTGTCAAAAGCCCAATAATAATGTGTGTTTCTTGCGTGCTTGAGTTACAACCAACTCAAAACAATCACTGTTTGAATGTAGCAAATGAGTGAAAACGTGTACATATACACATATTTAGTTCCATTTTTTTTATGTTTTGGCCATCTTATTTGTATCAAAAGTAAGTTTGAAATATGTCAGATATATATCCGCCTATATTAAAAAAATTGAACTATAATGCCTAGTAGTTTTAAAATTGTGGTCAATAACGTATGTTGAATTGGAAAATATAATGTTAAATCATTCACATGGTGGGTTTTATTGTTACGTGATAACACATAATAATCTACTAGCCTACATAGAAACTGCTATCATACCATTAGATTTGGTACATACATATACTGGCCAAAAATACAATAATAAGTTTATGCGCCTTACGTGATTGTGTTACCACTCAAAACATTATCTGTAACTATGTAGCAAAAGCGTGAAAAAACATATCTTTTTTGTTGTGAGCATTTCATTTGCAACAAACGTAACAATAATATGGTACAGATATATATCAGCCTACATACAAAACATTCAACTATAATATCCATATTATAGTGAATAACGTATCCTGTATTGGAAAATAAAAAAGTCAAGTCATTCATATGGTGGGTTTATTTGTGAGGTGATATTATCCATTAAGCTACTACATACAAACTGCTATGATGCAAATATATTTACTACAGACATACACCTAGTCGAAAGTCGAAATAAATAATTTGTGTTTCTTACATGATTGAGCCAAGCAAAACAATCACTGTTACTACATTGTAAATATGGCAATAAATTTAAAATAAAATAATTAGTTGCGTAATTTTATATTTTATCACCTGTTCATTGGCATCAAATTTGTTATCAGAATGTGCTAGATATATGGGAGTCTAAGCGCGAAAAATAGAGCTCTAAGATTGAGTAGTTTTTAAATTATCGTCAATAACGTATGCATCATTGCTGAAATGAAATGAAAAATAATTGAGAGGGTGGGTTAATTTGTAACGTGATAACATACGTAAAGCTACTACATACAAACTGCTATCATACAAAAATATGTAGTGCAGACATACACCTTGTCGAAAATCACAATAATAATTTGTACCTTTTTATGGTACCAATGACCCCCTTTTTGGGGTCCTGGCTCATGGACTAGTTAGATCACATTATTTCTGACATATTTATTTTAATCACAGCCTGTGTTTTCAAAGTGGTTGACCCATATATCCTAGACATATGGCTGGTCGAGATGACCATCACATGTCTAAGATATGGGTCAGTATTTTTGAGAATACACACCGAGCACCAGCGCTGATCGCCGTCTGTGGCTCGCTGCGATTACACGTGTTGCACTTTTTGCACTTCTCAGCGAACACAAAACATTTGTATAACATTTATACAATGTTGGTCCAACGTCGGAGACGTTCTGTCTACGTTGTATACATGTTATACAAATGTCTTGTGTTCGCTGTGTCGTAACTTGTGCATGCAACCAGTGAGATTGATCCTTTGCTAGATGTTTGATAATTATGTTCTGATGAGGTATGCCTATTTATAGCAGGATGATTATAAAATATAGCATAACTATAGGTTTTGTGGTGCGTCACCCAAATCGATATAATTAAAAATATGAGAGCCCATCAAGTCGGCTATACCATTTAGTAACCGTCCACGTGTTTAATTTTTGCCTATTTGTGAAATAGATTGTGTATTTTGATGGGGAATGAACTTTTCTGTGCTACCTACGTAATTGGAATGTTGAGATGGAGGTAGACTGAGTAACCCAATAACTGCCGGTGCCGACTATATTTGTGGTTTTCATTTTTTTATTAGCACATTAAAAATTAATACCAGCTTAAAAACGTGACATCAATCAACAAGATTTCAAAATCGTTGACTACCTTTATTGTCCAATCTGAATAATGTTCAGTTAGATGAAGCTGTGAATCGCGAAACAACTTCAGGTGCGTGAAATTAAACATCTTGGCGGTCAAATGATTAAAACAAATAATGTACTTTCATGTGCTGTCGTCACTGCTGTCGTAATTGGAATGTTGAGACTGAGATACATGCCTATAATAGATTGATTAATAGACTGATAGACGTAATTGTCTTCTAAGTATTGCCACCAGATGACTATTTCTGTGGCACTGTTGCTAATTATTTGAGAGACGCCGATGTAGGCCTAATATCACTTGTTGTCATGGGGACGAGAATAACCGGGATGACGGGACGAGCATGCGCAGGAGACAAAGTGGGCCCAGCGGCGGAGACAATGGCCCAACGTCTATGCAACACCGGCTGAATGGGGCTTATTTCGTGCTTGTTGTGAACAGATGAACACAACCCAGCAGACAACAGACGGTGAATCAATGTTGTTTTAACGTTGTCTGACCGTCTCCGAAGTTGGACCAACGCTAAAACAACATTGAATAATCGTTTTATGTTTACTGGAAATGCGCCAGAATATTTTTACCAGTGGGCCTCTGTTGGTTTATAGTTGGTTTAGCGTTGTAGTCCAGTTGCCAAAAAGTGAACCGGAATTTTCTTTTAAAGTTCAAGGTTTTTTAGTGATAAGTCTTCATATACACCCTGAGAGCAATTTTAGCTTTGTTGGCATCGTGCCAACTTTGGGGAGAATTTTGGGGAAAATTTTTAGAAGCTAATTTGCATAATTCACCCTAACATACTGAGCCGTTTTTATAATACAACTTTTCAACAAATATGCGTAGAAACAAGTGTAATACCACTTTTTCGAATAAGTTTAGCATGCGGAAGTGATTTCCGACGTTTTTTTTTGGAATTGAAGGTCAAAGTCAACTATAAATGTCAAAGTCAAAGCTGAAATAATCTAGAAATACGACTTGATCATGTTCATATGAGCCACGTGGTTTAATTGTACAGGTTTGTTTCAATCCCTGTTCTTTTAAGTATGTCTACATCATTATAAACATTATTAGATATGTGCCACTTTAGATGTTTGCTAAGCTCATTTGCATAATTCACCATAATTAACATAATAGACCATTTTATGTGATGGAACAACTTCTTTTTACCATCAATCTTTAGATATAATGTTATTTATGTGTAATGCTATTTTTTTATTAAGTTTGACGCGACCGAGAAATGTTTGACATATTTGAAAAAAACATCTCACTTGGTAATTTGCATAATTCACGCTAATTTAAGGGACTGGCCCAGGCTAAAATCATAAAAAAATCGGTGATTTTATTTTGGCTTCTGTATATGACCATATGATGTAAACATGTGCATAGACTAGAACCGCAAAAGTTTTTTTAATTTTTGTGCTGCGCATTCACCAGTTAGGCTAGATATAAAGACGAAATTCCTGATTTCTATTTATTGACAATCATGTCAAAAATTAGAAATACGGGAATTTCGTCTCTATATCTAGTTTAACTGGTGAATGCGCAGCAGAAAAAAAAAACTTTTGCAGTTATAGTCTAAAATAAACTGAACCCCCCCTCCCCCAGATTCGCTGTTTCAAATAGGATCCACATGCATTTTTAGCAGCTAGCGCCATCAATTAGGCCTACATTTTTTGTAATTTTACTAAATTACAACGTCATCCACCCGCACGCCTCACATATGAGATTTGTCTTTATATAAATGAAGGTGTAGTTACACAGCATTAAATTTTTATGTGACTATTATACCAATTTACATATTTAACAAAATGTTGATAACTAGACGTGCCTACGCTGTTAATGTAGTGATGAATTGACCTTGACATCAAATCGTGAAAATAACACCAGGAATGGATTTCTTGGAAGTTGTTTAGTATTACGCATGATTCTAGATCCAATAGATAAACCGTTATTCTCTCTTCTTTGATTCAAAGAACCACTTATGTTAATTAGAGAAAATATACTAATTAGCTCTTGACCTAGATCGTATAGGCCCTATGTTGAAATTGACCTATAATAGCAAACATAACCATAAACCACCCACTCGTGTCAAAGGTATCCGAAAAAGTGTTGTTACAAATGTTTTCGAGCATATTTGATAAAAAGCTGCAGCCCTATTATCGGAATTGCTAATTATGCTAATTATCGTAAGGTATGCAAATTAGATCATCAGATATTTTTTCTAAAGCTGGCAAAAAGTACTACGTCGTTTCAAACTTAAAATATGGCACTACATATATAGAATTACAACTAACATGTTTTGGTAATATAGTTGTTTCATCCAATTATAATGGTAAATTATGTTAATTAGGTAAATTATGCAAATAAGCTTAACTAAACTCCCCTCCATGCTGGTATATATCCAGTAATGTTTATAAAGATCCATACATGTTTAAAAGGGCACGGATTGAAACATTTCCTGTACAATTAACACATAGTAATATGTTGACGATATTCCAGCCTTGACTTTGCCAGTTTCAGTTGACTTTGAGCTTGCTTTGTAAAAATAACGTCAGAAATCACTTCCTCAGGTTAAAGTTATTAGAAAAAATGCTATTACACTTGTTTCTACGCCAATTTATTAAAAAGTTATATTATAAAAGGGTATGTATGTTAATTATGCAAATTAGCTTATTGAGGTCGCACGTATATAATAATGTTTATACATGTATTTCTAATAATGTTTATAAAGATCCATACATGTTTAAAAGGGCACGAAATGAAAAAAAATCCTGTACAATTAACACATATGTGACATATAAACATGCATAAAGTAATATTTTGGGAATATTTCTGCCTTGACCTTGACATTTTCAGTTGACCTTGACCTTCAACTGTTAAAATAACGCCAGAAATCACTTCTTCGGGTTAATGTTATTCGAAAAAACGGTATGACACTAGTTTCTACGGCAATTTGTTAAAAAATTATATTATAAAATGGGTAGGTATGCTAATTAGGGTAAATTATGCAAATTAGCTTATAAAAAATTCTCCCCAAAGTTGGCGCAACGCCAACAAAGCTGAAAGGACTTGAAATATGCATGTGAACACAAATCAATAAAAAAATCCGTGTCCACTACATGAATGATGGTGCTGGCAACTGGACTATTGCGATTGTGGCCCGGAATCAAGTCAATATTAAATATTTAAATCAATTATTATAAGCCCACATGTAGTGTTTGTAGGGCAGGTCCTCTTCCCAGCCTGGGGAAACCATAGGCCTACTTTACTCACGTAGGCCCCTAAACAGCTAAATGTGAAAATACCTCACGTTTCATGCCAAAATGGACAATTCGAGCAGGTATAATTTAAGCATTGTGTAGACTTCATGCTTATTATGCTAGATTTTTTGATCACGTGAAATTGATTAGACGGGTGTATAACACAACACGTGTTTATACAGGGTGTGTTTAGAACACATCGCTCTCACAGCGCATGTGCATGCGCGGGCCCACAGGTGAGAACATTTCATGGTCAATAAATTTAACCCTTCAAGTGCTGGCACCGTCTTTAGACGTCTAACCCTTATGCTGCGGGGACCATATATATGCGTTTTCAAGCAAATGTCAAACCAAATAAATTCAACTTGAATTGCTAAAACTGCTTGTGGTAGATGCTTAGCTAATTTAAAGATACAATTTTGAAGACGTTTACTTCTTCATAAATATATTTATTTTTTGTCATTTGGAGCTGGAAATTGCGTTAGCAATTCCAGCTTCAAATGCTAGGCTAGAGATGGTCATCGCAATGAAATATCTAAAAAATATTATAATGGTTCAGACCCATAGCATATAGGTATTCAAGTGAAAGAGCTAAAGAAGACAATCATGATTATTTAAAATTGAAAAAATCCTTTGGTCCCCATGGGTTTGACAAAAATATTTCAGCGCTGCAGTAGGCCTGTCACACCTTCGCGAAAAAATCAGTCGAAACCCTTATACAACAACTTGAGCTCTATCAGCTATGTGTTAATTTAAGCGCTTTCTACCAACGTAACGCATTTCCCTTTAAACACACGTTCTTGTTAGATTAATACACCTCTTTTTATTTCAGGCATCCATTAAAGCAGGGACGAAGGTGATCACACTGTATGATTATGACGGCACAGAGGAAGACAGCTTGGTTTTTACGGCTGGAGAAACCTTCACAATCACATCTGACGTCCAGGTATATTACATTCAATTCATTATTTATCTGTTATTGTTTCTAAAGCCTGGTTAAATGCAGGTCCAGCGTCGCAGACAATGGGCCAACATCAAAATGACTGTTCGTTCAGGCACTCATTGCGACATTACTCACTAGTGAGCTTTGTAATCAAAGAAGAACAAGAAGTCATTCATTCATTCGTTCATTTATTTATTCGTTTGTTAGTTTATTCATTCATTCATTCATTCATTCATTCATTCATTCATTCATTCATTCATTCATTCATTCATTCATTCATTCATTCATTCATTCATTCATTCATTCATTCATTCATTTATTCATTCATTCATTCATTCATTCATTCATTCATTCATTCATTCATTCATTCATTCATTCATTCATTCATTCATTCATTCATTCATTTATTCATTCATTCATTCATTCATTCATTCATTCATTCATTCATCCATTCATTCATTCAGGATGCTGAGTTGTGGTATGAGTGTGAGACGGGTGACGGGAGGACAGGAGTTGTCCCTGGGAACTATGTGGAGGTTATCAGAGAGCGTCAAGAAAGGAAGGTGGAAATACAAATAGAGCGTCCACAAGAGAAGGTGGAAATACATCTGGCAAAGTAAGTAAAAAACAGGGCGTCCACAAGAGAAGGTGGAAATACATTTGGCAAAGTAAGTGACAAATAGAGCATCCACAAGAATAGATAGAAATACATCTGGCAAAGTAAGTACAAAATAGAGCATCCACAAGAAAAGATAGAAATACAGCTGACGAAATAAGTACAGCATTCACAAAAAAGAAGTACATCTGGCAAAGTAAGTAAAAAAAGATCATCCACAAGAAAAGATAGAAATACATCTGGCAAAGGGAGTAAAAAACAATTGTGCCGAAACAAACAAGATCGATCCGAAAAATAGACAAAATCGATTATCAATGGTTTGCTCCGATCTGATATTCAAAATTAGAATCTTGTAAAGAAACCAGTGAAAAATCTTTCATCACTTTGTAAGCAACGTGATACCGTCTTCTGCTCCGAGTTTCATTTCCATTTGTTTAATAAAGGTAGTAGCCAAACGTCTGCGAGCGCGTATGTAAATATACAATCAGCTTAAGGGAACATTATTCAACAGAATCAGCGTAAGTATGTACCCAGCAAATACGAAACGTTTACGAAATGAAAATTTATTGTTGAGCCAACGTCGAAGACGGTGGCTGTATTATACATCAACATTAGGTAAACGTATTGTGTTAGTTGGTGGACAAAAACAGCGTCAAAGAAATCAATGAATCTGAAAAGTGTTTAATTTATAGAACATTCAAGACCACTTTTACTTTTGAAAATCAATTGATTTCTTTACCACAAAGCTGAAAATTATATTTACTAAATGCCGTTGCTGAAACCATAAATTGCTGATAGGAACTAGCTGTGGAGAACGGGTTCTCCGGGACACCCGTGTATGTACCAAATGATGATTACACCAGGAGACATTGGCGATGAATTTCATTATTTATTTGTACGTGATTTTTTTAAGACAGATAACTCCTCTTAAAACAATACCATGTAAATCCCTCTACATGGAGCTACATAAATTGTAGTGAGCAGCACTCTCAGTCACTGCTGAGAGTGAGCACGAATAGCGTTCATCTTTTTTTGGACGGTGCGGGCCATTTAGGCTGGCATCAATAGCAGACAATCCGCTTAAAATAAATTCTATTCAAACACATCATACATTACAGAAATATCTTACCTCTACATACACCTATTTAGTGTACCGTATGCAGTCCATTGAAATGTAGTAGATGCTTTTAATTCTGACCACCCCTCAAAGTAATCCGACACTGTTTACAATAAGGCTAACTTATCGTTAGAACTGTTAACAACTGGTCAAGGTTTTTCACCAATACAGGTCAAAGGTGAGCATATGACCCATCTAGTTACTGCATACCACCGCAAATATCTAATCACATTTAATGCTATTATATCTCGCCACAGCACCGCTAGGGCAAGACGTGATATGGCAAGCATTGGTCAACTTATTCTCTCAATTCAGCTCATCCAAAATTGCAACCAACCCACACACGTGGTTTGAGAACGAGGGCTCACAGATACAAAAATGTAAGCAAGAACCTGCGACAAGACATTTTATCAATCCGAGTTTATATTTGCTTCAATTTTGATTTAGAATAAATTATTATTTCTGGTATTAACATAATATTGGACCAGAGAGTGTAAGCTACGCCGTGACACCAGATCAATCACCGAGGTATCAATCAGTAGAATGTAATTTATGAAAAACCGCCGATCTAAAGATTACAGGCATCTTCCGTGCTGACTTCCCGGAAGTCGGTCTATTGCTGTCTACATACATTGCTGAAAATTTCTTCTGCGAATATCGAACCACGCAGAAATTTGTGCACCTTCATATCTAAATGAATAGTTTTTGATTTACCTATAATTGAATGATTACATAATATTTGCTTACTTGGCGCTTCTCCACATCATATCACTAATTATATTAAAGTATTATTGTGTGTAAAAATACATTCGGGAAGGATGGTTTGTTCATTATATTGTATTAATCGTGTGTATCCACTGGCAATGCATGTCTTCAAGAATGACAACAGTAATAAATCACTTGTTCACAGCTTTGAATAGCTGCTGTGTACGACAGAATATATGCAGTGGCGATGACTTTGTCGAATTTCAGTTGGCTGCATGGTAAGATCAATCGCCAGAAGGTGGCGCGTCTGTTGTCGTCCGGTGCAGAAGGACTCTACCTGATCCGAGAGAGCACAAAGTTCGCGGGAGAGTACACGTTGTCCATGAACAGCCACCAGTCCCCCGCTGGCGGGCCGGATCACTACACCATCAAGAGACGTCAGCAAAAGTTTACCATAGACGGCGCCAACTACTTCATCAGCCTCCACGAACTCATTGAGGTCAGTGGGGTCAGATTCTGACGTCTACAGACGATCTCAGCACTGAAATAATTACGAATTATACAGGCCGTAGACCCATGACATAGTTATTCAAATTAGGCGGCAAGAGCTGACTTATTTATGATGATTTCAAATTGAACAAAACCCTAATCTGGTCAATTTGAAATCATCATATATGTCTTATCTAGCTCTTTCCGCTTTATTTGAATACCTATGTTATCATGGGTATAGGTCTACAACCATTATATATATTTTTAATTCTTTCACTTTGACTTTAGACATCTAAGGTCGATCCCCGCACTGAAAGTGAGTGAAAATTATCCAGAATTGACAAAATTAAGGTCAGCAATTGTGAAATCTGACTGAGTGATTGATGTAACGTTTTATCTTTAACATGTTTAAAAGCTACTATTTAATGTGCTAATAAGAAATGATAAAGTATAATCGACACCGGCGGTTAAAGGGTTAAAACAAAAACACAAAACCCTAAGCATTAATAAGAATAATCTCAAGCGAAATCCAGCTAATTTTGTTCAGGGCTAGCTAATACGCCGACATAATATCGTTTCACCAAATGGCTGCTGGGTTCCAGTATTATGAGGTCCCGGGGAGATCCGGGTTGGAGACACATCTACGTGAATTTGTGAGCAGCAACGAGGCATGTCCACCCTGGTATGTCAAAGTGAAAGACCTGGAAAACCTGGGCATGGTCATTAAAAAGGCAGACGTGGCTGTGCAGACCAGCGTCACGGAAGGCGAATTCTCAGGTATTTTAGTCAGTACTTCTTCAAAGATTACTTTATGACTTGATTAGCTAATGAAAACCTGGCAAAGCAGTATCCTGAAACATGTTATGACTTAACCCTCAGAGCTCTAAATTAAATAATGTACTCATATGTGTTTTATTTGAGCAGAACGCTCATTTCGTCACCAAGAACAATGAGTCGTTTCATTAACAAAATGGATTAAAGACGACTATATTAACGCTTACCCAGCCAACACGAGACGTTGATCCAATGTTGTTTTAATGGTGGGCCGACGTCGAAGACGGCGGGCCAGCATTAAAACCACATTTGGTCGATGGCTCGTGCTTGCTGGGTAGTGGGTTAAGGGCTAAGCTACATCGCCGCATCTAGGCATATTTTGATTGGAGGTTATTCAATAAATAATAGTGTAACCCAGCTAAGCAAAAAAGTTCTGAGGCCCTTCCCACTGAACATATTACTATTCAGAATATCTTAATTTTCTCTTATTTCTAATATAAAAGTTAAGACGTATCTTAACTTTTCTAATGGAAATGGGAGAAAGGTAACATAATATTAATATTAAGATGTTTAGTAGGATGTCCCCCTCCCCCCTCTCGAGCTTTAATTTGTGATATTTTAGTTGGGGATTTTTTCAAAATTAGAACATTTTCATTCACTTTGAGATGAGAAATACGCAATGTGAATAAAAATTTGGAGAAACACGTCTGGGTTTTAGGAGGGTTGATATTCGTAGATCGGTGTTTTACCATCAATGGCGCGTATGAGGGATGTTGGTCGTTTTGTTTCGCAACCCATTTAAATTTAAGTGGTCATATTTTCGCATATTTTTCTCTGATGGCGGGCTGAATAATTTCATTTATTTGCAGATGTCAGCAATGGAAAGTATTCAAATACAGATGTGATGATTAAAACAAGGAAAGAACGGGACGCCCTGTTGATTGAAGCCGCCATTATGACGTGAGTTGTCACTGTGCTTCCTCACAGATATATACTTGTGATTGGTCGAGGTGGCCATCTCGACCAATCGAACGCCTAATATCTGTGTCAGTCTTCTTGAGAATATAACTTACCGGCCCTGACGCAGAACTAGTATTTCGTGAGCTGTCTTGTAAGTGTACACTTCATTGAGCATTTGTTTGTTATATTTGACACATGATATATTTTGATAATATATTACCTACGTGAAATTGTGTCCTGCAACCGCGATCCACAAATTTAATTGACTAAAAATGTATTAAAATTAAAGTTTCAAAACATATTTGTGCCACAGATTTCACTTTTCCAAACGGTACACAACGCAGCAAACACAAAACATTTGCATAGCATTTGTACAACGTCGGCCAACGTCTTGGGATTTGAAAGTATAATACGCTAGGCTATTTCACCCTGGGATTTGGCGGGGGTTTGTTATGTACGATAATCGCCTTTCATACCCGGATATGAAATTAAATGAATGAGGTTTTAGGCCACCTTTGTGCACATATAGGCTAAACTGGGCCTGGAGAACCTCCTGAGGATAGTGAGATGAGTGAGAAGACACTGCCCTCCAGACACTGGATTTGAAATTCGAGCCTTGCGGTCTAAGGCCGAGCACGCTACCTCTCGGTCACGGAGGTTCCTCGCAATATTAAATCTGATATGCAGTGATGAACGATAATTGCCTTTTTCACGAAGATCGGGGGTTTGTCCTCTGCTCAGTATAACCACAATTGGCGCCACTCCCATGAACTGTAATCATATGTATATGTATCTGTATACAATGAAGGTATGAAAGCGATATCACATATTTTAATATGAATATGTGAAAATAGTCTATTCATCCATATACGTCCGAGTTTGTTATATTTCTACCACAACAATCTACTGTTTGACATTCAGAAGCGTCTTACTGACCTTAACTGATTATAGATGTTCCATTCATCAGATTTATTTTGTGTGGTTCAGCTGTGACATTAACTAACTAATCTGAAGAATGGAGACATTTTTTTGTGTGTGATATCGCCTTCATACCTTTATTGTATACCCGATTAGTTCATGTGAGTGGCGCCACATGTTGAATGATTTCCCATTCAAACATCAACTGCATATCCAATAAATATATCCGCATTACCACTACAGCACTGAGCTATTCAATTTGAATTTTCAGTTACTTGAAGTTCTGTCTCGCTACCGCGACACACAACTTCAAGTGACTGAAAATGTATGTGATTTGTGAAATTTATGTCCCAACATATATGAGTATATAAAGATTGAAGGCATATTTTACTTTTAACAATTGGTTATACAGATGTTAATAAAAACACAGAATGTCTACTGTAGTCGACATCAGTGTTCCAAGGGCCAAATATTCAGACTAAACTATCTCTACATATATACTTCTGTTTCAGCAACCTAGAACACTGTAACGTGGAGCAGTTTGTGGGCTTTGTCAACCAGAAGCCATTTTACCTTGTAGCAGAATGTCTGTGGGGTGGGTGCCTTCTGGACAATCTGCGTGATCCAGGACAGGTAGATCTCAACAAACTACTCACAGTTGCCAGGTAAGTACGTATTGTATTATATATTATATATATCTCCTTTGATCCAGAGGGCCTGTAACCTTTACAACGCTAAAATGTCGTTGTATAAACCATGAAAACAAAGGGTTTTTTCAATTCGAAATCATCATAAATGCCCCAGTTAGCTTTTTTCGCTTCATTTGAATACCTATGTTATGAGTCCAGGGCCTTTTAACATTTTAAATTCCGGGATCGACTTTAGACGTCAGAAGCTGACGTCTATAGACTGTATTGAGTGAATGAATATTGTGACATTAGTTTCTTATTGCGACATTGCTCTTTGGTTCCTATATTTGTAACACTGTATTGTAACATCTGTCTTTGGTTTCTGTGTTGTGACATTGCTCTCTTTGGTTCCTGTAATGTGACATTTAATGTCACATTACAGGAACCAAAGAGAGCAACGTAGTCTCTGATTCCTGTAATGTAATATGGCTGTTTGTTTCCAGGGAGACGTGTTGTGGGATGTGCCACCTGGAGGAGAGGGGTGTGGTACACTGTGATTTAGCCGTCAGGAACCTCATGTTGACTGAGAGCGGCACAGTCAAGGTAAACTATAAACAGAAACATATACATAGTATTATTAGTTTTACTTGAACATTTACTGTGATAAGTCGAGATATAATATATTCTTATATTTATTACCATTCACTATTTTAGTTTGATATGCACCGAAATATTTACAAACATTTTATGGTGATGCTGATGAAGTATAACTACTGTTATTTAACAAATTAAAAATGATAAGGACTACTAATATGTAATTGTAAAAATATATCACTAGTGATAAGAGTGCATATGAACTAAAAGTATAAAGTCTTTTATACAAATTACATATTATATTTTAGTATATCTGTATTTCGATGTTGCTATTATATGTCGTATTTGTATGTATTATTTCTTCATCTATGGAGGTGCAATAAAGAAATAAATAAAAAAGTAAACTATATTATTTCCATCAAGAGAATAATATTGTAATTCGCTTTTTAGTTTACAAGTTGTGTCTTATCTGTCCTGCATTTTATATTTGTTAAAAGTTTTAATAATAAATGGTCCAAATTATATCTGATCACAACTTTGGTTAGTAAATTCCTAAAATTTATATTAATCTTGCAAAATTGAATGTTGGTTGAAGTAAGATTTTAAAGCATTAAAATATGCAAAATAAAAGAAGCGCAATGGCGGAGATAGACATGAATTAATAATAACAATTACCTTAAAAAATATGCGAAATTGTAGTAAGGATCACCAAAAGCTGGACTATTTGACATGCAATATAATTCTGAGAATAAAAGCTAATGTGTAGAAAACAGTGCTTGCAAAATGGAATGAATATTTGTTGACTGAGAATTTCGTGAAAATCCCTGCTCGCTTATTCCTAATGTGATTCCTACTACATACATGTATATGAAAGTGGATAAATTTTACTCACTTTGGAAATAGGAGTCAGTACAATTAATTTAACCACTTAAATTTTTATTCTTGGAACCATAATTAATATATTCTCTACTGAATCCTACTATGTCAGTTATTATTTGGCATTTGGCATTCACAGATCAGTAACTTTCACCTGTCCCGTCCAACCAGTCTAGGCTACGTGAGGGGAAATGAGAAGTTTGCTGTCAAGTGGACAGCACCAGACGCCCTCCAGTCACGAGTAAGTGCCATATAATAATTAGGAGGTTATTTTATCTCCGTTATTTTTTGCGGGAAACAATAAAAGTGAAGACGTTATGGGCACTTTATTTGAGTGTACATATTATGTATATTTTTGATATTACTATCAGTTTGTCAATGGTATTTTTCAGTGTGGGACCGACTTGGACGTTTGACGTCTAAAGTCAATCCACCCACTGAAAGAGTAAATATTTATATAATGACCGTAGACCCACAACATAGGTTTTCAAATAAAACGGAGAGAGCTAACTTAGACATTTGTGATGATTTCAAATTGAAAACAACCTTTGGTCTCTTGGCTTATATAAAGACATTCCGCGCTTTAAGGGTTAAGATGGTCATGCCTGTGGGCCAACTCTATGGAGGGGAGTCAATATGGTTTTCGATATCATGATTATCAGCAATCACGCCGATTCAATTTAGGAGGGAATATTATTGTTGATTGTATGTTGGAATCCTAATCACTGTTTGTATGACAATTAACTTTAAAATATTTAAACAAAATTTTGAAAGAGAACAATAATCAATCTACCATCAGCACTCTGGTTTCTCCTCTGTACATTTAGATGTCGAAACCATAGACTTCCTGTTCAAAAATTAAAACAAAGTTCAGGGGAAAGAAATTTAAAATATTGTACTTTATGCCACATAAAGAAGTGGGAGACGAGTTTCATTATGTATTAAAAAGATATTTTTTTTGCAGAGCAGAGAATTATATTATTAAGCAAACGCATATTCACAAATCCCTTGATTTTTACTTTTTAAAATGATAAGAATGTTAGTGGATTTGTAATATTGAAACTGTCTAAACGCAAACAAATTATCTTTAAGAATGCAAACGGATTAAAAATAAAATAAAATAATGTTGTGATTCTACTGTATGCTTTCCTGGTAAACATGTAATAATGTATAACTATTATATATATCACATCTCTTGTGACAAGATCAAGAGAATAAACTTGATTTGCTTTTTATTTGATTTTTTGTAGTATTTCACGTCAGAAAGCGACGTATGCTTTCCTGGTAAACATGTAATAATGTATAACTATTATATATATCACATCTCTTGTGACAAGATCAAGAGAATAAACTTGATTTGCTTTTTATTTGATTTTTTGTAGTATTTCACGTCAGAAAGCGACGTTTGGAGCTATGGTGTTGTTCTATGGGAACTGTTCACTCGCGGTCAAACACCTTACACTGACATAGTAAGTCTGCGTTTCTTCCCTTCATATCAGTTGTAGAATATTCTGCATTTTGTAAAAAATATATAATTGTCACCTTATTTTACGCTGCTAGATTTTTGTAGATTTAGTTTGCCAACATATTATTTGTCTGATTATTATGTGGTCTAATTTTAATTAATCTACTCTATCAATCCTGAGAGCGCTACATTAAAAAAATAACCCACTTGAAGTTGTGTCTCGCTACCGCGATCCGCATATTCAAGTGAGTGAAAATGAAATGTTTGAGACCAGTCATTTGCAAATCAAAATAATAAAATATTTATAGTGGCCGTATTCAAATGAAACCAAAGGAGGTACAAAAATGATATGATGATTTCAAATAAAAAACCCTTTGGTCTTCATGGTTTATACCTAAATATTTCAGCCCTTTAAGGGTGAACACTTTACTACAGTGGCATATCCGGAGATACACCCTCTCAACTCAAATCGCAAATTCTAAAAAAGAATATATCCAAAAATATCCACAGAAGGAGGGGGGTTGGTGGGTGTTAATCACGACTATAGTCGTTTTAATTCCTTTTATTAGCCGATCAAATCACAGTTATTGGGAATGAAATAAACGTTTTCACATCCAAGATTTGCAAATGTTTCGTTACAAATTAAACAAGTGTGAGTATTTTTGACATACTTGAAGCTGTAGGTCGCGGTAGCGAGACACAATTGGGTTGAAATTGGGTAAACATTTAAATTATTCAATCTAGCTATAAGCAGACTGAAACCTAGCACCCGAAGGGGGCTGAGAGTGTGATAGCGGCGTCGAATCTTATTGTTTTTAAGCTGTTTTTCGCTCTACTAATTCTAAACTAGTATATAATATTCATTCGCAGATGCCTGGCAGGAAGGGATACAACATCTCCATCTATCCAGTTGTCTGCTACCGGCAGACTCCTGGATAACACGTATATTTGCTATGAGTTCAGACCCCCCTCCTCCCTGGCCTATTCTGGCAGCCCAAACAATCTGACCTGAGTGTGACCTCCACACTACAGTCAGTAAACCGGTGACGTCATAATGAATATTCATGCTGCCCGCATCCCTTCCCGTTCGTACAACTCTGAGGCGCACCTGTTGTCAAGGGTAGTCTGACGGTCAGACCTGATAGGTGAAGGTGGGAATACAAATGAGTTTGAAAAAGAAGCATTTTATAATTTAATTTAACATAGATGCACCCTTGGCGAACAAAGGGTCGCGGTGTTCTAAATAAGTCCCAGACTTAATTGCAGTTGTCAAATGACGATGCGTGCTGAGAGCTAGAGTGGACGGTACAGTGGCATGTTGCGTCGCCATTTTGTAGAGTGCGAATTTTGAATTTAGATTGAGTTGTCAAACATGGTTCAATTTAATCAACTCGTTAGACATTATTATTTCTTACTTTCGGTGCAACAGTTGAACTGTTAACCGTGTGTATAATATTTACCTTGTGGATGGATGTCACTACACGCCCACACTATATGGTTATACTGAGTGGTGTGTGAAGGTTGTGAGCCTCATCCCCGGAGACATTTTTTTCAGACATAACCGAAAAACCCTTTTTCCAAAATGAGAAAAGCCATCATTTTTTTCTCACAGGCGGGAGACCTCACCTGATCCGCCCGTAAGCAGGCTGACCATTATCCTGATTATTTCGTTACAGGCGCTGTCGGAAGTGATCAAGACAATCCAACAAGGCTACAGGCTGCCTGCTCCAGAAGACTGTCCTAACAAAGTACAGCAGCTGATGAACGCCGCGTGGCACAAACGACCGAATAAACGACCGCGCTTCTCCACCATTCTGAACGACCTCAGCAACCTAGTAATATAACAGTGAAGATCAAGCGATCACGGGGCTTATTTTATACGACATGACTGTTTCCAGTAAACACACACATTTGTATCAGTGAAACGTCAGATCAAATCAGATCGATGTGCACTGCACCAGGATTTCATTGTGACTAACTAATTATAAGTCTAATTGTGCGCACGCGCTCAGTGAGTTTATAACCCCTTGAAACATGCAAATATATAACATGTACATATTGTGAGTATAGGTAGTGAATGATTTCTAGTCTTTTGTTGTGGTAATAATATTATGATCTCTTACAGAACTCGAATGAATAAATGGGGTTTTAAGCCTCCTATTTGCACATATAGGCTAATGGGGTTTCAGGCCACCTATGTGCACATATAGGCTAAACTGGGCCATACAGCAATCGATCTCTTTCTCGACAAACAAGAGACATTGGTCCAGTGCTGTCTGAATATTGGGTGAACGTCGCAGACGTTGTTGCAATGTTGAGACAACGTTGGGTTGATATATTTTGGTTGCTGCCCTGCGAACACAAGACATTCACTCAATGTTGGCTCAGTGTTCGCCCACCGTCTACGACGCTGGCCCAACACCGAGCCAACATTGAATTAATGTGTTGTGAGTGCCTGGCAAGCCCGGCCAATTTCATACATGGCCGGGAATAGACACGTGACTGACATGCCTATGTCAATTAGGTCAACGCCAATTTCCCGGGTCAAGTCTTGGGAAGTGCGTCATTTCTGGCAGAGGAGAAATGCAATACTGTAAACAATACTACATCTGGCGGATGTAACCTTTCAAAAATGTCTGCATCGGTACATCTAAATGTAACAGCGATTCCTTTGGATTCAGTAGGCCCACAGACCTGTACCAGAGCCTACATGAAGCCCGGTGTAACAGTTTCCGATTACCCCCCTCTTCAGGTTACCCCCGGGGATAATCTGAAACTAGTTTCAAGTTACACCCTCTAGTTTCACCCTCCCAATTTTGCAAATTAACTTTCAATGATAACAATTATTATATTCTACGTTTTCATAACACTGTACTGGTACTTTTTTGGAGACCCTTTAATTTCCCTAATTATAACCCTTTGTATTGATCTCTAGGGCAGCTAGCAAAACTTAAGCACGAGGTTTCGAATCATTTTAATATCGAGCTGTTTTACCATTGTTGTTATTATCTATCGATTTATCCATCGCAGATGAAACGTTGGCCACGTTTCCGCCTGTTTTAGAGACTGGGGCAACTGCCTATTTTTGTAGGCCTATGTAATTATTTTCAGTGATAAAATAACAACAAATACCCGCATAGTGGCCTACCTTGCCATCAAGTTTAAAACATATACGCAATTACGATCATTTATGACACCACAACCACATTTTTGGCGCATGCAAAATCGAACGCACATGTCAGAAACTGCAATGTTAGACCCTGAGCTAGATCCATAATAATCGGGAAAATTTATACAAACTGCAACGTTAGACCCTCAGCTAGACCCATAATCGGGCAAATTTATAGATGGGGGTGGGGGTGAATTAAAAGTGGACTTTTTAAGTTTCAAAATGCCAAGAACGTTGAAACTAGTTTCAACGTTGAAACTAGTTTCAACGCTCCCCCGGTAAGCTGAAAGTAATTTTAACGTACCAGGGAACCAGAGTAGTCCGCTCCAGTTGTAATTCCCTCTTGTTGACCTGACCAATTTACATATTTCTAATTTGCTGTGCATGTTGTAAAAATAGGTCACGAATACTGCAATGATACATTAGGAGAGGAGCTTCTAAACTGCGGCTCCTAATGTGAGGCTGGCCAATCACAACCTGCGAATGAGAGGCCATAGCTCTGAAGGCTGGATGCCAAAGATGTTATAACCATATACTAACCACTGAATCGCTAATCAAGACTATCATAACTATAGTCGTTTGTTTTTTGTTATATTAGCCAATCAAATCACTGTTATTGGATAAACATATGAAATAAATATGAGTAATTTTCGCCTATTTGATGTTGTGGGTCGCGGTAGCGATACACAACTTCAAGTGGGTGAAAATTTATGTTGTTTAATTTATCGCTTTAATGATTGACTAACAACACAGCAAGTGAGAGATGTTCACCCAGTCTTGGTATGATGTTGAGCCAACATTGTACACGATGGGCCAGCGTTATACCAACACTGGGTCAGTGTCTGGTGATGTTGAGATAGATCCATACCTACTACAGAAAATTTATCATAATAATGTCATCACGATGTATTGCACCATGCGTTATTTATATAATATACATAATTATATACATACATATACATAAAGTCTCAACCCCCCCCCCCCCCCCGACCGATACACCCCACACCATGACAGACAGGGTTGTGTTTTCTCTATTTCAGACAGTCACTCTGGGAGGGGCCTCTTACTCTGTGTCCTCCAAACTCTACCATGCCCCTCGTTGTAAGACAGATTAAACCTGCTGTCATCTGAAAATAAGAACATCGCCCATTGGTCATCTGGGGAAGGGGGTGGCACGTTATTTGCCAGCTGAATGGAAATGTATCCGAGCCATCCCTATTCACCATTAATGACCCATAGCTGATATGTCTCGCCTTTCAGACAAAAAATAGAGAAATGTATCAACTCGTAAAAAATTGTAGGATAACTTTGAGAAGCAGGAACTACTTAACTACTGTAAACAGTCAGTCTTTCGTAAACACCACTCTACCCTCACTGCATCCTATCAACTAGTTGATGATTTACTTGATAATGTCAATTAAAATCCGATTGATGTTTTTTATTGAAAAAAATGTTTTAACACATGAAAATTAAAACTCAAAATGATATTCGAAATTCACTAGTTTTTTGGCTTTCAGAATCCTATTCAACTGTTTATTTTATTTAATAATTTAAAAATAGAGTTACTCAATGCTCAGTTTTGGGCCCTTGATTATTTCTCGTATTTATTACGACCTCCCTACATTCCTCTCTCTAACATCAACCAATTAAATGATGATGACTGTAAAAAATGCAGCTGATAATGTATTTAAGAAGATTTATTAAATTCTTAAAATTGATCATGCTGATGTTGACAATATTATAAAAAGGTTCTGCCGAAACAGATTAATGCACAACCAAAATAAATCTCGCTGGGCTCTGTGTAACGATTTCGCCTACCATTTGATTACTGAAACGCCTAGGACGGATCTTTTTAACAGCATGTTTAACTAAATAACTATAATATGTATTCGGTAGTAAATGCCTGCTTGTTTTTAAATCACTCAACAACTCATCACCTGGTAATATTACTGATTGTCTTACACTGACCAGTGGCATTGCGTGTCGGTCGACCAGATTCATTTCAGACAAAGCTACTTTTTGCTTAACTCTTTAACCGCCGATGCCGTCCATATTCGTTTTTTACACTTTATATTAGCACATTACATATCAGCTTTTAAACCTGGTAAATATAAAAAGTGACATTAATCAGCAAGATTTGAAATTAGTTAAGATCCATTTTGTTAAATTTGAATAATTTTTACTCACTTGAAGTTGTGGATCGCGTCAGCGTGACACAACTTTAAGTGGGTGAAAATTCAAGTTGAATAATTTGGCGACTAAAGGGTTAAGGTAAACAAAGCCATCTATACATCTTCTCTTGACATCTTACCTCAATCCGCGAGTTGGATTATTTTTGTTCGTTTGAAAAAAATGTATCTAATTACTTACATACACAAATGCCACTATTAATACATATTCTGTGAAATACATCTTCATTGTAATGCTGTGCCAAATGGGAGTGATACCTTCCTCAACGCGATTATAATATTATCTAGAGATGAAGCAGTAATGTAGTCGCCAGCCTCATTTATAAATGGCTGCTTTTAAAAGAAGTTAGAGTGAGTGAATATTGCTTTACATCGCCTTCTGTACATACGCGACAGAAGGAAGCCCGAAGCCGGGACTATGAAGATAGAACACAGAGCTGGTGGACCATGTAATGTATCTGGATTGTACGATCAACCCATTAATAATAATCAGCAAATGTTGCATTGTGGGAGGTCTATCTCGTTTAGGGATGTTTCCATCGTCTATGTTATCAGACGAGGTTGGACCTTATGGATGATTCCAGTGACGGCTAATCAACTGTTTTTTTCTTTGAGGACGGGAATGTTTTTTTCTTCTCAGTGTAACATCGCTTATGTGAAACTATATCTGGATCATGATTAAAATGATGTGAATAAACAACGGAAATTTGAATTTTTACGCACCTATCCATTTATGTATATACATTATGTGCGTTTTTATGTGCGACTGTAATGTTTTACAAAGAATACAAGTGTCGCCATACTAAGATATTTTTGATGCCAAATATTGAGACTTTTAATTGTGTCAACAAAACCTCTGCCTATATTGAAACTTACTAAAGATTTTTTTTATGCAAGCAGAATTTCATGCACGACTGATTTTCTACACGATTATAATCCTAAGTGATGTCTCTCTTCTCACATTTTATTCATAGATATACGGCCTCATACTTTTTTCTTGTAAAGACGTCAGACATTGGTGGCACCGTTGGCTAATTTGATGACGTCCTAGTCTCCTGGCAGGTCGGTGCTATTTTTACCCAATCCACGTTAATGCCCTCTCTTGGAAAATTAGATAGTCAACCCTTTGAGTACCAAGCACGATTACAATCATCTTAATATTTTTAAACACATTAACCCTTTAGCCCTTGAACCGCCACGTTATATAATTGAAATTTTCAGCCACTTGAAGTTGTGTCTCGCTATGGCGATCCACAACTTCAAGTGAGTGAAAATTACTTATATCTGAAAAAAACTCGACTCAATATATATATATTCAAATCCTGCAAATTGAACGTAGATTTCTCTATCAAAATTGCTTTTTTGTAGGATAAATATAAAGGCTATAAATGACCATAGTCGTGCCCAGCGCTTGGAGGGTTAAATAACAATATCTTCAACTATTTTTACAAATCTTAATTGTTTTTCCCCACTTGAAAGTGGCCTAAAGCCCGATTCATTTCATCTCCCCACTTGAAATTGTGGGTCGCGTCACGGGGGTGAAAATTGTAACTGAATAACCTCGCGATTCAAGGGTGACTCTTCCAATATAATATGGGGGAACAATATATTGATCCATTATGCTGTATTTCTAATTATCAGGATGTCTTCCAGTCATGCCTGTAGAATAACAATCACAAAAAAGATGGAATAATACACGAGCTATTTCCGGCAGAAGGTACATGATTAGTACCGATGCATGCATCTCCATTAATACATAATAGCCAAATAAGCGTATGTTTTACTTGTGTGAATGACGATTTTTGACGCACGTCATCTTCTGGGCTACAACTTTGTGTTAACGTTTATTTAGCGTCGATGACGTAAGGATAGAGCTCCACGAGCTTCACGTGGGTGATGATGTTTTGATATCATAGTTTTTACTCACAGTGAAAGGGAGGGGGGGTCGCATCTTGATGATTTAATTAGCTTCCTGTTGACGCACCACTATGTTTTGATGGTGGCGAGGCTGGTGTGGTTACGCCGAATGCCTGTCAATCAATCAATCAATCAATCAATCAATCAATCAAGCGATCAATCAATCAATCAATCAATCAATCAATCAATCAATCAATCAATCAATCAATCAATCAATCAATCAATCAATCAATCAATCAATCAATCAATCAATCAATCAATCAGAGTGAATTCTTTCAAAAAACTATAAAAACGTGATGTGAGTAAGCATCAATCAATTTCTTTATATTTTTTAAAATTAGAATGTTTAATTTAGTCATGATGTTGATAAAATAATGTTTTGAAAAATATGTTTTTATAGTTCATTATCTTTGGGAGGCCGGCCCAGTACTCAGTACATTAAATGGCATTCTATATGTAATTCCCTCTCTCTATGTCGTGATCGGCATTAGTTACATTCCCTCCCCTCGATGTCGTGATATGTCTCGGCATCAGTTACATTCCCTCCCCTCGATGTCATGATATTTCTCGGCATCAATTACATTCCCTCCCCTCGATGTCATGATATTTCTCGGCATCAATTACATTCCCTCCCCTCGATGTCGTGATATGTCTCGGCATCAGTTACATTCCCTCCCCTCGATATCGTGATATGTCTCAGCATCAGTTATATCCCCTCTCCTTGGTGTCGTGATATGTCTCGGCATCAGTTACATTCCCTCCCCTCGATGTCGTGATATGTCTCGGCATCAGTTACATTCCCTCACCTCGATGTAGGGATATGTCTCAGCATCAATTACATTCCCTCCCCTCGATGTCGTGATATGTCTCGGCATCAGTTACATTCCCTCACCTCGATGTCGTGATATGTCTCAGCATCAGTTACATTTCCTCCCCTCGATGTCGTGATATTTCTCGGCATCAGTTACATTCCCTCCCCTCGATGTCGTGATATGTCTCGGCATCAGTTACATTTCCTCCACTTGATCTCGTGATATGTCTCGGCTTCAGTTACATTCCCTCCCCTCGATGTCGTGATATGTCTCGGCATCAGTTACATTCCCTCCCCTCGATGTCGTGATATGTCTCGGCATCAGTTACATCTCCTCCCCTTGATCTCGTGATATGTCTCGGCTTCAGTTACATTCCCTCCCCTCGATGTCGTGATATGTCTCGGCATCAGTTACATTTCCTCCCCTTGATCTCGTGATATGTCTCGGCTTCAGTTACATTCCCTCCCCTCGATGTCGTGATATGTCTCGGCATCAGTTACATTCCCACACCTCGATGTCGGGATATGTCTCGGCATCAGTTACATTCCCTCCCCTCGATGTCGTGATATGTCTCGGCATCAGTTACATTTCCTCCCCTTGATCTCGTGATATGTCTCGGCTTCAGTTACATTCCCTCCCCTCGATGTCGTGATATGTCTCGGCTTCAGTTACATTTCCTCACCTCGATGTCGTGATATGGCTCGGCATCAGTTACATTTCCTCCCCTTGATCTCGTGATATGTCTCAGCATCAGTTATATCCCCTCTCCTTGATGTCGTGATATGTCTCGGCATCAGTTACATTCCCTCCCCTCGATATCGTGATATGTCTCAGCATCAGTTATATCCCCTCTCCTTGATGTCGTGATATGTCTCGGCATCAGTTACATTCCCTCCCCTCGATGTCGTGATATGTCTCAGCATCAGTTATATCCCCTCTCCTTGATGTCGTGATATGTCTCGGCATCAGTTACATTCCCTCCCCTCGATGTCGTGATATGTCAAGATGGCCGCCGTATCACTAAAAATGCCATAACTTCTTTATAATCGACCTAGAGATTTGAATTTGGTGTCTACTAGTATGTTTTGGGTGGCAAGAAATCCATGTATGTGGTTTATTTTATGGTTGGATGTAGTATACAGCCGAAGTTAATAATACCACAAAAAATGATAGAGGCTAAACAACAACAACAAACAACGCTTAAAAAATGACTTATCTACTGTTCACTGCTAGACTATGCTTATTGAATTTTCTACTGGTACCATTAAATACTAAGACCATTTAACCCATTGAAACCATGCACTCTGACTATTAAAACCCGACACACATTCATAATTCAGCAACAGTTGCGCTAAAGAAACAGAACATGGAGCAGCTTAAACCTGACTTACGACACGTACAGGTCATTGTCTTGCAGGGGGGGGGGGTTGAAATGCAGGCACATTTTATGAGCTGCGAAAAAATCCAGTGGAAAGTGACACACCTGCCTCTTCAGTGCAAAGAATGAGCATGCCGCCAGGTCTCTCCTGCTCGAATCCATATTAGGTGGGTCAAGTGACATCGTTTCTTTACAAATCATCACTGTCAGGTATCTGCGTAACATGTTCTCAATGGCTGCTTCATTAGTTGGAGGCAGAAACACCAGCTTTGGAGCGCCAGTCAGTGAACGGTTGCCTGCTCCCTTGGCCCACACCAACTGACGACATTGGTCATACTGGTTGCTGGAAATCCATAGCACTTGCTGTAGTATTTAGTTCCAGCTGAGACTATATCTTGAAGAACAGCATTATTCTGCCCAAAATGTGTCATAGTGTATCCTTGCTCAAGTAATGACAAGACCGTCTTTATAGCAATACTCTTGCCATGCCATTAGGTGCAACAACTGAATCACACCCTGATAGTGCATGGATTGCAAGAAAATCTGGACAAGAATAACTCGTGTTTACGAGCTGCTGATTGAATGTCCAATTTCGTTCGATCTTTTTTCGGAGATTTCATATAATACATTGTTGATGAACAATCCAGCTTGTTGTATAAATGGAGCAGGAACACAAATATATCCGTATAATCGGCTCTGGGCGTGATCTGTACTCCTGCTCCACCTGCCTGAGACACATTGATGTCTTGCTGGACCTCCATGATGTCTGCCTCCTCATGTGTCGTTTGGAGAATACTGTAGACTATATATAGCCTGAGCCTGTCCATCTGTCCATGGTCTGTGTGACGGATCCGCTCACTTAATTTTCACACTCTGACAATTCAGTGTTACCATCTGAATAGGAACTGGGTCTGTTCCTTGTTTTTTTTACTCTGAGAGACATAATTTCCTGTGCTGAGAGTGGGGAGTTTATGCATAGGATAAAGCCCGAGAAGCGCTACATTCTTAGCTGTGGAAAAGGCCGAGGCCGAAGACCGAGGCTTTTTCCACAGCTAAGAATGTAGAGCTCCGAGGGTTTTAACTGACTTAAAACACATCTGATCATAATGAGGATCCATCATGATCAACAGTTCGGTCACACCTGACTGATTATAGCACCATAGACCTACCACGATAATTGGTCTGTACTTGATCAACAATAACTCTCCATTCCCGGCTTAGAATGTAGTGGTCGAACAAAAAAAATAATGTAGTGGTGTGTTTTAAATGAAGTTTGTGAACGCGGCTGCCTGGGTTGATCTGGAGCATGCGAGTTTGTGCTTTGATGCCCATGGGGTGATACCTGTCGAACTCCAGATACACATCATATTCGCGTAGAAGGTTTGAAGTTTGGTGGTTTAGGACTGTGAGTAGATCAGATACTTTGCCTTTATTTTGCCAACCCAAGGTCCAGATCATAGCAGCTGTGTAAGTATGCTAGTGTGGTTGCTTATCTCTACTTTTAGTTTGTTCTTGAGTGTAGCCTTATTTTTGCATACGCGCATAGCACCATTCTCCTCAAACAAAGCAGGTGGGTATGCAGCTAGCTAGTGTGTCAGTATTTCTTGGAAATTCAGATCGCTGTTGCTGACAAGAAAACCGGGTGCACGAGCATAGATGAGATCCTGCGAGATTATTTTGTGGTTATCCACTGAAATATGCTTGCGTTTATGGTCAATATTGATAAGTTGTTTACTAATTTTATCATAGAAGCCACCTTCATCTGTTTAGCTCCCATATCGTATTCTTCGTCCACGTTTCATCCAGGATGTGCCATTTGTCCAGTGACGATATTCAGTAGCTGGCCCTGTTCATGATAGAGCTGATGTAGCATTCTAAAAAGTGCATTCCTCCAAGGATAGGAACACCATCTTTAAAACGATTTGTATCGTTAAATATTATGCTGACATCTATTTGATAGAGGTAGTCCAGTCCCTGTTCCACAACCCCGTATACATGTTGATGTACCCGAAATTTCTCAATGGTTTCATGTAAAGGGACCGAATCCCCGATGAAAATGACCAGGGTAGACATTTGACCAGCGGGGCATAACTCGACTAGGAGCATTATTCAAAATGGCCGCCAGACGACATATTTAAAAATTATATATTGAACTATTTGTCCAAAAATCTCAACCAATACCTCTTTTTCGACTAATTTGAGGTCCAGGAATTTACTTGTCGGGTTATTTTGACGATATAAGTACCCATTGACATATAAATCCAAAATGGCCGCCAAACGACATATTAAAACATTATATATTGAACTATTTGTTTAAACATTTCAACTAATACCTCTTTTTCGACAAATTTGAGGTCCAGAAATTCATTTGTCAGGTTATTTTGACGATATAAGTAACCATTGACATATAAATCTAGAATGGCCGCCAAGCGACATATTAAAAAAAATACATGAAATATTTGTTCAAAAATCTCTACTAATACCTCTTTTTCGACTAATTTGAGGGCCAGGAATTCATTTTTTAAATTATTTTGACGATGTAAGTAACCATTGACATATAAATCCAAAATGGTGGTCAGCTGACATCTAAAAATATAATTTACTACATTTTTTGTAATGCAATCCCTCTACTATTGGTTAATTAGGATTCTTCAGCTATTTGTAAAGCACAAAATCTCTTACTGTTGTTTTGGCGGATCTAAAAGAACATCTTGAATTTTTAATGCCGAAAAAAAGAATTGATATAATTTTATTAAAAAGATAATATCACAGAAGAGACAACTGTTCTAAACCGTTAAATTGCAATGTCATATATGTCAAGTTACGTCAATTTACCAACATATTTTCATCATTTGTTGACACATTTACTGATAGATCTCATCTCTTTGTGACAGAAGAGAACCCATATAAAGTAAGAGAAAGTGGATTGCATGTGAGTGCAGCATGCTTTGTGCCAACTTTACTGACAGCGTCATTACCAGATAGAACATAAACTTTCACCAGAATGCTGCAGAATGCTGACCCGAACCTGGTATGGAGTGTATGGAGAGGGATCTTTCGCTTGTACTCCCCGCCAAACTCCACCAACACCTCCTGTAGTCCCATGTTGATGAAATTTGTCATGTATCTTAAAATAAACACAATGTTATCCGTGTCGTTGGATACGACAACGACTCTTTCACACCATCTCTTCACACTCTAATCAATGTGAGAAACCAACCTTCAATCAGCTTCTTCTTGCCAACTCGAAAGGATTGACACTTCAGTGGTTGATCCGATCTCCTCCTGTACTTCTGCTTTAATAACTTCATCGTTCACTGCCATTGCACTGACAAGAATGTTACTGAGATCCCGAGAGCGATCCATTTGACCAACATAAACTGTTGTATGTTTTCTTTGTTTTTGAGCTTGCCCAAAACTTCTGTATTTGTTGTGGGATGGGAATTTCACCGGCGATTGCCATCACATTAATAATCCATATAGCTTCCTCAGCTCTTCGTGCTCTCTCTCCCTCTTTCACTGACAACTCACAATAGAAATAAAAAACGAGGTGAGTGTATTCCGATGTACACAAATTTTTGTAGCAGTTAGAACTGCCTTAATGGCTTTCCCAAAATTTCAAAATACAGTCAAGTCTGGATATTGTCTCATTTTAAACCACTGGGTAACGTCCCGCCGCCGAAGTGAATCGCCAACACTATGTGTGTGTGTATATACACACACACTCAGAGTGTTGCCGATTCACCTCGGCGGCGAGACGTCACCCAGTGTTTTAAACATGGAATCAATGATAACATCTGTTCTTATCTCTGAAGCAGAGTTAAAGCTAAAATCTTGATGGCTTTCTCAAAATTCCCAAATACAGGCAAGTCTGGATAGTGTCTCATTTTAGACATGAAATCAATGATAACATTTGCTCTCATATCTGAAGCAGAGTTAAAGATAAAATCACTTGGATTTAAATTATTTTCAAGCTCAGTGATCAGTTGTTCTTTGTCTGGCTTTGTGCAGCGAAGTGAAGTGGGATCACCATAAAAATGGGGACTGCTGTCAAAAAGGTCATAACACAGAACCTGCGCTAGTGCTTTGCCTCGCTCTTTGGCAACCCCAACCATCTGTAAAACGCCAGCAATTTGTTTAGCAGAAACGTCATATTTGCTTACTAGTTTTGTTTGGTGCTTTGCTGAAGCAGGTTGTTTATCGAAGCACAGTAGGCTAACTTTTGAGATAGTTGAGGACAGCTTCACAGTCTTCATTACAAATCTTTCTCTGCGGTACTTTTGGAAAAGTTGCTCACCAATTTCTCAAGAAAACATACAACTGTTGGTCAAAATGATCGCTTTCCGGGACCTCAGTAACATTCTTGCCAGTGCAATGTTAGTGAACAATGAAGTTATCAGAACATAAGTGCAGGAGCGGATCGGATCAATCACTGAAGTGTCAATCTTTTCTAGCTGGCAAGGTGAAGCTGATTGCAGGTTGGTGAGAGGGTGTGAAAGGGTCGTTGTCGTATTCAACGACACGGATTACATTGTGTTGATTTTAAGATGCATAACAACTTTCATCAACATGGAACTAGAGGAGGTGTGGGTGGAGTTTGGCGGGGAGCACAGGCCAAAGATTACTCGTCATTCACTCCATGCCAGCTTCGGGGCAGCATTCTGTTGAAAGTTCATGTTCTTTCTGGCAATGATGCTGTCAGTAAAGTTGGCACAAAACATGCTGCACTCACATGCAATCCATTTTATTTTACTAACTTTGCTAAAACTGACTCAATAACTACATTCGATATTAGTATTGTAGAGCGTTGTATTGTGAAGGTTTGGGATGGAGCCTGTTCAAATAACACTGCAGACATATTTGACAAGCTTCGACATGATTGTTATTTGAATGGAAAAGCTCCAACTGATTGACCCCCAACCTCTTCGGCTATCTGTGGTCACATAAGTTGGTGCTTCTGTGTGATCAGAAATGCTATCACTTTACTAGAAACTCACCAGCACGACCTTCTCCCTCAAAACTTTGATTGTACCAATGAGATCTATCAGTACATGTGTGAACAAATGATGAAAATATGTTGGTGAATTGATGTAACATGCTGATGTAACATATATGCCATTGTAATTGAACGGTGTATAACAGTCTTTTCTGTGATATTATTTTTTCAATAAAATTGTATCATCCCTTTTTTCGACATTAAACCTTGAAGATGTTCCATTAGATCCCCTAAAGCAACAGTAAGATGTTTAGGGTTCCCAAATAGCTGAAGAATCTAAATTAACCAATATTCATGGGATTGCATATACAAAAGTTGTAGTAAATTCTATTTTTTAGATGAGAGCTGGCCACCATTTTGGATTTATATGTCAATGGTTACATATATCGTCAAAATAACCTGACAAATGAATTTCTGGACCTCAAATTAGTCGAAAAAGAGGTATTAGTTGAGATTTTTGGACAAATAGTTCAATATAAAATTTGTTAATATGTCGTTTGGCGGCCATTTTGAGTTTATATGCCATTAGTTACTTATATCGTCAAAATAACCTGACAAATGAATTCCTGGACCTTAAATTAGTCGAAAAAGAGGTATTGGTTGAGTTTTTTTGGACAAACAGTTCAATATATAATTTTGAGTATGTCGTTTGGCGACCATTTTGGATTTATATGCCATTAGTTACTTATATCGTCAAAATACCTTGACAAATGAATTCCTGGACCTCAAATTAGTCGAAAAAGAGGTATTAGTTGAGATTTTTGGACAAATAGTTCAATATACAATTTTTTATACGTCGTCTGGCGGCCATTTTGAATAATGCTCGTAGCTGAGTTATGCCCCGCTAGTCAAATGTCTACCCTGGTCATTTTTATCGGGAACTGGTCCCTTTACATGCAACTATTGAGAAATATCGGGTACATCAAAATGTATACGGGTCTATGGAGCAGGGACAGGACTTTGAATATTATTTTAAAAGACCAAATATGCATAAATTTATAAAGCTCATGTCGAATGACGATACTAGAACTGTATGTAACCTTGCAAATTTTGTTTTTAAAGCTTTTTAATTCGGAATTCTCATATGGCTATCTCAACTTGAACTGTTTTGTTTAGTTTCAAATCTGTTTTTTTGGCAATGTATTGTACTGTTGTTGTGTTTGCACAAGGGCCACAGGCCTATTGCCTAATAAATTACTACTTACTAAGCCATGCAGACCAAAGGGTTTTTTCAATTTAAAATCATCATAAATGTTTCAGTCTATTATTAGCACTTTCTACGTCATTTTAATCCCTATGCTATGAGTATACGATCATTATGCATATTTTACTCTTGCAGTGCGGGGATCGATTTTATACTCTGGTGTCTAAAGTCGATCTCCGCGCTGTCAGGGTTAGGCGAATTTCCGTATATTAACTTATTAACCACTGGTCCTAAGTAGATTCTTTTTTTATTGTTTTTTTATCGGCACAATAAAAACCAGTTTTTGAACATGTTAAAGACAAAACGTGCCATCAATCAGGAAGATTTCAAAATAATTGACCTTTAATTTGTCGGATCTGGAAAAAATCACTCACTTTAAGTTGTGGATCGCGTTAGCGAGACACAAATTCAAGTGGGTGAAAATTTCAAATAAATTATTTGGCGGTTAAAGGGGCAAAGAGGCTCGTACTCCAGGAGGCAGCTACAACGGAGCCTTGCTGACTATTCCAATCTCGCTATGAATGGTCAGCCATACAAGCGAAAATTAATTAGGCCTAATCATAGAGCCTGTGGGGTAGATTTTAGAGCAATCCGCTTATTATTGCCGCTCTGAATAGTAAGTCAATGTAACTAAAATGAATGAGAATATCATGTGATTTCTTAGCCCTTGATACAAGTATATCTCGCCCGAGCTGCATATGCAGCTCGGGCGAAATATACTTGTATTCAGGGCTAATGATTTCTTCTTACGAATGTTGAATTGTAGGAACGGAAATTCGTGGAGCATGAATACAGTCTATATTAAAACTCCGTAAAAATTGAAAGAGTCATTGTGACATCCTTACGGCCATCGTATAATTGATTGTACTATCATTGGGCAAACATCATACGTGTACTTACATATTGTAGTCCTTTGGGGTGTTCTGACGACTATAGACGTCAGACTGATGTCTATCCAAACCCTGCAAGGGTAAACATATTTCTAAAGGCCTTAGACCCATAACCTAGGTATTCAACTGAATCGGAAAGAGCTAACCCTTTAGTCTCCATGGCTGATAATAAAGTATTTCAGCGCTATGAAGGTTAAAACGAGTATAGTCGTGCAGAGATTTAAACAGAGGCACGTGTTTTGTGGGGTGCTGACTCACGTGTCTGTCAACTCGTTGATTATAGTTACACGTGGATTTTCAGGTGGCATACATGATCATGAGAAAGTGTGCAAGCAAATGGTGAAATTAAACTCTAGGCCTACGCATCTTATGCTGGAATAATAAGTACCTTTACAACAGCTGTACAAGTATAATACCCCTAGAGTATGTATGCTAATAAACTAGATGTATTTGTCGCATTTATTTAATTTGGAGAAGACCATCCATCTCATTTTACATAACAAAATATACTAGAGGGAAATTGTGACTTTTCAAGTAACAATAATATTTGGGTTAAGTTTTATACATTTTTGACGGCCATTTGATTTTTGTTGGGTTATTTTTTTTATGACAGATTGATTGAAATTTCCCGTATGACTTCAGACTTCGGATTTCAGACTTCAAATTCAGAGAACAGAGGTCCCCTCTGTGTTTTGCACTTTTAAATAGAGATATTATTTGTTAGTCAAATGGATTTATATTCGGAGTGCCCAGTAAACACACTGACTTAAATTGTCTATCTGTTGACTTAGTGTTGTATCAAGTCAAAGCACCCCTCCTGACTACTCTGGGAATGTTATGTCAAAATTTCAAGTTGAATTGTTAAATATTCAGGGATAAATAGCGTGTGACAAAAACCTGCACAGAGCAATAAGTTTAAAGAACCAGACAAAACTCAGTATATTTGGGAATAGCCCTGGGCATAGCCCAAATATAAATATGCAGGTATAATGGTTACAGATCACTATCAATATCATTTCGTTATGATGGAACACAATTTAATTAAATAACATTTCAGTTGTCCTGCTGAATCTTTTTTTCTTTTCTGTTTTTTCATTGTTGCTGGAATTCCTAATGACGAACACTATGTATATTTTCCAAACTAGTTTTGATGTACTGTTGATAATCAGATAATCTACTACAAAATATTTGATCAATTATAGTTGCAGATTGGTTTGATATTTTCTTGATACTTTCTTCAAACTGTATATCACATGTATATGGTTCTACTCGGTAAACCAAAACATTTGTTTAGCATTTGTACAATGTTGGACCAACGTCGAAGACGTTGGACCGACGTTGTACAAATGTTATGCAAATGTTTTGTGTTTGCCGAGTAGGAGCATACGGGAAACTGTATATATACAATTCTAGCAGCACCGGGGTTACTGTATATATATACGGGTTCTAGCAGCACAAGGGTTAATATATATATGGCTCTAGCAGCACAAAGGTTAATATATATAAATGGTTCTAGCAATACAAGGGTTAATATATAGATGGTTCAAGCATCACAAGTGTTATAGTCAATCGTCCAAACCATACACGTTGCGGATTTATACATACTGTATACGAAAATATAATAAAGTAGTTACCGAACAAGTCTGAGCAAAAAACAATGAAAATAGAGTGATCGATAGTCAATAATGATCACATTATATAGTTTGCCGGACACTTGAACACTGTTGAATCAGTCCGGAAGCCATAGATAGTAGACAGGGGACTTTGCCCAGGTTTGTGAACGACATAGTGTGTACACATAGCAGCTGTATGTATGACAAATATCAGATTTGTTATTGGAGAAACATGTATCCTTAATCAAGTCTAATTACTGTCAATTTAGTGTATTATTGATATGTAGATCAATTAGATTTAAACCAGCATGGATTCAACTGAAGTGAAGGTCAGTATTTTAATTGTAATAACGCAATACATAAGATAGACATGATATACTTCTAGCAAACACATGACGTTCACCCAATGTCGTTACAATGTTGGGCCAGGGTCGCAGACGATGGCTCAGCATTTAACCGACAATAGGGGAGCGTCTCGTGTTTGCTGGGTTGGTCCGTGCCGTGACTTTGAAGTGATCGTGAAAGGAATTGAATTAGTTGTCGGGGCACAATTCAATTACTAGGGGGGATGGCTGAATTTTTTTGAACTTTTAACAGTCCCAAAATATTTATTTCAAAAATACTGAAGGCCCCTCTGGAGATTAAATGATTTCAGGGTATCTGGGGCGGATCTTAAAATTTGAAAAGAGGGGCGGATAAAAGGGTTAACCCTTTCAAGCCTGAATTTACCATTGTCATCTTCATCCACTACAAGCCGCGAATTGCTGCCGCAATTCTCGCCTTATAGTGGATGAAGATGATTTGATGTAGTTTGAAAAATAAACAAAAATTGTCATCTATTGGTAAACCAGTTTCAAGAAAATTTTCGTTCTAAAACCCTTGGTTGTAGGAAAATTAAGTCTGTTTTCAGGGATGTAAAACGATGCATCAATGCATCGTGAGGGTTTGTTAAACCAGCGAGTTATTTGTTTCAAAGATGTAGTTTATTTTCATCGACTTGAGGTTGTGAATCATGCTGACGTCAGAGATCACATCTCGAATGAGCGAATGAAGAACAAAATAGGTCTCAAGCCAGTCTTCAGGCAAATCAAATCACTGATGATGTTGGTCGATGTAGTATGGTGAACACGATATGATGATGTTTGTCAATGTACTACGACAAACACTGTATGGTGATGGAAGTGCCAGTTCCGATTTATTCTCTTCTGGATTAGCCTGTATTATTACGTTTACTTACTTCAGGTGACTACACAGTTGGAAAATGGCACAGAACTGGTGTTATGGCGTAAGTATGTTAGCGCCAGCCCCGAGGGCCTGCTTTTGAAAAGAGGAGACATTGTTCGCGTGGTGCGACCTACTAGGGTAAGTCCTACTTCAAAGGGGGGTATAAAATATGTAGAAATAGCGAAAGAGCGACCACAAGACAGTGAGTTAGTGTTGGATTAAAGTTGGCCAACGTCTACTACGCTGGCCCAACCTCAAACCAGCACTGGCTCAACTGCTTGTGCTTTCGGGGACACGTGGCTAAGGCCAGAACTACATTTTAGAGATATACCTGGTTATTCTACGTATCTGCGTAAAATCAGTCTTTTTGTTATTCCACGTATCTCCATGTAATCAGTCTTTTTGTCATTCCACGTATCTCCATGTAATCAGTCATTTTGTTATTCCACGTATCTCCATGTAATCAGTCTTTTTGTCATTCCAGGTATCTCTATGTAATCAGTCATTTTGTTATTCCACGTATCTGCACATAATCAGCTATTGTGTTATTCCACGTATCTCCATGTAATCAGTCTTTTTGTCATTCCAGGTATCTCTATGTAATCAGTCATTTTGTAGTTCCATGTATCTGCACATAATCAGCTATTTTGTCATTCCAAGTATCTCCATGTAATCAGTAATTTTGTATTTCCACGTATCTCCATTTAATCAATCATTTTGTCATTCCAGCTTACCTCTATGTAATCAGTCATTTTGTTATTCCACGTATCTGCACATAATCGGTCATTTTGTCATTCCAGGTATCTCCATGTAATCAGTCATTTTTTCATTCCACATATCTCAATGTAATCAGTCATTTTGTCATTCCAGTTATCTCCATGTAATCGGTCATTTTGTCATTCCACGTATTTGCACGTAATGAGTCATTTTGTCATTCCACGTATCTCCATGTAATCAATCATTTTTCTGAGATACAAAAATCCACGAAATGATAAGAGACATCAACATATTTCAATTCACGTTTATAAAACAAATCGATAAATCAAAAATAATTATCTATGATATAGGAATTCAGATGTCTGATAAAATCCACATGTCGGGTGGTGTATTCTAGTTTTGCATTCTTTTCACAATGATAAAAACTTATAAAAAGCTGGCAGGCTGAATATTCATATTAAGGGCTTCTTTTGAGTGTTTAATTTCTTGACTTTTGTTTGAATTGCGATCATTGCCAACAGTTTCGACCACGAGACGTTGACCCAATGTTTTTTAATGTTGGCCCGCCGTCTACGACGTAAACCCAACATTAAAACAACATTGGAACAGAAATGCTCTATTTATTCTCTTTCACAAAATTATGTCATCTCATTGTCCGAAAAATGTAGGATGCGACTAATTTTTCGTGGTTTTCTGATGATTATTATATGAAAAGATACTAGTCTGGTAATTATAAATATCTGGTATTAAACATCACTATTTTGAAGATATAGTATACACATTTATTTTATTTTTTATATTTCTATTCAGAAAGTGGGATGGTATGTGGTTTGCAAAGCCACTGGTGAGACTAGTAAAGTATCCGTGAATAATTACATGGACACCCTGGAAGTTTTCAATCTGTCTCAAGCCATGGCGATGCCGTAAGACCCATTACAATCAATAAATCCCATTTCTCAGCAAACACGGCACGCTAAAACAATGCCGATTTAATGTTGGCCCGACGTCGGAGACGGCGGGCTAGCATTAAATCGGCATTGGTTTAGCGTGTCGCGTTTGCTGGGTGCAGCTTCCACTAAATTGGGATGTGTCTGTTACTAAATTGAGCAGAAGATCGGAATTCTAAGAAACTACCATTATAGCTTTGCTAATCATGCTTTTGATCACCTGCAAGTTACGACATGAAATGTAAAGGCAATTATCATCCCCGATATTATTATCATCTCGATGATTATAATGTCATATTTTTACCCCATTATAACATACGAGGTTATTTGACAGAAAATGGAGTTTTCTTAAATTCTAATAATCTAATAATCTAACATTTTAAATAAACTGTTTTGTCATTAATTCTTACAATCATTTTATTGTGTTTTTGATAATGTTTATGTAAATAAATGAATGAACGAACGAACGAACGAACGAACGAACGAACGAACGAACGAATGAATGAATGAACGAATGAACGAATGAATGAATGAATGAATGAATGAATGAATATGTTATATTTTTCAGTTGGTATCACGGGAGCATCTCGCGACCAGAGACGGAAGCATTGTTTGCCGGAAATCCTGCGTGTAGTTTTCTTGTCAGAGACAGCAACAAACACCCTGGAAGTTATACTTTGTGTATACGAGGCGAAGGAAAAATAATATACTACCAGATCAACAGTGATCACTGGAAGTTCTGGATCCAGAAGGATCACACCGCTACTTCGCTAGCGGCACTTATCCAGGTAGAGATGCTTATTGTGCTTGTATGTTCAGAGGTGGTGTCTGTTTAACCCTTATCCTGCTAAGTTAATTTATTTAAATTTTCAACCACTTGAGGTTGTGTCTCGCTACCGCGATCCACAACCTCAATTAAGTGCTTGAAAATTACTCATATTTGTTTAATTTGAGACCTAACATTGACAAATCGTGATATTACTTCATTCCCAATAATAGTGGTTTATAGTTAGTCTTTCATTATAATATCACTGCCTGCTGCCTATTTTGACAGAAAGCGCCGCTCCATAATTATAATACATTATTATTAATTTCGTGCCCTGTCTCGCTGCAGCGATCCACATTATTATGACTAATGTATCGCCGACTATAGTCGTTTTAATCTGTTTATTAGCCGTTTAAATCGCAGTTATTGGGAACGAAATGTGTGCTTAAACATTAAGATTTGCAAATGTTTGGTATCATTTTTTTCGGTCGTGCTTTGCGGAGATAAAAGGTTAACCCTTGTCCTGCTATGCCCGGATATATACGGGGTTAAGGGTGTTTTAGATCAATAAAAATATCACTTAATTTTGATAAAATAGTTTTTAATAGACGCTTTGTTGATCCAATAATTTAATTTTAGACATGTCTATTTTTCATAAATAGTATTTTTTTGTCCTTTGAGGCTGGAAATTGCGTTAGCAATTCCAGCTTCAAATGACGAAAAATACAATTGAAGCAACTCAGCAGGACAAGGGTTAAATACAGGATTTTGATGACTGAACATTATATTATCTCAACGCGTTTCATTATCTTGCTTATTATTCTAACGAAGGACTAACATTATTTAGAGGTCTGGTAAAGTTAACAAAAAATCAAGAAATACTCGGATCACCCACTCCCCCATCCATTTTTTTTTAAACCTGTAGAAAAAAAACACAAAACACAAAAAAACTCCCTCCCCCCCCAAAAAAAAAATATATATATCCGTTTTGGGGTTTGACGCACCTACCCACTTCCGAGTTTTTCACGGATTTTTGGATGTTTTCAACTTGCAAAACCCCTTACAACCTTTATTTTTATTGACAGTATTACAGAGAAACCACGAGTAATCTGAATATGAAAGGCGCCAGAGGAATTCACAAGGAGCACAGCGTGGAGTACTGTGTTGATGCAGATATATTTCTGGGAAGTCACTGGAGCATAGCACTGTCTGACCTGGAGAATGTGAAGAAGAGTGACAAGATGGACAAACAAGGCAGTGAGCAGAATACTGTAGATCTGGTAATTTTCGCGAGGTTTTAATTTTGGAGAATTTTGCGAGGACAAATTTGCGAATTTGTGAATCGCGCGAAAATTATTATTATTAAAGCGCCACTATCATTGCAATTGATAACTCGCAAATTCTAGACTTCGTGTATAGTCTCAAAATCGCAAATTCGCGAAAATCTAAACACGCGAAAATTACCAGATCTACATCATACCAGTAACGCGTGTGTGGAGGGCATGGTGGTAACCCTTTCAGCACGGGGACCGTCTTTAGACGTCAGAATCTGACGTCTGCAGACGTCAGATTCTAATGTCTAAAGTCGATGCCCGCACTGTAAGAGTAAACATATGTATAATGGCCGTAGACCCATAACATTGGTATTCTAATGAAGCGGAAACAGCTGACAAGACATGTATGATGACCTTAAATAAAAAAAAAGTTTGGTCTCATGAAAAATATTTCAGCACTTTAAGGGTTAATCTGAGGCTGGACGTGGAAGTTTGATCCCCACCCCCCAGTGTTATTCAAATGACCCTGACAGGATACAAAATTGTAGAAGAAGAGCCTCAAATAATCAATAGCTCAATCAAACAAAGGTTATGATTCAATAACTATCACAATGTAGCTTCTAACCTTGTATAATATTGTCCTGCTGAATTGTTTGTTTTTATTTTCTATTCTTTTGAAACTGGAATTTTTAGCGCAATTTTCATTTTCAAACGACGAAAAATATTACTATTAGTGAAAAATAGACAACTTTTAAATTGAAAAAAGAAGAATACCAGAGCATCTCACACAAACCATTTTATCAGTTACAGTGGTATATATAGACATTCATTCATTCCGACCGGAACTTGCTTGTAACCGTATATACGGTCCCAGAAGCAGAAGGGTTAACCCTTTCGAGCCTGAATTTACAGTCTTATCTTCATCCACTACAAGCCGCTTTAATGCATCGTGAGGGATTAAAGGGTGAAAACACTGCCACTCTCCACTACAGAGCAACACTCTGATTTTGTGTAAATGGACATTTGCGCTGCTGACCCTTTACGCCCTGGTGTTTCAATATTTTACAATGCAAAGTGTACACAGCCCCGGTTCATTGTCTTTTGACCTTTCTCGCACCTGGTTTGATAAACTATCCAAGTATATTATATTTTTTTTATGAAATATTCAAGTATAATAATTATGTTAAATGATAGCTTGGGACGTCCTTATTCTGACGAATCTTAACATTTTATCTTGACTAAATTTTATTTCATGCGTTCAAATAAATGTTTAAATAAAAAATGCATAAATGGGACGATAGGGTTCTAAGGGTTACAGCCTATCAAGAAGCAGCATATGATGCAGCACGTGACACCCCGCGGTGCTGCTGTATCCAGGGATATCACGTTATTTTCAGCGCCACTTGGTGAATGTAAGAGGGGCTAGTAGATTTTGCGTTGCAACGTGGCTTCCCAGCAAACACAATCCATTTGTATAACATTTATACAACGTCGGTTCAACGTATTCGTTATTATACAAATGTTTTGTGTTTGCTGAGTTAGTGTCAGATTTGGCCAACATGGCAAAAGCTGTGTTTTTGCATTGTATTGTGGAGATCAGTATAATGAATTGAAATGAATGGGCTTTTAAGCCACCTCTGTTCACATATAGGCTGAACTGGGCCAGAAGAACCTTCTAAGGATGGTGAGATGAATGATATGACACCGCCTCCAGACGGAGGATTCAAATTCGAACACTGGCGGTCTGATGGCCACGCTACCACTCTGTCACGGAGGTTCCCCACAATATTGAAAGAGCGGAGAAGAAACATTTTTGTTTCTTTTAAACTTGAAGCTCTTTTTGTTGTTTTATTTTCTTACATTACATAGCATCTGCCATCGACGTCGAGTCTGTCAAAACGTAATTAAAATGGTCAAACAAGTAGGCTGGTGTCTAGTTAACCCTGATCATATGCTATTAATCGACTGCAAGTAATTCGGTCCTACTGCAAGGCTAGCATCAGGATGTTTTGACAGTAAACAAGCCATTTTCTTCCAGGGCAAACGAGTAAGTAATTTGTTTAACTTGCTTCAGATCAAAATATTTTACAACGTGGTTTAGCATCAGAACTGACCAGTATGGCAAAAGCTGTGTTTTTGTATGCTGAAGACCAGTGTAAGTTGAAATCAACAATTTTGTGAGGGTAGCCCCATTCAAATGATAAATTCACATCTTAAGACTTACAGCCAAATCACCACGTCCAGGCACTATTTTAATGATATATAAATCTGTCATTATAGCAACTAATGTATAGATCAGAAATCAATCAAGGATATCCTAATTCATTGCGCAATCGAGAGGTCGCAAAGGAGGATACAGAGCACAGCTTATCGAAAAACAACTATTACATTATTATTTTTATAAACAACTAGTACAGGGCCCGGGCCATCTCGACCAATCCGAAGCCTACGATATATCGTAACTTGTCTCAGACTACGGGCCCAGGCACGCGCAGCCTTACATAGTCTGTGATTACGGACTATGTGCCATCGGCTGTCTTAACTCTTGCAGTGTGGGGATAGACTTTAGACGTCAGAATCTGACGTCTGTGGACGTCAGATTCTGACGTCTGAAGTCGATCCCTGCACTGAAACAATTAAAATATTTATAATGGCTGTCTTATCCCTTATAACACGGGCATCGACTTTAGACGTCAGAATCCGACGTCTGTAGACTTCTGATTCTGACGTCTACGCACTGTAATAATTAAAATGTTTTTGAGGATCGTAGACACATAACATATGTATTCAAATGAAGCTGAAAGAGCTAAATAAGACATTTATGATGATTTCAAATCGAAACAAACCCTTCGTCTCCATGGTTTGTATAAAAACATTTCAACGTTTTAAGAGTTAAATTAATACAGTAATAACCTATAGTTGGTGTGGCACACATTAAAATCTTGCGCGTCAAGGCTAACAACAGTAACTGCTTATCTGCAAAGTAAGCTGTTACTGCTGTTTGTCCGTGGAAAGATAAAAAAACAGTAGTAACTGCCGTGAGCAGTTACTGTTGTTTATCGTTGCATGGCATATAACCCTGATGACTATACATGTATGTTCTTCGCGATAAACATGCTCGTTAACAATACTGCTGTGCAAAGCCGAAGGGTATCTGTTTACTTGTCAAGTAAGCAGATACTGCCTTTGGCTTTGCATGGCAGAATAAATGCATTTAAAGTACACCAGGGATCTTGTGCTGATATCGTTTTGTCCTGGGCACAGATATTTTTCAGGGTGGTTTCCAGGGATCGCAGGTGACGCTGAAGCAGGCTGATCCAGAAGACTCCCGCTCCCTGCACAGGATGGCCAAGGAGGCTCATCTGCTGGCGTGAGTGCATGCCTATAGTACTCACCACGTTGAACCAATGCTGGGTCAACCCTATAACCGACAAATATTTAATTGAAATTTTCAATCACTTCAAGTTGTGTCTCGCTGACGCGATCCACAACTTGAAGTGATTGAAAATTATTCAGATTTGACCAAATGGAGGTTAACAATTTTGCAATTTTGCCGATTGCTGTCACGTTGTATCTTTAATATTCTAAAAAGGTTATATTTAATCTGCTAATAATAAAAAATATATATATAATCGAATATAATAGGGACCTGCGGTTGAAGTGTTTATGTCTGTACAACACCTACGACGCTGAACCAACATGAGGTCAACACTGGCCCAGGTCCTGTGTTTCCCCGAAGCAGGCTGATCAAAATAAATAACTGTCGCCACAAAAGTCAGAGAAAAAGCTTGACCAGAATAAACTAGCATATGGTAACGCAATTAAAATTCTTTTATTCATGCTCCAAATGATTACAATTATTACATCTGTTTTTTTTTTATTATTAATACAAGGGAGACCCGCAAAAGGCTTTGTTAAAAGCCTCTTCTATGCGGCCTACGACAAAATCTGATATTTCCCGATGTTGATGCCACTGCCAGGCTTTAAAGCAAATTAAGTCTATAGACCACTCTATACATGTAAAGCGTGGTGCTTTCTGGGTACATTTGTGTCCCGGTATTCGTACACAGTGGACTACTTCTTTAACTTCCCAGGTAACACAAAACATTTTGTAAAATGTTGCACCCAAATGTCACGAAAATATCCATAAAACTGTCTTTTCTAATGCTGGACAATAACACCTAAAAAAAGAAAGAAATGTCTCTAAAATGTTTTTAGTGATGTTGTTTGTCAAACATTGAAAAAAATACGATATTTTCTAAACGTTTACAGAATGTTATTAATAGTATGTGATTATCTTGGTTTATTTTAGTAACTAATCACATCCGTATAGCGAGCTTCTAATCGTGATGAACCCTTCTCGTTCTATGATCTCAGTTATTATTGTTAATTTATTTCGAGCTTTAAATGAAGAAAAAACTTCTATTATGAAAAATATAAATCTCTCAAATAATATTATTTGATCAAGGAGAATCTACCACAAACTATTTTTTTAGTAACATTTTATTTGGTCTTTAAACTGTCTTGAACACGTAAATTACATACTTAGGGGTACAAGGGTGTGATACGTGGGATTGGTGAGGCGCCATTATGCAGGTGGAGTAATTAATCTGGTCGTAATTAGCTTGTTTTTTTGTCAATTTAAATGCCAATCTTATTACAATTAATACCGAGCATTGATTTTGTAATTTGTTTTGTAATATTGCTATTTTGGTTGTGTTCTCATTTATTTGCCAAATAATATATTTCCAAAAGTAATTTGGTATAATATACTTGGTTAATTAATCATTAACCCGCTAAGTTATATAATTTAAAGGGTCTAACTCAGGCTAACTGCTAAATGCGCAACACAAAAATTAAACACAAAAATTAAAAAACTTTTGCAGTTCCAGTCTATGGACATGTTTACATCGTATGGTCATATTAGGAAGCTAAAATAAAATCACCGATTTTTTTGATAATTTTAGCCTGGGTATGGGCCTTTAAATTTACACCCACTTGAAGTTGTTTCTCGCTATTGCGACCCACAAATTCAAGTGGGTGCAAATTACTCATATTTGCTTAATTTGAGACCAAACATTTGAAAATATTGATGGTTAAACACATATTTCGTTCCCAATTACAGTGATTTTGTCAGCTAATAAAACAGATCAAAAGCGACTATAATCGTGCTTAGTGCGTAAAGGGTTAATAACATGAAGTAATTTTTATTCACTTTGAGATGGAAATTACAGCAGGAAAATCTCAATAAAATAAAATATGAAATTAAATGTGTAGAAATCCCTTCAACCTGCATCATAGAGTTGGAGGGGCGGGTGAGATGTCAATTTTGTTTGGCAGATATATATTTTACCGCTGATTATAAAACAATGGTATATTTGCAATGGTACTGGGGTGTAGAGTTTTTGACTTTTAATGGACGAGGGGCCTGGTGTAATGGTTAGAGCTGCCTGTCTGTTTTTTTCTCCGGTCCGTAGGGCTCGAATTGTACATCCCGTGACTGGAGGACAGTGCCATCTGATTCAATTTTACCATCCTCAGTATGTTCTCCTAGCTCAGTTTAGCGTATAGGTGCACAAAGTGGCTTGAAACCCCATTCATTTATTCATTTATAACCATTGAGGTTGTGGATCGCGACAATGAGACACAACCTCAAGTGGTTGAAATTTTAAATAAATTAACTCAGCAGGATAAGGGTTTATGTAATTTTGTAGTAACCTTAAATGATGATAATAACTAATTGCGGTATTCCGAGATATAATATCTAGATGATTAATCCTTTCTTGAATTCGCGTTTTAATTCGTGGGTAGCTTTATTTTGATCTTTATGTAAAGTAGATCAGAAAAGTGCATGAAAATTAAAATGCTTCAATTTGCAGATTAACAAGATATAAATTGATGTTGTATAAAAATCCTGCATTTATTTATGTATTTAATAATATGTAAGCTACATTTATTAGTCGATGCCAGAGGGTCTCTTATAATCTAAATATAGGTGGCAAATTACTACACACAATTGTGACATTGACTATGGACGGCTGGTAGAGTAAATTGATACTATTTTAAATATATATAGACCTATAGCCTACGTATGATTGGTGAGACGATAATGAACACATCTGAATCTGATTTTACACAGTATGTAATAATGTGGTTCCAGGTCGTTAAGACACGAGAATGTGTTGACGTTTCAAGGATTGGTGATGTCGTCACCTGCCTACATAGTGATGGAAAATCTGACAGAATCTGAACACACATTTCATCAACTCCTCTCCCGACGAACCATAGATGACGAAAACATGCTCAAACTCTCTATGTTAGTATTCCGTCCCTTCAGACCTAAAGTGTCCTATCTGCCCCTAAATGAGTGATTTTTTTTGCGTTTAAGTGAAAAATGTTGTATTCAAATTGGTTACTCCGGTTTGAACAGACCCTTTAACTCAATAAGCTAAATCAAAACATGCAAAACGCATTGCAATTCTAAATTATGGCTTTTAACCCTTTTAAAACGGGGAACGTCTTTAAACGTTAGAATCTGACATCCATAGACGTCAGATTCTGATGTCTAATGAAGCTCCCCGCACTGAAGATATATTGAAAAAATTGAAAAAGCAGAAAGAGATGACTAAGACATTTATGATAATTGCAAATTTAAAAAAACGTCTCCATGGTTTATACAGATATATTTCGGCGTTGTCAGGGTTAAGGGCAACATGTCCTTGTATATGGCGTTACAAACATTAACATTTTAATGACATTGGTAGTATAGTGTTATGTGTTTTATTACGGTGAAGCATCGGTCACCACGACCCGTATGGATGCCGTACCAACGACTTTCGGACCTTTTCTGTCTTCCGCTAATAAGTTCGTAGCAATGTCTTATACATGTCTAAGAACTGTACAACGCCTCAAGAAAACATTAATTTTGGTCGTGGAGCTGACGTATTATAGCACTCAGGAACACCCTATAAGCACTACGTACGCTGTTCGCAGATTTTCCACCTAGCTCGTTTCGTTTCTTACAACCTTATTACGAAGTTGGTAAGGTTGCCGTATAATTGACAAGAACAACTGAACGCACATTTGAGAATATTATGTGATGCGTACGTTGGCTTTATAACTCAAAATCCCACGTTTTTCGTACGCCACACAAAATGTAATGTTTACGAGCGACAAAAATTGTAGCAACCGAAAATCCGCACGGACGTCTCGGTGGTAAGAACCTTTCATTTGTGACTGAAGCTTAAACGGAGACATTTGTAGTATTCTAATCTAAACTTTACGAGTGGTTATTTTCAAGACCAATATACTTCTGATTCCACACGTTTTCCGTAATTATCATAAACTTATGTATAATCATGTAAATTATATTTTTTATGATATAGATAGATAGATTGATTCACGATAATAAATAGATGCAAAATATTTTCAGAATACTTATAGTGTAATGTACATAATACTCACGCTTCTTCTTTAACAGCACAGCAGTCTGCTACACACTTCTTTCTGTCAAGGAGAAAAAAAAACCAAATCCCATATATTCGTAGATGCAAATATATATTTATAATTGAGTTCCCCCTTACAGCACTGCTTACAATAGACGTCACGGTTACATTTTTAATCCTTACAGAGCGATAATCAACTTTATACGTCAGAATCTAACGTCTATATACGCCGTAGAATAATATAGGTTTTCAAATGAAGCGGAATTAGTTTACGAAGACATTTATTCTGCTTTCAAATTTAATATAACCCTTTGGTTCCCTTGTTTTATACAAATATATATTTCAGCATTGTGAGGATTAACCCTTTACCCGCCAAATTATTCAATCTGAATTCTCACCCACTTGAAGTTGTGTTTCGCTGACGCGATCCACAACTTCAAGTGAGTGAAAATTATTCAGACTTGACAAAATGGAGGTCAACTGTTTTCAAATTTTGCTGATTGCTGTCACATTTTATCTTTAACATGTTTAAAAGGTGGTACTTAATGTGCTAATAAAAAATGAAAACCCGAATATATGCGGCATCGGCGGTAAAGGGTTAAGGCAATAGGCAAATGCAGCGGTTATAGTCCCCATCGTGCTCATCAATTTCAACATAATTTATGCCTCTGTATAATTCATTGCATTATTTTTTGTTGTTTTCAGTGATATATGCAAAGGAATGGCTCATTTGGAGAACAAAGGAGTGATTCACTGTGATCTGGCAGCCAGAAATATTATAATGTCTGGTGACACAGCAAAAGTAAGTAAAGGAGTGATTCGAAGTAAATAAAGGAGTTATTCATTGTAAGTAAAGGAGTGATTCAAAGTGAATAAAGGAGTGATTCAAAGTGAATAAAGGAGTGATTCAAAGTAAGTAAATAAGTAAAACGGCGTCATAGTTAGCCTATGTCCTCTTGCCACAATGGCACTTTACCAATGTTTTTCTTATTTTTTGTTAGCATGCATGATGTGGTGCAATTAGCATATTATATTTGCATATATAGCTATGATCCACCACACCTGTACAGCTTATTGTATTGGTGTATTGGTATATTGCATTGTATTGGTGTAGAGGATGTTAATTTATTGTATTGCTGTACATGTTGCTAATTATTGTATTGCTGTACAGTTTGTCAACTTATTGTATTGCTGCACATGTTGCTAATTATTGTATTGCTGTACAGGTTGTTAACTTATTGTATTGCTGCACACTTTTTTTTGAAAAGGTTGCTAACTTATTGTATTGTTGTACATGTTGCTTACTTATTGATTTTTTTTACAGATTGCTAACACATTGTATTTGCGGGAACCCTTGTTATCTTATTCTATTGCTGTACTGCTAACTTATTGATTTTTTTTAACACATTGCTAACCTATTTTATAATAGTACAGGGTGCTAACTAGTTGCATTACTGTACATGTTGCTAACTTATTGTATTACTGTACATGTTGCTGATGTATTGTATTGCTGTACATATTGCTGATTTATTGTATTGCTGTACATATTGCTGATTTATTGTATTGCTGTACATATTGCTGATTTATTGTATTGCTGTACATGTTGAGAACTTATTGTATTTCTGTGCAGGCTGCTAACTTATTGTATTGCTTTGCACGTTGCTAACTTATTGAACTGCTGTACAGGTTGCTAGTACAGGTCGCTAACTTAATGTATTACTGTACATGTTGCTAACTTATTGTATTACTGAACAGGATGCTAACTTATAGTATTGCGGTACATGTTGCTAACTTATTGTATTGCTGCACATGTTGCTAAATTAATGTATTGTTTCACATGTTGCTAACTTATTGTATTACTGTACAGGATGCTAACTTATTGTAGTAATGTACAGGATTCTAACTTATTGTATTGCTGTACAGGTTTATAACTTAATGTATTGCTGTACATGTTGCGAACTTAATGTATTGTTTCACATGTTGCGAGCTTATTGTATTACTGTACTTGATGCTAACCTATTGTATTACCTTATAGTTATCTAACTTATTATATTGCTGTTCATGTTGCTAACTTATTATATTGCTGTTTAAGTTGATAACTTATTGTATTGCTGTACAACTTGCTAACGTATTGTATTGTTGTAGGCCTACATGTTGTAACTTATTGTATTGCTGTACACGCTGCTAACTTATTGTATTGCTGTACATGTTGATAACGTATTGTATTGCCGTACACGTTGCCAACTTATTATATTGCTGTACATGTTGCTAACTTATTGTATTGCTATACACGTTGATAACCTTTTGTATTGTTTTACAACTTGGTAACTTTTTGTATTGATATACAAGTTGCTAACGTATTGTATTTGTGTACAGGTTGCTAACTTTCACCTGGCTCGACCTGCTCGGTTTGCGCACGCTCGAGAAGATGAATACTTCCCTATAAGATGGCTGCCTCCAGACGCTCCCAAAGCGAGGGTGAGTACTTTAATAACACTTTTGTGGCGTCTCGTCGGGCGCAAGCTCACAGCACTGATATATATTTGTATAGACAATGGATACAAAGGATTACTTTAAATCATCATAAATGTCTTAGTTAGCTCTTTCCGCTTGATTTGAATACCTATGTTAATATTATTATCCAGTAGGGATTGTATTTGTAAGTAAAAATATATAGCTGACATATTTCAAAATGTCTGATATTGAAGTCATACATTGAGAGAAGTATTATTTTACTCAGAACCCTTAAATATAAGGCGCAAAGTTAAATAGCTTAAACACCCACTTGCAGCTGTGTCTCGCTACCGCGACACACAATTTCAAGTGGGTGAAAATTACTCATATTTCATTCATTTAAAACCAAACATTTGCAATTTTTTATGTTTAAATACACATTTCATAAATATTAGGCTTTCCACTCAGATAAAAGTATTGCGCTCACTCGTTTGTGTCTGGAACAAAACATCAAAACGCCATAGGCGAGACCGGCCTATATTTTTTTCAATTTGAGAATAAGGTGGGCCCTATGCTACAAATAGCATATATAGTCGAATACTTCTGGACAAAAATATAAATCTTCTAAGTTCATCATATAAAAAAAATTAAATGTTTTTTTTTCAGAATTTTGTTTGAACTAGTCGCGTCTCTCCTCTACAGGGAAAGAGATGCTGAACTTAAAAAGGGAGGAACAATTACAACAACTAACCCTTATAGCGCGAGGATCGACGTTAGACGTCAAAATCTGAAGTCTGTAGACGTCAGATTTTGACGTCTAAGGTCGATCCCGCACTGTAAGAGTAAAAGATTTATAATGGCCGTAGACCCGTAACATCGGTATTAGTGTAAACATAGGTATTCAACTGAAGCGGAAAGATTTAACTAAGACATTTATGATGATTTCAAATTGAAAACTGCTTTGGTCTCCCCATGATTTATAAAAAAAAGTCAGCACTTCAACGGTTGAAAGTGACGCGTGTCATGCTCACAATGCTCACAATTTTGAGATGTGATACCAATCAGTACTAGTCATTATACACTTATTAGGTGTGTGTGTGTGTGGGGGGGGGGGGTTGATTATTCTGCAGATACTGATCGATTTACCCATTCCTAGAAGCTCAGTAATTTATCAATATTAGGTGATCGGAAATTATAATTATATCGAACATTACATTTTAACAGAAACGGTATGCATTTCTGATTCTAGTCAACAATTAAAATATTCCGCTTTCCAAGGCACGGATTTGCCAGCCGCGCGCAATGCAACATCGCTTGTATTTCTTCTCTGGTTGAACCATTCAACTTCTCGTAACTCATTCTGCTCTGCAAAGCCAGTCACCGCATTTTTGGCTTTTGGCGTTGAACGACAGAACGAGTCAGCATGATTGTTATTACCACTACAAAATACATGTAGTAGTAGTAGTAGTGGTAAATCATTGTTTTACGTCACTTTTCGGCACAAGTGGTATTTTAAGTGACATTGTAATACGCTAAAACGTTGTAGTCAATTGATGAAATGAATGATGTACAGATGATGATGTGAGGATGGGGGTGATAGGGCATGGTGGGTTATTGAGAGCGTTTTCCTTCGCTCGCCCGATAAGGGGTTCTGGGCATGTCTAGGGGATCTACCCCCAGACATCCTCGGGTCGGATAGTCCCCAGAGTAACAATAGGAAGGATAACTCCCTCTAGGTAACTCCATTCATCCCACATGAGAGACCTAATGTCAAACACGCTATTGTCGGTTATCATGGTTATTTAAGGCTACCACGGCCTGCATCAGCGTCAGCACTGATGCGGGTGCTGCATTGGCTCCGCTGTTGAGCGAAGGAACCAGAGTACCCCACTGGCAATCCGCCGGAAGATTATGGCTAGATACGAGCGGAGGAACCAGAGTACGCCACTTGAAATATTCCCGAAGATTATGGCTAGATACGAGGAGGCTGCAGCTGCCCTTGGATGTTTGCTGTAGACTAGTGCTTCCGTGCAATATCGCATTCAACAGACTAAACAGATCCCTAATGACCCTCCCCGGATGGGGGCGAAAAGTACTACTACTAGCAATCATCCCAGCACCCCACAAAATACATGTTATGCTAGGATAATATACACAGATCGAGAGTAAATGTTGCGTTTCATTTGTGTTTTCAGGCGTTGCAAATAAATCACATCACTGTTGGCCCACCGTCTGCGATGCTGGTCCAACAATAATCCAACGCTGACCTCATGTCGGGTGCAACTGCCACTTTGTAAAGTGGCAGATGCACCCTTTCATATCTAAAGGGACGAAGTGTGTGTATGTGCGTGTGGTACAATTTTATTCCTCATTTTAAGTGTATTTAATTAGAAAGGTTTAAATAAGCAAGATTATGTATCTCTAGACAAAGTAGGATATTATATATCAGATAAAATATTGATAGGTCACGCTTATCACGTTGATGCCTAATCAGTTTGCTTCGGTACCTATACTTGAAATGAGGAAATGTCAATATATTAGAGGGGAAATAAAAATAAAAGGGCTTAAAGTGTTCACATGCATCTTTCATCAGGATAAGAATGATTTGTTAAAAACTTCTACTTTGAATTTCAAATAACAAATGTTATGCGAAAAACAATATCTACTGTTGAAATAAGCCTACGCCCACAATAAGCGTGCACAATGTTGTTATTTGAGGTGGGCCAGCATCAAATCAACATTGGCTCAACGTATTGTAGCACATTTGTACAATGTCGGCCCAACATTGTGCAAATGTTATACAAATGTTTTGTGTTCACTGGGTTTGTACATGTCTAGGCTTTCAATTAAATGACGCAATGATGGCATCATTACTTATTATTTTATTCCAGAAATTTACATCTAAAAGTGATGTGTGGAGCTTCGGAGTGGTGATGTGGGAGATATATTCGTACGGGGAGACGCCATACCCACAATATGTGAGTTAACCCTTTGACCATTAAAGCGCTGAAATATTTTTGTATCAACCATGGAGACAAAATGTGTTTTTTTCAATTGGAAATCATCATTAATTTCTTAGTTTGCTCTTTTTGATTAATTTGAATACCTATGATATGGGTCTACAGCCATTATAGATATTTTTACTCTTACAGCGCGGGGATTGACTTTAGACGTCAAAATCTGACGTCATGACTTAATTTACTGAAACGTAGGGGTTTCGTATAGGATGAAGCCCGAGGAACTTATATTCTTAGTTGAGAAAAGGGTGGAGACCGAAGGCCGAGGTTTTATTTCACAGCTGAGAAGCTCCGAGGGTTGTAACTGACTTAAAACACATCCGACCATAATGAGGATCCCTCATAATCAACAGCTCGGTGACTGATTATAGCACCATAGGCCTACTATGATAATCGTACTGTGATCGTAATCTGTACTTGGTCAACAATAACTCTCCCTTCGCTTTTTTTAATAATAACAATATATTTTTTATTTGCCACCCACTTCAAGTTATCTTCATCCACTACAAGTCGAGAATTGCGACAGCAATTTGCTATTTGTATTAAATAAAGATGACAATGGTAAACTGAGGCTAGTCAACATTGTCAACCGGTCCCGCTTATCCCAGTGATCGTCAGTCCCAGCATTGACCAACGCCTGAAACATTGACCAGGTGCTGGCCAGCATATCCTGATTGGTTGAAATTTACCCTGATACTTTGTTTAAATTTATTATTAGAGCTTACTGGTTAAATATCACGTATGTTATCGCTGCGCGTTTTTGCGAGATGAAATAATAATGGACGACCATTGACGTTTAAGACATTATCTCAATTATGATTATATAATTTGTTTGCGGAATTTTCAGCTGACCCTGATGATAAATATATATACTTTGATTACTGTTGATATTCGGCCATTTCACATTGTCTTTGATTTTTTCTATGCTATCAGGCCCTTTGACATTGTCTTTGATTTTTGTTGCTATCAGCCTATAAAATGTTCACATTGTCTTCACCCTGTGTGCGCACGTAGGGTAAGGGGTCTTGTCAAGTTAAAAAAATCAAAAAAATCCGAGAAAAACTCAGATTGGCCAGACACCACCTACCCACCCCCTTATCCATTTTTATTAAACATGTACAACAACAAAAGAGAACACAAGAAAACAAAAAAAAATCCAAAAAAAAAATTCCGAGTTGGGGTTTGACCCACCCACCCACTTCCGAGTTTTTCTCGGATTTTGAGATTTTTTTAACTTGACAAAACCCCTAAACTGGACCGAGAGGATGGATAAATTAAATAATCAGATGATAATTCTCTCAAGACACATACGTCGAACCATGGTAGTCTAAGGCCACGCAAGACCTCCTCACGATATTGAATTTTTATGAGTGGGTGAAGAAGAAACATTTTGTTTTTGTAACCTATAAGGATATCAGAGAGCGGCTGATGAAGTTCATATAATGTTGCAAATGTAATTTCAGAAAGGATATTATTTGGCACGATCACTGCATTGGTGAGATGTATTTTTTATAGTAAGTATAAGTAAGTTCCCAGCACGCGACGTTGAGTGATCTTGGTGTGATGTTGGACCGTCGTCTGCGACGTCGGCCCAGTATTAAACTAACGTTGATTCAGAGTCTCTATTTACTGGGATTGGCTGCAATGAGGCGGGAAACACTTGAGGATGTCCACGTACTATCTAAAATGCGTGGAAAGTATTGTTGAGGTGTTCACGGTATAACGCAGAATGCTCTATCCTAAATTGGCAAAGCCGTGTCGATTAATATAGAACTATTATATAGAACTAAACCTACTTTGTAAAACTACTTTGTATATACTTGCTAAAAAAATTAAAATTGTGTTAAAACCTGCACCTTTCTCCAATGAAACGTATTCGAACCAATCAACACATCGGCAATGATTCAGGCAATGATTCAATAGCCTTTTTCTCTCTTGTTTGTTTTCTTCTATGTAATGATTGTTCATGTTGAGAGGTTCGAGTGATGATTCTCCATAACGTGTACCTCCGCCAGGATGGTTATGTTTTTGGTCGTGTTTGTTTGTTTGTCGGTTTATCTGTCCGTTTGTCGGATTACTCAAAAGGTAATAAAAGGATTTGCATTATTTGTTTACCAAAGGTGTGTCTCGCGCCAAGGAACAATAGATTAGATTTCTGAGATGATCCGGATTACGATCCCGATCCTAGATTCGTATTACGATCCGATGCGCACGGATTTGAATGAAATATTAACCCTTTAGCCGTCGGTGCCGCATATATTCGGGTTTTAATTTTTTATTAGTAAATTATGTACCATCTTTTGAACATGTTAAAAATAAAATGTGACATCAATCAGTAATATTTGAAAACAGTTGACCTCCATTTTGTCAAATCTGAATAATTTTCACTCAATTGAAGTTGTGGATCGCGTCAGCGTGACACAACTTCAAGTGGGTGAAAATTCAGATTGAATAATTTGGCGGTTAAAGGGTTAACCTGAGGTGTGTCTCGGGCCGAGGACCAATCCAATTACGATGTGAATCCAGGATCCGGATTATGATCGTTAATTTTGGCGGAGGTTTGCATAGTTGTTCACAAGTGGTATAATTTATATGTATATCTATGACCCTGGCCCAACATCAATCCAGCATTGTGTCGTGTTTGTTGTGGGGATACTAGCGCTGGTCCAATGTTGGGTTAATGATGGGTCGACGTCGTAGACCGTGGCCCATTATTAGGGCAACATTTGAGGAAAGTCTTGCAATACTGGGATATATAGTGATTATGGTAGATTGGAAATATAGATATAAATAGGCCTTTTTGCTGATGAGATTGTTCCTACGTAAAAAATAGGCCTATATATAGTGCTATGGTTGACTGAACAATACATCGAAGAAAATAGCTACTCCAAAATAGAATATGAATGCTCAACGGATTATCTAAGCTTGACAGAACTATATGCGTCTCAGCCATCATGATGGGCTGATTTTAACGCTGATCAGGACAGTGACCTATTTAATTCAGTGCTATATACATTAGAACGATGGAACAATAGACTATATATAAAAAATACTATATATATAAAAAGGTGATAGTAATACCATTAACTGATTGAGAAGCGGTGGTCCAAATTAACTGTTTCTTAAACAAAACAATCTATTTCTATTTTAGTGGAGAGTGCACATTAATGTGTTAATATTAATAGGCAATAATGAGTCATGTTTTTTTTATTGTTAGCTTTGACATTTGAATATCTAAAATATATCCAGGAACCTTTACGCGGCTCCCCTGTGAACCTTTGCGTGGAAAGCATGTGAATCTTCACGCGGTTAGCCTGTGAACCTTCACGTGGTTAGCCTGTGAACCTTCACGTGGTTAGCCTGTGAACCTTCACGTGGTTAGTCTGTGAACCTTCACGCGGTTATCTGCTGTGAATCTTCGCGTGGTTATCTGCTGTGAACCTTCGCGTGGTTATCTGCTGTGAACCTTCGCGTGGTTAGCCTGTGAATCTTCACGTGGTTATCTGCTGTTAACCTTCGCGTGGTTATCTGCTGTTAACCTTCGCGTGGTTAGCCTGTGAATCTTCACGCAGTTATCTGCTGTGAATCTTCGCGTGGTTATCTGCTGTGAATCTTCGCGTGGTTATCTGCTGTTAACCTTCGCGTGGTTAGCCTGTGAATCTTCACGTGGTTATCTGCTGTGAATCTTCGCGTGTTTAGCCTTTGAACCTTCACGTGGTTATCTGCTGTGAATCTTCGCGTGGTTATCTGCTGTGAACCTTCGCGTGGTTAGCCTGTGAAACTTCGCGTGGTTAGCCTGTGAACCTTCACGTGGTTATCTGCTGTGAATCTTCGCGTGGTTATCTGCTGTGAACCTTCGCGTGGTTAGCCTGTGAACCTTCACGTGGTTATCTGCTGTGAATCTTCGCGTGGTTATCTGCTGTGGACCTTCGCGTGGTTAGCCTGTGAATCTTTGCGTGGTTAGCCTGTGAACCTCCACGTGGTTATCTGCTGTGAATCTTCGCGTGGTTATTTGCTGTAAACCTTCGCGTGGTTAGCCTGTGAATCTTCGCGTGGTTAGCCTGTGAACCTTCACGTGGTTATCTGCTGTGAATCTTCGCGTGGTTAGCCTGTGAACCTTCACGTGGTTATCTGCTGTAAATCTTCGCGTGGTTAGCCTGTGAACCTTAGCGTGGTAAGCCTGTGAACCGTGGCCGGTCTGTGAAATTTCACGTGGTTAGCCTGTGAACTTTTATGTGATTAGCTTGCGAACCTCCACGCGGTTAGCCTGTGAAACTTCACGTGGTTAGCCTGTGAATATTCACGTGGCTGGTCTGTGAAATTTCACGTGGTGAGCCTGTGAACCTTCACGTGCCTGTGAACCTTCACGTCTTGAGCCTATTTACCTTCATATTGTTAGCCTCCAAACGTTCATATGGTTAGCCTATGAACTTTCCACGTGATTGTTCCCTGGCCCGAGACACACTTCTAGTAAAAGTTTCATGCAAATATGTTCATTCCTTTTCAAGTAAGCTGACGGACAAACAAACAAGCAAACAAGCATGCATGCAGGCATGCATGCAGGCATGCATGCAGGCAGGCAGGCAGGCAGACAGGCAGGCAGGCAGGCAGGCAGGCAGGCAGGCAGGCAGGCAGGCAGGCAGGCAGGCAGGCAGGCAGGCAGGCAGGCAGGCAGGCAGGCAGGCAAGCAAGCAAGCAAGCAAACAAACAACCAAACAAGCAAGCAAACAAACAAACAAACAAACACACACACACATAAACACACACACACACATAAACACACACACACAAACAAACAAACAAACAAACAAATAGACAAACAAACAAACAAACAAACAAACAAACAAACAAACAAACAAACACGACAAAAAACATAGCCTTACTGGGGGAGGTAACTAAGAACAATATCTTTAGAGATATTTTTTAGAGATATTTAGTAGCGTTACAGCTTTAAGTGATGCAGATCTTACAAGATGACCATTTTTGGTTAAAATCTGTTGACCTTTGCATGCCGCATTAAAAACGATTATATGCAGTTAAAAACTGATGTACTTACTTTCAGCGTCTTTTCTTTGCAGGATCTAAGCGATGTGATGGTGCGCGTGCAGAAAGGTAAACGGATGGGATCCCCGGGACTCGCATGTCCCTCCGATGTGTACGCCGTCATGACGGACACCTGGCAGGAAAACCCGGATAGCAGATCCACATTCTCTGACATTCTCTGCAGGCTTAGAAACCTGGCCAGCCCTGATCCCGAGAAAAAAGTGTATTCAACAGCGATGTAGTCATCTGACCCATCAAGCAACATACACTGACCCCAACATTGGATCAGCGCATGGTGTTTACTTGATAGACTGACCCTGTTATCAGGCAGATGATTGATCGAAATGACCGGCTCTGATTTTAGGCATGTGATTGGTCAACATTGACGTATCTCAGACGACTGATCCTGACCTCTAAACAATCCAGATCACAATATCCTCGAACCGACCGACTCCCCGGGACAGCTCACTAAAAATCCTATCATTTATGTTTTCCCAACTTTCTCTAATTTTCATTGAAAAGTTGCGATCACTCCTAACTTTTCTAATGGGAATAAAAAAGTTAGAATCAAATCAATGATAATATTTTAGTGAGGTGGCCTCAATGATCTTTAGCCTTTCAGCACGGGGACGTCCATTGACGTCAGATTCTGACGTCTAAAGACGTTCCCGCGCTAAAATAATAAAAAATTGTATTGACCGTATGGACCCGTAACATAGGTATTTAAAAGAAGCGAAAAGAGATAACTAAGACTTTAATTATGATTTCAAATTGAAAAAACCTTTATATCAGCGTGGTAACGGTTAAGAATGTGATTGGTCAAGCTGACCAACTCGACCTATCACGTGTCTAAGATCAGAGTACGCCGCGTTGCGGATATCAGCCTCGGAAATTGTTGAACAGATTGAGTCGTTACTTTAAAAGGAAACAATGCGCGCCAATATTATAAGACCGGGGAAAACATGTTGTATCTTTGAATACCGACAGTAAATGCATGAATACATGAATGAATGAAATTCATTCATTTATGTATTCATGCATTTACTGTCGGTATTCAGAGATACAACATGTTTTTCCCCGGTCTTATATTATTGGCGCGCATTCAATGAATAAATTAATGAATCAACAAATACACGATCGACTGATTGAATGAATGTTGCAAATGCGGCTACTTATTTATTTATTAAAGCAGCTCCTTGGGATGACATCAATATTCGTTTTTAATTCCGTACTGAAGTAGTGTATCCCACGGATTATGTTTTTATTTTTTTCAGAATTTTAATATTTTTACAAATATTTTTAATCAAAATTTCTATGAAATCAGAAGTAACCCAAACAAACTATTTGCATACCTGAAGGACCACATGCTGATTGCATCGAACCTCCACGTGGTTATCTGCTGTGAATCTTCGCGTGGTTATTTGCTGTAAACCTTCGCGTGGTTAGCCTGTGAATCTTCGCGTGGTTAGCCTGTGAACCTTCACGTGGTTATCTGCTGTGAATCTTCGCGTGGTTAGCCTGTGAACCTTCACGTGGTTATCTGCTGTAAATCTTCGCGTGGTTAGCCTGTGAACCTTAGCGTGGTAAGCCTGTGAACCGTGGCCGGTCTGTGAAATTTCACGTGGTTAGCCTGTGAACTTTTATGTGATTAGCTTGCGAACCTCCACGCGGTTAGCCTGTGAAACTTCACGTGGTTAGCCTGTGAATATTCACGTGGCTGGTCTGTGAAATTTCACGTGGTGAGCCTGTGAACCTTCACGTGCCTGTGAACCTTCACGTCTTGAGCCTATTTACCTTATATTGTTAGCCTCCAAACGTTCATATGGTTAGCCTATGAACTTTCCACGTGATTGTTCCCTGGCCCGAGACACACTTCTAGTAAAAGTTTCATGCAAATATGTTCATTCCTTTTCAAGTAAGCTGACGGACAAACAAACAAGCAAACAAGCATGCATGCAGGCATGCATGCAGGCATGCATGCAGGCAGGCAGGCAGGCAGACAGGCAGGCAGGCAGGCAGGCAGGCAGGCAGGCAGGCAGGCAGGCAGGCAGGCAGGCAGGCAGGCAGGCAGGCAGGCAGGCAGGCAGGCAGGCAGGCAGGCAGGCAGGCAGGCAAGCAAACAAACAACCAAACAAGCAAGCAAACAAACAACCAAACAAACACACACACACATAAACACACACACACACATAAACACACACACACAAACAAACAAACAAACAAACAAATAGACAAACAAACAAACAAACAAACAAACAAACAAACAAACAAACCAACACGACAAAAAACATAGCCTTACTGGGGGAGGTAACTAAGAACAATATCTTTAGAGATATTTTTTAGAGATATTTAGTAGCGTTACAGCTTTAAGTGATGCAGATCTTACAAGATGACCATTTTTGGTTAAAATCTGTTGACCTTTGCATGCCGCATTAAAAACGATTATATGCAGTTAAAAACTGATGTACTTACTTTCAGCGTCTTTTCTTTGCAGGATCTAAGCGATGTGATGGTGCGCGTGCAGAAAGGTAAACGGATGGGATCCCCGGGACTCGCATGTCCCTCCGATGTGTACGCCGTCATGACGGACACCTGGCAGGAAAACCCGGATAGCAGATCCACATTCTCTGACATTCTCTGCAGGCTTAGAAACCTGGCCAGCCCTGATCCCGAGAAAAAAGTGTATTCAACAGCGATGTAGTCATCTGACCCATCAAGCAACATACACTGACCCCAACATTGGATCAGCGCATGGTGTTTACTTGATAGACTGACCCTGTTATCAGGCAGATGATTGATCGAAATGACCGGCTCTGATTTTAGGCATGTGATTGGTCAACATTGACGTATCTCAGACGACTGATCCTGACCTCTAAACAATCCAGATCACAATATCCTCGAACCGACCGACTCCCCGGGACAGCTCACTAAAAATCCTATCATTTATGTTTTCCCAACTTTCTCTAATTTTCATTGAAAAGTTGCGATCACTCCTAACTTTTCTAATGGGAATAAAAAAGTTAGAATCAAATCAATGATAATATTTTAGTGAGGTGGCCTCAATGATCTTTAGCCTTTCAGCACGGGGACGTCCATTGACGTCAGATTCTGACGTCTAAAGACGTTCCCGCGCTAAAATAATAAAAAATTGTATTGACCGTATGGACCCGTAACATAGGTATTTAAAAGAAGCGAAAAGAGATAACAAAACTTTAATTATGATTTCAAATTGAAAAAACCTTTATATCAGCGTGGTAACGGTTAAGAATGTGATTGGTCAAGCTGACCAACTCGACCTATCACGTGTCTAAGATCAGAGTACGCCGCGTTGCGGATATCAGCCTCGGAAATTGTTGAACAGATTGAGTCGTTACTTTAAAAGGAAACAATGCGCGCCAATATTATAAGACCGGGGAAAACATGTTGTATCTTTGAATACCGACAGTAAATGTCGGTATTCAGAGATACAACATGTTTTTCCCCGGTCTTATATTATTGGCGCGCATTCAATGAATAAATTAATGAATCAACAAATACACGATCGACTGATTGAATGAATGTTGCAAATGCGGCTACTTATTTATTTATTAAAGCAGCTCCTTGGGATGACATCAATATTCGTTTTTAATTCCGTACTGAAGTAGTGTATCCCACGGATTATGTTTTTATTTTTTTCAGAATTTTAATATTTTTACAAATATTTTTAATCAACATTTCTATGAAACCAGAAGTAACCCAAACAAACTATTTGCATACCTGAAGGACCACATGCTGATTGCATCGGCCCAGCGTTGGGTAGACAATCAGTGCTGCAGGTGTTTCCTCCCGTGTCCTGACGATAAGACACCAATTAGCGGCGACTGCTCTGATCTTACCGTCTGATACGTGGGAATATGTGATGTAAAGTGCTGAATATTGCTGACTTGTTTTGTTTACATGGCAATATACGACCTGGAAATACAACTATTTCACTCTTTTTCGGTGCTTTAAAATTGTTTTTTGACTTTTTCGTATTTTCAGTTAAGATCAGTAGGCTATATAGCTTCATATAAATTAAATGTTCAAAATTGACAACATTGAAAATGTCACATCCCAAGGGGTCCCTTTAAAGTACAACTAGTTTCGTGTGGTAGGAATCGACATGGCATTCAACATTTCCTTTTTAATTAATAATTATTAAAAAACTGACTGCATTCTTAGAGTGAAATATCAGTAGACAACATTGAAATCTAAGTGTCAACCATATTTTTTTGTGTAACAAGCCTAGCAATTGAATCAGCTTGCAAGTGGTTGAAAATGTAAGCTCCATAACTCAGCGCTGCACACGGTTACACTCCGAGTGACCCTTTATACAACGCCAATAATAAAGACAGACTTTAATAATGAATGTTTTATTATTGTGACGTTCTCATAACCTAGGCACAACTCAGAGAGCAAACTAAAACAATGAAACCAACGGAGTGGCGTGACACTTGTTCCTTCTCATCCACTTATCGACGACTAATTATCTTAACATATGACATTAGAAGACATAAAAATATATATATAGTTACATCAATACATTAATTTACAGAATAGAATAATAAATTTCGCTTATTCTGAAATTCGTTTATTACAAACCACTTTTCAATCCTTTTTACCCTCTTGTTGCGAAATTTAAAAAATGCAACCAAAAAATAATGTTACATATAGTTACATCAATACATGGTGCCTATTAGTTACAAGATTTTTCTTTGTTCTTGATATGGGTAGTGCTATTAACGTTACTGTATCCCACCTCTGCCACCACGCCAATCATAGAGACAGACTTTAAAATGAACGTTTTATTATTGTGATATTCTCATAACCTAGGCACAGCTCAGAGAGCGAACTAAAACAAGGAAACCAACGGAGTCGCGCAATATAATATATTAATAAATGCCACTACATTATTTTCTTTGTCCGACCACGATATTCAAAGCCAGGAATGGAGAGTTATTGTTCATCAAGTGCAGACCAATTATCATGGTAGGCCTATGGTTCTATAATCAGTCAGGTGTTCTTCATTCTTAGCTGTGAAAAAAGCCTCGGCCTTCAGCCTCCACCTTTTTCACAGCTAAGAAAGTGCAACTCAGCGGTCTTTATACTTTACATAACTAACATACAGGTTTTCTTATATATATATATTTTCTTACATATATTTCATATCATAACTCCTAAGGGGTTTTGTCAAGTTAAAAAAAATCTGAGAAAAACTCGGAGGTGGGTGGGTGGGTCAAGACCCAACTCGAATTTCATATTTTTTGGAAATTTTGTGTTTTTGTATGTTTTTGTTGTTGTTGTACATGTTTCCGACAAAAAATAAAAAATGGATACGAGAGTTGGTGAGTGGGGTCTGGCCAATCCGAGTTTTTCTCGAATTTTTGGATTTATTTAACTTGACAAGATCCCTAACACTGGTAAATTTGGGATTGCATTGTCTGGAGCACGCATAGATGTCGCGTGAGTAGGGAGTGCGAATTATTATTGGTCACAAGTAGGGCAATAAGTCCACAGTGACAGGACATGGTAAGGGTCATACCATTAAATATCTGGGGGGGGGGGGTGGTGCTAGAAGAAACATGAGAAAAACAATTGGCGCCACAGAAGTCGGATAAAAAAAGTTTGTTGAAAATGTGGACAGAAAAATTTTGTTGACAGAATTGATGAAAAAATTTGCTGACAGGATTGATGAAAAATATATATATACCAGTAATAGTGACGTGCAGAATGAGGAAGGCATACGACAAAATCTGATATTTCTGTTCCTCAACGAAATATAAAAAAAAGTTGTCGGAAGTTCACTACAGAAAAAAGATTTTTTCTTGCACAGGTAAAATAAATTGCAACCAACAACAACTCTAGTCCCCCCCCCCCCTCCTGTACCATCTGTCGATATCATGAACCCTTATATAAGGCTTTTCACGGCCCTAGATAAAAGCCGCGTGTTATGTGTTTTGCTGCATAAAACTGTCACTTATCTGTTTCGCGAGCGTTGTCCAAATAAGCGAGAACACATTTCCATCTAAAACGTTACTTCCTGGTCGCCTACTTAACGGCGAAAAAAGGACAGCACTGCACTGCAAAGCCAAAATGGAGTAACAGGCCCCTTTACCTCTTTCAGCGCTGGGGATGTCCTTATATACGTCAGAATCTGACGTCTGTAGACGTCAGATTCTGACGCATATAGACAGTATTTAAAATGGCCGTAGACCCATAACAACATAACATAACATAGAGCCAACTGAGACGTGTAGGATGATTTCAATTTAAAAAACAACCCGCTTTGGTCTCCACGGCTGATACAAAAATAAGTCAACGTTGTAAGAATTAGGTAACCTTAGCATTTGTTGCATTTTTATCACTGCCTCCTTTTCAAAAATGGGTTTTACCTAGATACTTGTGATAAGAATAATTACACCAAATATATCAGCAATAATACAGGGAATCTGAACCTAATTTAATTAGTTCATGGGAAATAAATATTATATGCGACCAGCGAGACGGAAAACGTCATCTTACACCATCATTTTCCACACTAAAACGAACACAATTACGACTGAATAATGTCATATCCTATTGATTTTTTTCAAGTACTTGTTGCATTCAATTCTTTAACAGTAAAATACAAAATTATCAATGAAATCACGCTTGAGAATAGTGGAGCTCTGACTGGGACATCTTTGGCTCAACGTTGTACCATCGGCCACTTAGGTTAACTTGTTGTGATAATCCTTGATGCGACATTTGATGACACATTATTGTGGTAACAATCCTCACGAACCGGACTTCCGGAATCACATCGAAGGCATGTGAAATGACCTAATACATCTTAAAATTCATAGTTACATTATTTTTCGGTTGTGTTCCGCAACAAGAAGGTAAAAAGTGATTTTATGGATTGAAAAGGGGTTTTGTATTAAACGAACACCTCAGCAGCCCGGCTCCCTGTTGACGAACCTGCTTTGGCCTCGATTATGACAGATGATCACGCTAAAGATTTGTGCGCCTCTGAGCTCGGTCCGCTGAGGATATAGGCACTATGGAAGTTTTATTGATTGATTGATTGATTGATTGATTGATTGATTGATTGATTGATTGATTGATTGATTGATTGATTGATTGATTGCTTGATTGATTGATTGATTGATTGATTGATTGATTGATTGATTGAATAAGCGAAACTTAAACACATGCTATTCTATTCTGTCGTGTAAAGCCAGATGGCAGTATCTGCTTACTTTACAAGTAAGTAGATACTGCCTTTTGGCTCTGCAGAGTAGCATTGGGATGTATCCGTTCCTTAGAAACATTTTGTTACATCCATAAATTCGCTCTAAGCGCGCTCGTTATGGAGAGGTTCGACTGTAATTCTATTTGAGACATTTAATCATCTGCAGCTGGAAATAGCGTCAGTAATTCCAGTTGCAAATTGATGAAAAATATAAACAAAAATAGAACAGCACAATGGCTAACCCTTACAGCGCGGGGATTGACTTGAGACGTCATAATCTGACGTCTGCAGACGTCAGATTATGACGCCTAAAGTCGATCACCGAAATATAATAGTACAAATATTTCTAATATATTATAAGATAGGTATTCAAATGCAGTGGAAAGAGTAAACTAAGATATTTACGACGATTTCAAATTGAAAAAAAAACTTTTTGTCTCCATGGTTTATATAAAAATCTGTCAGCGCTTCCAGCAGGCATTCGGACATCAACTCGTGTCACCCCTGCCTTTTTAAACAAAGGTTTTATTTAAACTTATAACCAATATGCTATCTCTATATAGTTTGCAGATATTTCACCGGATCTCCCATTTTTATTGAGATGGTTTAAATAAATTATGGCGATTATATTCACACGACTGGCTGTTTTCCTGCTTTTGATTATAGCTGATTATATCCATATGACTGGGTGTTTTTCTGTTGTTGATTATAGCTGATTATATCCATCTGACTGGATGTTTACCTGTTGTTGATTATAGCTGATTATATCCATCTGACTGGGTGTTTTTCTGTTGTTGATTATAGCTGATTATATCCATCTGACTGGATGTTTTTCTGTTGTTGATTATAGCTGATTATATCCATCTGACTGGGTGTTTTCCTGTTGTTGATTATAGCTGATTATATCCATCTGACTGGATGTTTTTCTGTTGTTGATTATAGCTGATTATATCCATCTGACTGGATGTTTTTCTGTTGTTGATTATAGCTGATTATATCCATCTGACTGGATGTTTACCTGTTGTTGATTATAGCTGATTATATCCATCTGACTAAATGTTTTCCTGCTGTTGATTATAGCTGATTATATCCACCTGACTGGGTGTTTCCCCTATGTTGGTGAATCCGTCCTTGGCCTGGGGTGAACGTGGTTTACCGCTGAAGCCACACAATGCTTCACACCATGCATGGAGATAGTAGATGTCTCCATGTTCACACACAATGCACATCCTGATGGCCTACGGCAGGCAAATCCACCTTGTTTAACCCTCTAACCACCAAATTATTCAATCTAAATTTTTACCGACTTGAAGTTGTGTCTCGCTGACGCGATCCACAACTGCAAGTGAGTGAAAATTATTCAGATTTGACAAAATGGAGGTCAACTGTTTTCAAATATTGCTGATTAATGTCACATTTTATCTTTCACATGTTTAAAAGGTGGTACTTAATGTGCTAATAAAAAATTAAAATCCGAATAAATTCGGCACCGGCGGTTAAAGGGTTAAACCTGGGACCGTATTCTGCCAGACAAAGCAGAAATGCGGTGTCTGCTTACTTTTCAAGCTAACATACAAGTATATTGCCCTTTGACTATGAAACGGTAGTATAGGCTTACGTATTCAATCAAACTGCGAACCAATCATTCCTTGATTTATTTATTTCTAATATAGATACACTACACTGCCTTTCATAATGGTACTTGAACTGGATGTCAATCATTGTGTTGTCCACGTACAATACACATCGCTTCAATATCTTCATTGAATTCACATTTTAGTATTCTATTCACGAAAATCTCAATTGCTTTCACGAGATGAAATTATTGCTGCGAGATCCGCCATTTTCCATTTTGTTTAACATCACTTGCAGGCATATATCGACCTGACCCAAAAACTGACCATTAGTTATATGCATGATAAATTTCAGAGGTGCTCTTTTTACATTGTACATTATTTCGTTAAATTATCGTGTTGAAGACGACTCTTATACCGATCGATGCCACAATAAAGGTCTCCGGGGTGGTACCAGTGCGGAAATTATGGCACTAGTTCAGTTCACTACCACCTCGCCCACAAGGCGCGGCTCTTGTCAATTTTGTTTTCAGACTTTCTATCATTCCATCTTCATGATTCACATAGAGCCGACTCGGTTAGTATTAATTATTAGTGCCCTATGGACAAGTAAATCAGAGCCAGATTACACCAGACCACATTTCTAAAGAAGATGGCGAATGGGTAGATCAATCAATGACAGCCTCTGGCATCTTTCGTGACATATTACGAGGGTGTAATTTTCTCGAAGACATTGACCTACATTCTAGTCACCTGATTCGTGGATATCCCGATCTCAACCGATCAGTTAGCTACGACACAGGTCTTTAATATTATCGTGTTTCTTCACTTAGACATTCCTAGGATTCTTCTCGTTTGTCACGTTGCAACGTCAATGCTTTCTTTAAGTATTCGTCTTACGACACGTAGAGATGTAGAATGCCATTCACAAATAATGATCAAATTCCAACTGTCATTTGGCTGATGGATTTCCGAGAGGTCAACGTCCTTAGTACTGTACCCGGGGCTCTATATAAACTTGATGTGCTTGACCCAATGTTGGATCAATGTTGGTCCACCGTTGATTCAACATTGGTGTGCTTGATTGTTTCAGCTATTTACTGTATTCTAAGAAAATACAAAAATATTATAAATGCTCAGCATTGATCACTGATTACTCATTAATAATAATATCACCTCATACTATTACTAAATTGACAATTATATTGAATGTACAGATACATTAAATATGCAAATGTGGGAGGCCTTTGAACTTTTATTATATTCTAAAAAATGACACTACCACATAATCTGATAATTACTACCACTATACTTTAATCTACTCTAAGATTAAGTTTGGAGGTGTTTATCGCCCGTTTCAGACTGATAATGTGAGCTTTGTGGGATACGGTGCTTTTAGGACACTTATCAGTTTGTAGAACTATATATATTAGTTATGCGCATATATTAGGTATGTGAGAAATTAACACACGTTTTTTTTGCGAAACACTTCTGAGATGCTGTTTTGTACTTGATAGTGTTTTGCGAATATGTAGCGTTCTTCTCAGAAAGACGAACAATATAAGGTCGGGATAGGATGGTTTGACCCTGTAACCCTTTAACCGCCGGTGCCGCATATATTCGGGATTTTCATGTTTTATTAGCACAATAAGTACCACATTTTAAATATGGGAAAGATAAAATGTGACATCAACCAGCAAGATTTGAAAAGAGTCGACCTCCATTTTGTCAAATCTGATTAATTTTCACTCACTTGAAGTTGTGGATCGCGTCAGCGAGACACAACTTTAAGTGGGTGAAAATTCAAATTGAATAATTTGGCGGTTGAAGGGTTAACCGCCAAATTATCATATTTAATTGGAATTTTCATCCACTTGATCCACATCATCAAATAGGTGAAAATTGAATGAATTCAAATTATTCAGATTTAGCAAAATGGATTGAACGATTTCGAAATCTTGCTGATTGATGTCACGCTCTATCTTCAACAAAAAGTTAAATGGTTTAATAGCTCGGAGGGTGATATAAATGTCATTATTTTGTTTGACCTAATTATGGTTTGTAGATGGAGCACTAAGTGGAGCATAATTTGGCTTGTCAAGGCAAAGCAGGTAAACTCATCAGGCTTGTCGAGGCATGGCCTACAGGCAATTCATCTGGATGTCTAGTCAGACAATAGCAGAATAATTTGATCCGAAGAGCAAGTTATATCACCATCCCAAGAACATGACATTTTTCTCTCTCATAGAATTCAAACCCACTGCAAACAACGCGTGTGCCAGGGGGTATAATTCAACGCACCGCTAATAACGCGTGTGCCAGAGGGGACATATTTTCAGATTAGTGTGCAGCAGTTGGTGTTTGGTATTTATTTTGTTAAACACCTTTTAAACACCCGTGTTAAACTGCTAACCGCTGATCACGACTATAGTCGTTTTCAATTTGTGGAAATCACCGTTATTAGGAACGAAATCTGTGTTTAGACATCCAAAATTTCAAATGTTTGGTCTAAAATTAAACAAATATGAGCAATTTTCACACATATAATGGTAAACTACATTTTTACCCTTTAAGGCCTATAGTGAGCATGTTTGCATGCAGCGTCAGAAGGTCTCAAGCATTTATCACTTAAAAACTATTGTAGCCTAAAAATGTAATACCGCTCGTGAGGAGGTCAAAATAATTAAATGGAATGTAATAAATCCCGCATATTTAGTGACAACAGAAATCAGCTTTTAGTATGTGATGGGAAAAAGACAAGCATCACTGATTTTGTTTTACAGTAATCTAAATTGTCTTGCGACCATTACAGCTAGAAATAATATCTGCAAACAACACATAAAACATAATTCGTATGAAAAGGTCGTACCCAGTTGCATGAAAACGGGGGCTGGTTTGGGACCATACGATTTTATTTTTGTATTTGTTTTATTTCATGCCTACGAAATAGTGTTTAGTGGCCACGAAATCGTATTTCATGGCCACGAAATTAAACAAATAAAAAAGTAAAAACTCATGGTCTCAAACCAGCTATTGTACATTTTCTATTATTTAAAGCTAGATTCATCATTGTGTATTCCATTGAAAACCGGTAGTAAATGAGATAAATCGATGAAACAGAATCCTAGTGAGTGAGCGGAGGTGTATGTGGCATAGCCTTGGTATGGTTTATGTCTTACCTGACTGGCAGTACATAATATGCAGTCTGTGACTATCCACAACAAAACCTCAATGCCTAGATTGTTCAGCTACGGTGTCCCTCAAGTATCTGTATCAGGGCCACTACTTTTCACATTATATGCTGCGCCAATAGCAAGTATAGTGCGGGAGAAGGGACTGATCGCTCACTTGTACGCGGACGACACTCAGCCAAACATCGTGTTGTGACCAGGATGCTACAGCAGACATAAAGGCATACATGGCAATGCAATAATTCGGCTAAAATTGAATGATGATAAAACTCTCTCGTTGCTGTTACGGACACTTTCACTGTGACGACTCCCCATCATCTGTGAGATTTTTATTGGTGACAATAACATCACTCAACCTCTCTCAGCTCGAAGCCTTGGTGCCATTTTCTTATGAGCATATTACTATGGAGGCGCATGTCAACAGTGTTTGCCGCTCTTCTTCTTTCCACCTGCACAACATCAGCAACATTTGAAGAGTGCTGGATATGACGACACCTGTTATCATTGTCCCACCCTGTAGAGACTTCAGTTGTATCGTTCTCATTCTACCCCTGAATGCGATGAGGCCTTTTCCACCTAATTGAGCACCCCCCCCCCCCACGTGACACCCAACTGTCGGCCCCTCCCCTAAATTTCAAAATCTGCCCAAAATTATGAAAGTGGTGCATGTAGAACAAATATAGCTTTTATTACAATAAATATGTTACCCATACATTTCTAATTCAAGTATGTCATAGCATACATATTTTACCATAAATAGAGACACATATAACGTTCTGAATTATTTTCTTGACTTTATATGAGCACATTTAATCTCGAAATTACGTATTTTTTTCAAAATGAAACCACATATTTAGCGTGCGTTTCGTTCATAAGTAGATAATTAGGGGGATTATATCGACACAAAATCACAAGAATAAGAGTTTAGCCACTGTTTAAACTGTTTTTGATTTATTAGCTGATAGTCAGGGTTCATATTCGAAATTTCCGACTTTGTAAGGCATTTTTTAGTAGAATTTGGCATGCAGTTGTTCTTACACAATTTGGAAACGCTGATTCCAAATCTGCCCCATGCCAAGCTATATTTTGTGTTTTTCCTACCCAAAATTCAGAAACAAAATGGCCGCCAAAATTAGTAAAAATGTCACAACTTTACATCACGGCTTGGCTTACAATGAACATAAAACATTATTTCGGTGTATTAAAACCCACCTGAGCGACATACTTGAAGTCCCCTAAATTTCACCTTGTGCGTTTGCCGCTAGAGGACAAAATCCAAAATGGCCGCCATTTCAAGGCAATGTGCCATAACTTTGCTTCCAAATAGCGTAGAGATGTGTTTTTGGTGTCTACTTATAGGTTTCTCACACCCGGGAAACCAATTCAGAGCCGTGATAACATCTATTATCAATATTTTACAAAGTTATGGGGAAAAAACAAATGTTACGCCAGGAAAACGACACAACGTAGTCCAGTGTAATAATAATGATTTATTTAATAAAGTCATTATTTCACATTTAGAAGCCGAGAGAAACAAACGTAATATCCGGCATGTTGTAAAAATGTTTAGACTATTGACAAAAAATATTTTATGATTGTTGATCATTGTCCAGTACTAGATAACCTGTCGCTCACCATATATCCGTTCTAGGCATATTAGTATGTGGCCTATGTGATATCCACCTGCATCGTGTTTTTACAGTACCGTAAGGAAGAAAGCAATAATTTAAATGTGCGCTTGCCACGGGTGGCACCCTCCTGCCCAAGCCCTGTACTAGGGTTAAGCAAAACATGAAGTTAATCCATCAAGGTGGTCTGCATAACCATGGTGATAATGACACACATACATGTTCCATTCCTATTGAGACAAGAAGTCGTTTAAATTTAACAATTTATGATTCTAGTAACTAAAGGTAAAGGTAAAGGTGCTGGTTTATAGTCTGATATCAAGTCTGAAGACCTATCATCCGACTTTACATCTTACCCCCTGGTCACTGGACCTGTTCATTCTAGGTATATTGTGCACTAGGTATATTGTGCACTAGGTATATTGTGCTGGTTAGAACGTGCACATCACATAAAAATTATGTTTCTCAATCGGATTGACAATTTACATAATCATGATAATAGTATCATCCTAATTTTTATATTTTTGATCAGAATAGATACCGTACAAAAGCCTGTTAATGCGCTGATAACACAGTTTTCAGACATAATTGAACGAATAGTCCCAACCATCGGCTCCGAGATCCACACAAAGCCGTAATGTAGGCTACACATGTTTCTACTCCCTTAACTTGAATGAGATAGATGATATCGCCATCAATAACTATCAATACAGTTACACGATATCGGAAATCTGTAATTGGGTGCAGAAGTTGACTTTTATATGTTTTCGGCATATAAGATTGATGGTTGAGGACACGCTAGGGTAATGTTGAAAATACTCACGATGAATTAATAAATATAGTATGAACATACACCATCTTCAGATTATTGGGTACACTATTGCAACAAGATATGATGCAGAATATGTGGTAATTGGGGCAATGATACCGTTCCTAGCACGATCAGGATGTTTTTATGAAGATTAACATAAAATACAGCAACTACCACTGGGAGTTGTGGCGTGCTCCTGTAATCCAGCTACTTGGAAGTCGGAATGTGAGCCCTGGCGGTCTGAGGCCAAGTACGGTACCTCTTGGTTACGGAGGCTCCCCACAATACTGAGTTTCACACGTGGATGGGGAGGAAACATTTTTTTTAAAACCTCCGAGACCGAGAACCGAACCCCGAACTCTAGCGTGAAAGGCAGCGGTGCTAACCACTACCCTAGGTCCCCCGCCCGATATGGTAGAATGTATGAGGAATCAGTAGGTGCTGGTCATGCATGCTTCTAATCAGATATAAGCTCTGACTCTCACATAATATACAATAACCCAACAGGTTCAGTTGTGTCTTGAAGTGGTATGGGAGCGACCACCCTATTTTGCAGGAAGAGGTATCAATGTTAAAGACAATAAGTCTTACCATATATAAAGTGATGAAATCATATGATGGACGTGAAGATATTTAGGTCCCTGATAACTATATGTCTCTTCCAGACATAGTAGATTGAACCTTTCAATAAATCAATCATTCAATCAATCAATCAATAAAAACTTTTATAGCGCCTATATCCTCAGTGGACCAAGCTCAGAGGCGCACAAATCCTTAGCGTGATCATGTGTCATAATCGAAGCCAAAGCAGGTTCGTCAACAGGGAGCCGGGCTGCTGAGGGACTAGGGTGGAAAAGCCAGGTCAAATAGGTGAAATTTAAGTAATTTCCGGAATGTTAAGATTGTTTTGGCATGACGTATTGGCACAGGCAGGGCGTTCCATAAGGCTGGACCAGATATAGAGAAAGCTCTTGACCCAGTCTTAGTCTTTATACGAGGAAAAACAAATTTATTCGAATTAGTGGAGCGTAGATATTTTGAGCATTTTAGGCCCTTAACGATGCATTAAAGCATAGTTTTACATCCCTGAAAACCGACTTAATTTTCCTACAACCATGACAAATAGGGGTTTTAGAATTGAAAATTCCATGAAACTGGTTTACCAATGTATGACAATTTTCTTTAATTTTTCACCCACTTCAAATCACCTTCATCCACTGCAAGCCGACAGAAATTCGCGGCTTGCAGTGGATGAAGATGACAATGGTAAACTCAGGCTTGAAAGGGTAATTATCATTTATACAGAGTATTTATTACTTATCTGTTATAGTCTTTTGTAATAAACATTGATCATCTAATAATCTATGCAAGACTCATGTATCCTACATCAAAAACATTCCCATGCACACTGCGATGTTATCTCAGATGAAAATATAACATATAAAGTACATAAACAGGGAGGCGGGCAATGCAGTTTCAGTTCAATGTTCAAATTCACCACTTTTGGTAAAGAACAATGCCATTCAACTATTCAATGAACACTGGTATGTATTTAAGTGTGAAAAATACTGAGGTACATGATGGGACGTTAAATGTTGTTATGGCAATCAAACTGACAATGTGGTAGTCGTAGGAACTGATGTAAACTTGCTTATTCTGCTTTCGAAACGTTCTCATCATAGCAATGCCTAGCTGTATAAACCTAGAACTAGTGATATTTACCGTACCATTCAACCGTCTCAGTGACTTCCACCAGCACATTAATTCTAAAAGAAAGACATTTAAATTAATTCATAAACATCCAGAGCTAGAACTTAAGCCATTTGGAGTATTTCAATGTATCCTCTTCGTCAATAACCCTTGCCACAAAAAGTGGATATATTGTTTCCATTGTATCTTAGGCCTGTTTAGCAATACATACAGTTCTGGCCAAATAACATTATTAGAAACATCTATGAAATTGTGGTTGGAGCTTCATTGATGGACAACTGCACTAGTTCTCGTGTAAAAGCTTCCTGCTCAACCTGAAGAACTATCACATTTAGTTTGATTAAGTGTGAATTAGGACCACGAGAAAGTAGCCAATGGCGTCCTATCAAGGAGTCGCTACATCAATTCCGAAGCAGCACAGATATATGATCAATATATTGATGAGGGTGACTATTCTAGCATTATCATTATGCAAGATGAGGCATTGATGCAAATCGGACATATACACAGCAAGCCTATGTAGCTACAGTGATGAAAGTAACACATGCTATTTCTGTGCAATTTCCTCATAGTTAATGTGTTGTTTTTAAATAATAATTTTTTTGCATTCCCCGTAACTACATGTAACATGGAATTTTTTTGTATCAGAAAACTATTTAAGCGCCAAAAAAAACTGGTACTTTCTGTATTATTGGCGGCCATCTTGGATTTTTTGCGTGATAGTTGACCAGGTCTTAGAACATAAAATTCCGCAAAACAAAAATGTTATTTTGAACTCGAAAGTGAAGTTTGTCTGTCCGATGTGCACCCAGACGTGATGTATAATCATGATAATTGAGACTTTATCTGCTATTTTGGCGGCCATTTTGTTTTGCAATTTTAAAAGGGAAAAACTAAAAATAGAGCTTGGCATGGGGCAGATTTGGAATCAGCATATCCGAATTGTGTGAAAACAACTACATGACAAATTCTACTAAGAAATGCCTTACAAACTTTAAGAATGCCTCTTTTTGAAAAATGGGCCCTGACTATGATGTAATCCCCCGTTTTAGGCTCTAATTATTCAATTTGTAATCAGAGGTGGCAATATTTGACTGTATAATCCAGTTGTATACACTCTATAATTGTGTGATAGGCTGTACAAATAACATTTCGCAGATGGCAAGGACACATTGCTGCCTCAATGTTGGGCCATTATCATCGACGCTGTCACAATGTTGGAACAGCGTTGGCCAAGTTCTCGCATCGCTTCGCGTATACTGTCACTTGGCTTGATGTTCCCAGGCCAGACAGTGCCGTCTGATTGCCGGCGCGTTGCGATTAGCTTTGATGTCTAAGCTTGGGGGGTGTCGCACGAGACGCACGTGTGTCCTCCTGGAGTAGGGTCCCAAATAGGTAGACACAGGCTCATATCTGGCAGGGTGTAGTGGGAAGTACACCCTGCACGCAGGTTGCATTGTCATGCCCTAGTCAATTCCCGATTTGACTACTGCAACTCTGCACTATGTGGACACCCAGCTATACTCATAAAGAGGTTGCAGAGGGTGCAAAATGCAGCAGCTGGAGTGATATCTAAGGTCGGCAGAAGGGAACATATCTCACCAATTCTCTACAAACTTCTTTGGCTACCGGTCGATTTGCGCATAAAGTATAAGATCCTGTTACTGACCCATCGTGCTCCACATGACCTTACCCAGCCCACATCCGAGAGCTATTAGTGCACTGTACACCACCTGGAACACTGCGCTTGAGCACAAAGCAGGTTTTGGAGGACCGAAATTCCAGACCCGAAAATTTTGGTGCCAGCAGGTTTGTAACTGAGGCTCCAGAACGCTGGAACAGTTTGGCCAGCCAAATGCGTCTGCAGAATACCCTTACCTCTATTAAAACTGTTTTGGCGTTTGGTGACCTCATACAACAATTGACATATTTCGTTTGTTCAGCGCTCTGAGCAGCGTCTAGCTGGATATATGCGCTATATACGAGAATGTGAGCCTCTGGCAAACAACTGCCAACAAACTAGTTACTATCTCCTTCTGACTTGTATAAAGCTTGATACGTGAACATCACACCAGCAAAAAATTAAGGTTAAGCACCCCGGTCACATACACCACGTGGTATAAAATGTATTGCGGTGCATAAATAAATATTTTGACGCTAGCCATGATGCCTGTATCAATTATTTTCATGTCCGAGCTGCTCCCTAAAACAGTTGGTATTATATTTTACGCTGTGTATATGCCAGCAGCGTGTATTCCAAGTGTTCTTTGATATAATATACTTTATATTTAACATTGTTTATATGACAGCATCTTGTCTATTACCTGCGTCTGCAACCTATCGCAATGCTCAGTTAATGGACTCGCTGCTGTCATATTTCAGTTCTAAACGCCACACTGTCTTCAGCATGTTTAGTGAACCAGTTATAAAAGTTTTGTACTGTCACAGTACATCTATTCTTGCCCTGACTTCCACTCCAATGGATCTACACTGACTTGAATCACACGACGGAGCGCTGCGCCCCCTCCATCCCTGCATCAATTACAGCAGCCTGCACGAAACCAGTCATCATGTCACCACTCAGCGAACGAAACCCCGTATTACTATTTTGTATCTGTTGCAATTGCCTAATAAAATATGTTTATACTAAAAAAACAGAATTCATGCCATTTAAAATGGTCCAATCCATCACAATAAAGACACTTTATGCTTGCATTTGATTAACCTTTAACCCTTTAAGCCCTCACGATGCATTAATGCATCATTTTACATCCCTGAAAACAGGCTTAATTTTCCTACAACTAAGGGTTTTAGAACGAAAATGTACATGAAAATGGTTTACCAATACATGGCAATTTTCTTTACTTTTCCAACCACTTCAAATCATCTTCATCCACTACAAGTCGAGAATTGCGGCAGCAATTCGCGGTTTGTAGTGGATGAAGATGACAATGATAAATTCAGGCCTGAAAGGGTTAAAGGGCTGAAATAATTCAGTTTAAACCATGAAGACCAAAGGGTTTTTTCATTTTAAAATCATTATAAATGGCTTGGTTAGATCTTTCCACTTCAATTGAATACCTGTGTCTGCGGCCATTATATTTATGTTTAGTCTTACAATACGGGTATCGATTTTAGACGTCAGAATATGACGTCTACAGACAGACGTCAGATCCTGACGTGTAAGGTCGATCCACGCGCTGTAATGATTAATAATAATAAGAAGAAGAAGTATGCACAATATATATTTTTTTCATTACATCGTACATCAAAGAACCACAAAGAAACAGTTCCTCTCAGCCATGTCAGACCTGCCATGAGCTTTTCAGTCAGCATTCATAAAGCAGGAGCACTGCTTTCAAAGAGTGTTAGCTGGACGTCTGTTATAAAAGACTGTTCACAGGACACGTATACAGACTGAGTTATCTCCATTACAGTCATCTGCCACGAACCAGCGCCTTTCATTATTCCTTTTAACCTGCAGTTAGGTAATAACTGTTATTAAAGACTGTTCGCAGGACACGTATACAGGCTGAGTTATCTCCATTACAGTCATCTGCCACGAACCAGCGCCTTTCATTATTCATCTTTCCCGGTGTGATGGACATGGCCGCCCACAAAGGGCAGGCGTGGGCGAGGCAGCACTGCTTGGCGAATGTCCTGTTATCAACACATCCAGGGGCCGGGCTCTAAGACCATCTTAACACTTGAAGCTCTGAAGTAAGTCTGCATAAACCATGGAGATCAAAGTTTTTCTTTCAATTTGAAATCATCTTAAGTGTCTTCGTTAGCTCTTTCCGCTTCATTTGAATACCTATGTTATGGGTCTACGCCTATCGTGGGGATCGACATTAGACGTCAGAGACGTCTGTAGAAGTCAGATTCTGAAGTATAAAGTCGACCCTGGCGCTGTATGGGTTGAGAACTAAGTATGATCTAAGCCGATCTCATCTGCGAAGGTATAAACAGCAGTAACCGCTTACCTGTCAAGTAAGCAGTTACTGCTGTTTGCCTTTGCACGTCATTGCTGAATCAGCATCTAGAGATGACCAGATGATAATTTACAGCACGTCTGTCCTGCACAGATAAACATCGGTATAATTGAAAATGAAATGACATTTACTTGACCTTTATTATAAATATGGACACATGATTTATACCACGTGGAAGAACTGATTTTTGATGCAGTAAACCAGAGACTGGTCGCATTAATATATGACGATTAATGGTAGCTAAGTGCACATTGTTTTACGAAAAATTAGGATTGAAAGACACGAAATTTATATAAAAAGTCATAAATGTTACATAGCAATTATGTAAATAGTTTGCTACAAGCCACCGTTAAAAGCTTTCAAATTGTTTTCGAAAGGTAACCTCGTTCTCTTCAGACGATCATCTGATACAGTTTATAGAGTATGGTTCAAAATAATACTACGTTCCATCGAAGTATTCTTGGTCCTGGATTATTTGAATCACAAAATAAGTTCTTCTTCGTTTATGATAGCGTCGTTGTCTGTTTTCGTCTTTCATTTCTTTCTTCATCCCTACTTTGTTTCATTATTTTTTTAAATATTTTCTCTCAATTATCGTTTTATGCCCATGTTCTTCATTCCCGTAAACAGTGGTAAAAGTGAAATGAAAATTTTGTCAATTTTAACAAAAATTTTAAAAAAGTTGAAGCACTGAAAAAGACTAAACTAGTTTTATTTCCAAAACGTATATTGTCATTTAAACAAAATTGTCTGCAATATACAACACTTTAGTCCACAAATACCCACCATCTCAGATGGCATGATTAAAGTATCCACCTGGTTAAATCACTAGCTGCCGCCCTTAATTGGTCTGGGAACGCTATGATAGAGGGGGTTCTCCACAGCGCCGATTGTCTGCTCAATGCTGGACCGACGGCATCAATTTGTGGCCCAATGCTGTGTTAGCATTCAATCATCCTTTTGGTGCACACACTGTATGCTTGGGTGTAGCTTGATTTTTATTTATATTGTTAATAAATGTTTCTTTTTAATCTGAAAATTCTGATAAAATTAAAACTATGATCTGTGGGGTAAACTACTTCATTACAAATTAAACACCAAAATCGATGTCATTCCACGGGGTCCCTTTAAATTTATACTGTGTTCTTTCGTTGTACCATATTCCCTTCATATTCATCCATTTTAAAGCTCATTTACCTCTTCCTTCATGCCTTTTTTTCAGCCATTCATCTCGTTCTTGGCGTTGTCCTATTTTATTCCTACCCCTTCGTTCTACAATAGATTCAATGTTTATGTTTCTTCTTTTTCCAATTTAACTATTTAATGACTTCTTTTTGTATTCCCCTCATAACATTTCTAATTAGCTCCTAATTTCACCATCATATTATTACCTTCTTCTACAGCGTCATCCCCTCATGTTTGTCATTTTTTTCTTTTTTCTACTCGCCATTTCTAACCCTCACTTTTCCATTTTTAGTAAACGTTTTTTTTTATACTGCTGCTACTATTACCACTACTACTACTACTACTACTACTACTACTACTACTACTACTACTACGACTACTACTACTACTGACATCAAATATAGAACATTAATTACTGCTTTGGTAATTCTGTCCTTGGTCTTGCGTTTAAATGTAGCCCTATATAATATCACCCAATGTTTCCCAACATCAGGTACATATATTCAAACCAAGAAACAACAAACTAGTAATAAATAAGTTTAATTGCTATTGACATGTAAACAGCACTAATGCGCAGGCAATATTAAATTGTTGGGCAACTTGATATATCAAGTTACACAAGCAGTGTTCATTTAAGCTCGGCATCATATTATAACACTCGTCCAAGGCGTGAGCCTTCAGGTGAATAGCTCGTTCATTGGACACGTACGAAACGTTTGGGCCTATATTTTGTCTTACCATCAACTGAGTGATAACAGGACTGACAAAATTGCCTTCCAACCTGCAGCACGGGTGCAATTTAGATAACCAAGATAACACTAAAATTGCATAGGGCCCACACGTAAGATGAACTGATTTGGTGAAAAAAGTAGCACACATTCGGCGGATAACGCAAATGCATGTACATGTTTTATAAGCAATAGTTCAAGACTATAATTTTAAGTAAATGTTCATTAGGTTTTGCCTGTCTGCATTTTGTTCCAATTTAATAATGTTGTTTATTGGTTTTCACAAGGCTTTCATTGGCAGGATTCGAGGGGAGACTTGAAGCTCATTGCTCTGAGAACGTCGCAGCGTGAGAATCATCGTAACTTTCCCATTCATCATACATTTTAGTTACTAAAATGTATAAAATGTATTTAAGCCCGCTTTCATTTATTATTGTTCTTGTAGCTCCCAACAAAATGCATAGAAATAACAAAACATACTCTAGTACATTTCATTGAACAATCGTCACCATATATCTCAGATTACGTTTTAGAATAGCGGCAGATCATAGATAACAGCCGGCGAAAAATTTGTCACCGTTATTAATGAATTATTCGATATAAATGATAACTCAGTATTATTGACAAAAGGCAATAATTATAAGCCTGGTGTTTTCTTTAATTTTCTCTTAGGCTAAAAAACTTAAAAATTATCTGGTATGGTATTGGTCTAGGTAGATTCAGTGACTACCTAGCTTGTTGAAATGGTGCACTGCAAAGAAAATTTGCTAAAATTGAGTACATTTTTTTAATAAATCTGGCTTGACGCCGGGACGCTACTTTTTGTAACTAAAAACAAAATTTAATTGACCCATAAGCTTGTCATTACCATAGTTTTTGTATTGATACCAACCCCTCACCATTAAAAATTAAGTTTTATAAACTTTTTTTCTCCAATGACTTTACAGGTTTTGGTTAAAAATACTTCTCGGGCCGAAAGGATTAAATATGTTTCAAAATGGAGTAGTCTAGATGGCTTCGCTGATCACAAACAAAAAAATCAAGGAAGTTTAGCATCATTCAGATTTCGACTCTACGTATACTTCCTCCACCATAATCTGATATAAGCTGCTTTGGGGGTACATTTGCAAGGTTGACATCGTGGTTGCTTATAAACTACAATAATGTAAAATAAGTCACTGATGGGTTAGGCCTCTGAGCTCGGTCTCTGAGGATATAGGCGCAATAGAACTTTATTGATTGAAAAATAAGTACAATTCAACATAATCATAACTACTTGTAAATGGATGAGCCCCTATCAAATCGAAACATGAATTCCTAGCCAACAATTAGCGGTTTATTTTTGATGACGTCATAAATTATCTACCCTTTCCCATGACCAAAATGCAACCCAAACTTTGAATATGTCATTCCCTTGGTCATATACTATGGATTTCTGGCATACATCACTATAGCCACAAAACGTATTTAAACACTGTATTATAAACACCCGCTTACCACGGGAAGTGCCCCGAGGTGTTCAACTTGGGACTGGCAGTACTGTACTTTATGCTACAGGCTGAAGCGTAGTATCGATATACACAAACATTAACACTCGACTGCAATGTTTGTTCTGTATCGGCCTCCTAGATATTTGAAAAATATATTAAATCCTTTGACCACAAAGTTATTTAATTGGAATTTTCGCTCAGCAGACGTGATCCATAACTTCAAGTGAGTTAAAAATTATTCAGATTTGACAAAATAGATTCGGTCTACGATCGTGAAATCTTGTTGATTGGTGTCAAGACTGGTATTTAATGTGCTAATAAAAAAAACGAAAAAAACGGGAAAAAATATAGCCGGGACCGACAGTTAACTGTCGCAAACATTGTCCCACATTGTTCAGCAATAACTAAATTTTGACGAAATGTTGTTCTAATGCTGGCCCACCGTAGTTTACATCGGCCCGATATGAAAACAACATTGCCTGAGCGTCTCGGGTTCGCTGGGTATTTTTGCAATGACTTCCTTTCCCAGATTAGCACATTCATCCAAGCTCCTCTAAGGTTTCACACGATTTCACCCCAGGCGTGAAAACTCAGCAAACACGAAACGTTTGGCCAATGGTGGTACAATGTTGGGCCAGCGTCAAAGACAATGGGCCAACATTATACCAACATTGGCCAAACGTCTCGTATTTGCTGAGAACTTTTATTCCTGCTTTATAAGCGCTTTCAAGCAAATTTAAAACCAATGGTTTGTGACAATTTAAGCGGATAGTTTAGTTTGGGAGGCGTTTATTTTTGTCATAGTTAAAAACATTTTTCATCATTTAAAGCTGCAATTGCGTTCGCAATTTCAGCCTCAAATGATGAAAAATAGAAGCAAATAGAAACAATTACTTCTGCACGACAAGAGAAAAGTGGGAAGGCATTGAGTGAGGCCATACACAGGGGAATTACTGAGTTAGACCGCGTAGCCAGTGGCAACTTCAAATACACCTTCGTTATACCAGGCGATATCTCGAATTACTCGCCCTATTTTCCTCATATTTAACACGAATCTCCAACAACCGTATGGCAGCAGCAAATACAGCTGGAGACTAGCAGTGGGTTTTAAAATATTACCCATTATGCCACAGAAAGGTTTAGCAAGAGGCTATTAGAAAGTGTAACCAACAAAAGCTGACCTTCGATATCAACGTATTCCGGATCTTTCTAGCTGAATGCCAAGTCATGCTGTCACGATGTGTTAAGCAGTTCTGAATTTGATGCTCGCAGCACAAGCCTTGCTCATATAGTGACATCAGAGATCATTCATGCAGCTACCATGCGGTTTGTTAGGCGTGCACTGCTCTTTATTTAGTTCTTAGTACAAAAATGAAATGAATCGGGCTTTAGGCCACCTTTGTGCACATATAGGCTAAACTGGGCCAGGAGAACCTCCTAAGGATGGTGAGATGATTGAGATACATTGCCCTCCAAACACAGGATTCGAAATTCGAGCCCTGGCGGTCTGAGGCCGAGCACGCTACCTCTCGGTCACGGAGGCTCCCCACAATACTGACTTTCACACGTGGATGGGGAAGAAACATTTGTGTTTCTTTCAAACCGCCGAGACCGTGAACCGAACCCCGAACTCTGGCGTGAAAGGCAGCGGTGCTAACCACTACCCTAGGGCCCCGCCCAGTTCTTAGTACATGAACGTCCAATAAAGCCTACTCCCGATGTTAGTACGTGTATATAAAGATCTCAAACCGATGCCGGAGATGACCACACGATATAACAGCGTATATTAATAGTAGTCATGTAGTAGTCACGGACTATGAAGAATAATCTAAATTGTTATTCCTCGCTAATACTATAATTATGCATCCCGATATTATCGACATGCTCATAGTACTTTTTCCGTCGCTGTTTTACTGCCGCCACTCGCCAACTATTCCCGTTTTTGACACCGACTTAACGTACGTTTTTCAAAATGGCATAAATATATTCTGAACAGTTTGTTGGATACCATATACTTCTACGTGCTATTTCTGTGTAGGTCTATGCTTGGCATATATTGGCACCAACTGTAATTTAAATTCATAACCATTTAGACAATATGTGACTTAAATGAGGTAAAACATAAATTCAATACCGATATCAGGGCATAGTATATAAAAATGAATTGCTTCCATCACAATTCTTGCAGGGGTAATTTTATCTAGAAATTCACACTTCGACTGGAATATCGACTTAAGAGGCCCCACTATAAGTGCAAAACACATAAAACAATAACACAACGTCAGCAACGCATATTGCTGATTCTAAAAAATACACCAATCTGCCACACAAATGCAGAAAATAGTTAGTAATCCGGGTTCAGATTACGGTACTTTTTCATTTTATCTTGCAGGTCCGATTGTTGGCAGATTGTCCAATCCTGTTTCATATTGATAGCCATCACGCTGAAATAGATCAGGAATAGAAGTATCTACTAGATACTTCTATTCCTGATCCAGGTCATAGCGGTCAATACAATTTGAATTCATTACAGTACGTCAAAACCTACAAAAAGACAAATCAGATTAGATCCTTATGTGACTTTTTTTCAAGTTATCCCAAAATGTAATAATTATATTGCATTCACATCAATGATTTTTTTCTAAAATCTTTATTTTTTCAAGCAATGGTTTAGTCCGTTCGATTCGCGCCGATCTTAAAATAGTTAAGTGATCCGGTTTGCTTAGGTTTGTATGCCCGAAAAGAACGCCGTGATTTTTTGTTGAAACACACCACTACATTATTTTGATTGTCCGACCACGACATTTTAAGCCGGGAATGGAGAATTATTGTGCATCAAGTACAGATCAATTATATTGGTGGGCCTCTGCTTCTATAATCAGTCAGACGAGACCGAACTGTTGATTATGAGGGATTTCATTATGGTCAGATGTGTTTTAAGACAGTTAAAACCTTCGAAGATCTACATTTTTAGCTTTGAAAAATGCCTCGGCCTTCGGCCTCGGCCTTTTCAAAGCTAAAAATGTAGAGTTCCTCGGGCTTTATCCCATACATAACAGTATAGTAGGCTGCCATTCTATGTGTCCGGTTGCCGCATGCGGTTGTCGCACGCTTGTCTCCAGATTAGATGAATATACTATACCATGTGTCCGGCAAAAACCATGTCACGTGCGTCAAACGCCTGTGCAGTTAAAGATCCAGCAGTGTTGGATTTAAGCGTTTGCCACATGCTGCAAGGAAATTCCCGTTTGACGTCATTATTTAAGGTATTGCCCTTTTTCTTCACGTGTTGTATCCAAATCCAACAAGTAAAAAAATGTTTAAAATGAACGTAGCTATTAGTTTGATTTTTAGAATACTGTCCCTGAGATTGTATTGGATCATCCCAAGGCGTCTTGAGGGAGGGGGGGGGGGGGGGGTTATGATTTATTTTACCAAATTAAAAATCTCCCTCAAAAACGCAGAAAAGCATCTTTAATAATGCTGACCATTCAACACAAGCAAACTGAAGATTTGTCAGCTTCGGGGGTAGGGGCGCTTGACCACTTGTCGTTTTGAATCCCGCTCATTTTTGTCTAGATACACCCCTGGATCCTACACTGATATTTGTACCGAGTCAGTTGTGATAGGCTGCATAACTTTAAATGTACTGGTTTCAACTTTACAAATTAGGATAGGGAGTTGGTGAGACCTGAGTTGTTCTCGTTCGCAACAATCTACAGTAAATGAAATAATGATGAATACTGAATAATATGATGAAACAATGGTACATCTACTATTAATTGATGATATTATAACTCAGCCAAAATCCACCTAATCCTGCTATAAAATATTGGGAACAATTGAAACATCGTGATATTTTATTTTAGAAATATTTGAAGAATTTGAGCGATTTTTGAACAAGTCATCAGAGATGAAAGATCTGAAAAAAATAAAGTAACCTGTCGCTCGCAGTCAAAGGGTAAACAGTTATCTTGTTAATTTTAAATTAATTTATTTAAATTTTCCACTCACTTGAAGTCTCTTTGCCGCGATCCAAAACTTCAAGAGGGTGAAAATTGCCCATATTTGTTTAATTTGAGTCCAATCATTGATAAATATTAATTATAAACGCACTTTAATTTCTAATAACTGGCATTTAGGCATTGTAATTAGCCAATAAAACGGATTGAAGACGACTATATTCTTGATTAGCAGGCAAAGGGTAAAATCACTTTCAACCTAAAATTTGGTTGTTATATCGTCCCCTTGGATATGAAAGGTTGTATTTGTCAATTCACAATGATACACCCTTTCATAGTCTAGAGGATTATACATACCATGAAAATAATATATAGACCTACTTTATACATATTGCTAATCAATATCCCCTCTAATCAAATTATTAGTTATTATCATAGTGGGCCGACAAGTCTGATGATCTGTTCCATTTTAACGAGACTCTCATGCAATATAATGCATGTATAATATAAATATGTTGTCAGTATTGGATCGAAGAAGCATTTACTAAGAACAAAAACACAAGATTTTCAACTTTTATCATGTATATCTTCAAGTGATTTTATTATTCTTCTTGTATACAGTTTATTATTATAAATATGTTTTCCTGTAGGTCTATGTGAACGTGTGTATTACCAAACTGGGTGTCCGTAGCATCGTATAATATTAGATTACATATATATTATTACCGGTGAACCATAATGCGAAATCATTCTGCACCTGTTCAACTTTCATCTCATCACCAGCGAAATAAAATATTTATCCCAAGTTCAGCTGTGTCCTTCATTCATTTAACAATGTCCAAAGCTGGAATTGCTAACGCTATTCCCAGCGCTTCAAATTACGAAAAATGTAACTTTTCGTGAGAAATAGACATGTGCGCCCTTGAATTATATTAAAATTTCAGTTGCATTTTATTTAATTAGAAAAACGTATATACACGGGCATATAAAATATGGGGTTGGACTATGTGCATTAAGACAGGGTGACATGTCACGAACACCAGTACAGTGGGATGACATCAAAATAAACTTTTTGAATTTTGTAAAGTAATTACGTAACTAATAAACAGTTTAAAAAAAAAATAATGTACGTTTTATCACCAATAAACTGGCCACATCTCTCGCAACAATAATTCATAATGCAACCAAAAGTTAATTGAACAATAAATATATAAATAACTACAAAAAAAAAATTAACGTGAGATGCGACCACCGACAATGTTGTACATATTTCATCGACTTCACCACGAGCAGTTGAATCTGGAAATATGCAAACTTAATAAAAATTATTATCCATATACACACCATGCACTTATTAAAAAAATGTATTTCTCCAACGTTTGCTCAATGTTTACTGAACCACCAATAGGCTCCAATAGCCTTAGGTGAATGTCTCATGTTTTCTTGGTAAGGTGTCAAGTCAACTGGGCCTAACACACTTTTGATATGATTTCCCTATGTCTTGTATATACACTGTCAGAGCTATGGCTGCGCTAATTGTTTAAAAGCAGTACCTGACTTCTTTTCAAGCATGCAGTTACTGCTTTTTGCATTTGCGCTGCAGTATTCTGCCCTCTCACCCAAAAATGCAATATATGCTTACTTTTGAAGTAAGCATATACCGCATTTTCCATTTTATTGTTCCATCATTATGGCTGATTGGTGGACTGTTTCGGTGAAAGTCCCCTTCTATAGGATCGTACATGTCTTTACAGCTTGAATTTGTACATTTTTTGCTTGAATTTTCAACCACTTGAGGTTGTGTCCCGCTACCGCGATCCACAACCTCAAGTGGTTGAAAATTTAAAACTGTCTCGGTGAGAGTGCCCTTTTATAGAATCGTACATGTCTTTTCTGTCTTATTGATATTGTTATTGCCGTCGTCAGAGTTCCTGGATGACTTGGTGACGGACATAGAGGATCCCTTGCGGGAGAGACATCGTGAAAGTCGTCCTTGGTTCGGCATCACTTTCTCTTCCACGATGAAAACCTTGCTCAGCAGCTCCATGAACACCTGCTTCACGTTGGTGTTCATCACGGCGCTGGTCTCCAGGAAATGCACGTTCCTCTCCAGAGCCTTGCTGCAGGCTTCAGCGTGCTCCACAACACGAGCGTCAGAGTCAGCTTTGTTGCCCACCAAGAACAGTGGATACTCTTGACCGCCACCTTTGTAAAAGTACAATAACAAATATGATTTTAAAACCTGAATATTCTAACAATATAGTTACGTGAGAGTACAAAACCGTTTTCTTTATCCTCAATAGCGAACTACTCTGTGCCCAGCAAATACAGAACATTTGTATAACATTTGTACAATTTTAGACCAACGTCGAATACGTTGGGCCGACGTTGTACAAATGTTATACAAATGTTTTGTGTTTGATAGGTTGGCAGTTAGTATTAATTTGTGTGGTAGTCATATGGGTCCTGTCAAGGTAAAAAAAATCAAAAAATTCGAGAAAAACTCGGATTGGTCAGACCCCACCTACCCACCCCTATCTAAAAAAATTTTTTGAAAACATGAAAAAAAAACACACACAAAAAAATTCCTAACAAAAAAAATCCGAGTTGGGGCATGACCCACACACCTATTGCCGAGTTTTTCTCGGATTTTTAGATTTTGACAAAACCCCTTAGTAGAAGTATGTGGAGATGAGCTTTTGTCTGTCGGTCATAGAATGATCTATAACTCTTACAACGCTAAAATAATGTTGTATAAACCGTGGAGACTAAAGGTTTTTTTCAATTTAACATTAGCATAAATGTCAGTTAGCTTGTTCCGCTTCAATTCCGCTTGAATACCTATGTCATGAGTGGACGGTTATCATACCTTTTGAAATTCTTTCAGTTCGGGGACCGTCTTTAGATGTCAGAATCTGACGTCTAAATACAGTCCCCACGCTGAAAGGTTTAAATCAACATTGTTTGTATATATTGCTATGTTTTGGTGTACAACAGCATTGTCACGAAATTAATAAAATAAATAAAAAGGACGTTTTAATATTATTGTTATCGTCCAAGAACGTTTCTCACCTTTAATATTAATTACATCGTCCAAAATGTCCAGCGCATGTTGGAAGGAGTAGAGATCGTCCACCGCATAGACCACGACGAACGCCGCCCCGGACTGAATGCTGAGCTGTCGCATGGCAGGGAACTGGTGGAGTCCGGCAGTGTCCAGGATCTCAATGCTGTGTGAAAACCCATCTGAAAGCAACCACATTCAGATGTTAGCCCTGACAACGCTGAAATATTCTTGTATCAACCATGCAAACAAAAGGGTTTTTTTCAATTTAAAATCAACATGAATATCTTAGTTAGCTCTTTCCGATTCATTTGAATACCTATGTTATGGGTCCACGACAATTAGTAGTATTTTCACTCTTACAGTGTGGTGATGGACTGTAGACGTGATAATCTGACGTCTGTAAACGTCAGATGTTCTAAAAGTCGATCCCCGCGCTGTAAGGATTACAAACTGATGCATATGTAAATAGTGGACATATCAATGCTGTGTGAAAACCCGTCTAAGCGCAACCACATTCAGAAATGGTAAAACCTGATATATACATGTAAATAGTGGACATATCAATGCTGTGTGAAAACCCGTCTAAGCGCAACCACATTCAGAAATGGTAAAACCTGATATATACATGTAAATAGTGGACATATCAATGCTGTGAGAAAACCCGTCTAAACGCAACCACATTCAGAGATGGTAAAACCTGATATATACATGTAAATAGTGGACATATCAATGCTGTGTGAAAACCCGTCTAAGCGCAACCACATTCAGAGATGGTAAAACCTGATATATACATGTAAATAGTGGACATATCAATGCTGTGTGAAAACCCGTCTAAGCGCAACCACATTCAGAGATGGTAAAACCTGATATATACATGTAAATAGTGGACATATCAAAGCTGTGTGAAAACCCGTCTATGCGCAACCACATTCAGAGATGGTAAAATCTGATATATACATGTAAATAGTGGACATATCAATGCTGTGTGAAAACCCGTCTAAGCGCAACCACATTCAGAGATGGTAAAATCTGATATATACATGTAAATAGTGGACATATCAATGCTGTGTGAAAACCCGTCTAAGCGCAACCACATTCAGAGATGGTAAAACCTGATATATACATGTAAATAGTGGACATATCAATGCTGTGTGAAACAGCACAGTCACAGATGTTAATACCTGATGCACATGTAAATAGTGAACTTATCAATGCTCTGAGAAAACCCGTCTAAAAAAACACGGTCACACATGTTAAAACCTGGTGCTCATGTGAATAGTGGTCGATTTAAATTGTCGCAAATTGAGAAAAAATTATGGGTTTTATATACTAATAAGATAATTATTCATTGTACATATTATGGTAGTGTTGTAGAGCAAATACTTTGATATTGCATACCATACAGTAGAATAATTGTATAAGTAATAGTACACTTGGTTTGGGGCTGGACATATGTTATACATTTTTTGTCAGCCCCCAGAAGTAGAAATTCTTGCTGGAGAACATATTTACACTTCAATTGATACATACATAGAATAATTATCTAAAACAAAGATGATTAACCGTAGTCACGCCTTACGTATGATTGCATTTAGCTGATATGCACTGAAAATGCCAAGATCATTAGTACTGAATTGTAAGAAGCATTTCGTGAAAAAACTAAACTATTTTAGGCCAAATTGCACCTGTAAACAGGGCCAGAAGACTCTCCTGATGATGATCATATCGAGAGTTCGAGTAAGTTCCGCACATATTCATTGGTAAAAAATATTTCAGTTCTGAACCATATATCTTAACATAAAGGGGAAAATTACTTTTATTTGTGTCAATAAGATATCTGTCTGTCCGTCTGTCTTTCTATGGGGCTGTGTTGACCTAAACTTGTGAGGTGAGGTGTACAAGTCGCCTGAGGCTTACCATTTGACGAAGGTGATTACGCCCACTACTATGGGTAGAGAGGCGTAATTTACACCCTTCGTGTCTCCAGTTATACAGTAAGTAGAAGTAGTAAGTATTTATTTATTATAGTGACATGCATATATACAAACACAACTTAAACATACATATCATGGTCATTAACAGTATACTATGCCGGGCCAATTTTGCCTACAATGTCACTTTATACACGAATATAGCAAAAGAAAAAGGTATACAGTGTGCCGAGGAGGCAAACATTACAGATATAAACGGGTCTTACTCTTTGACCACGCCTTACACAAAAAATTCAGTGTTTCTCTCCAATATTTGGTGGTCAAAAAAGTAAATTTTTGTTCTAAATTGAAATTAATGAAATCGGCGTTATTACGCATAATATTGTTTATATAGTCAACTCTTATATCGGAAAAAACATCACATTTTAACAAGAAATGATATTCGTCTTCGACTTCGCCAGATGAGCAAATTGAACAGACACGCCTTCAGTTTCAAAAAGCGTGTCTGTCCAGTTGTCTCATCTCTAACTCTCTGTCTACGGCCTGCTTCTACTCTCAAAGGTAAAATTCCACAACAAAATTGAGCAGAACTACTTTTATGAGGTTTAGGTAGTAAAGTGGAAACGTAATTTGGTATAGCAAAATTGTCTTCAAGGGTGATCTATTTCCTCAATTTTAGTTTATTTGAAATGTCTCGCTTCCAGTCTTCCTCCATTAATAAAAAAAGGTGTTGAATAATTAAATTTATGTCGTACGACCAATTGCGCTTACCTGTCACCGAAAATAATGCGTCGGACTGAAAAATATGTTTTGTTAATCTACAGACTGTGGCATTTCCAAGTCTATTTTACAGACGTAGAACAATATCCCAAGATTTAATGCGGCACAATCAGGCTAAAAAAGACGAAATTCACGAAAATCCGAGAATTTCGTTTTTATATCTCGCCTAACTGGTAAATGCGCAACACAAAAATAAAAAACTTAAGCGATTCTAGTCTATGGACATGTTCACATAATATATGGTTACATTAAAAAGCCAAAATAAAAATACTCATTTTTTTATGATTTTAGCCTGATTGTGTCGCTTCAAAATACACCCGCGACGCCAGGCTACTGTTGAAATACTATTATTGTCCATGCATACACACATGTACCGCATATATCAAATTTTGTGTCCCTTATGACTGCACAGTGTCCCAAATCAAAGAGACTAGCCGACCACCTAGTTTCAATCATGGTTATCACAAAGTTAAACCTTTCCAGGGTCATCATTTGTTTAATAATATTCATCTAGGTGATGAGCTATAATAGTCCCTTTAATTACTAATTGATTTTTATAATTAATATAATGGACATAAGTCGTCTGCAACCAGTGTAGCTGAGTGCATGCACATGGAAATCTGAGCTTAAGGTTGATTAAATGTCCTAAAAATAACTATTAATATGTCTAAAACAGCATCATGCAATCACTGGTGAATGTCAGAGAGATGATTGTATTTCGCCTTATAAGTTGAAACTTTACTGTCCTGGAAATTTTGTTGTAATAGTAAATGGACTCCAGGGGACCATGTCTAACAGAGACTGCACCATAATCAGTATCTAATAATGATCGACACCCACGGCACCATATCTAATAATGATCGACACCCACGGCACCATATCTAATAATGATTGACATCCACGGCACCATATCTAATAATGATTGACATCTACGGCACCATATCTAATAATGATTGACATCTACGGCACCATATCTAATAATGATTGACATCTACGGCACCATATCTAATAATGATTGACATCTACGGCACCATATCTAATAATGATTGACATCCAGGCACCATATCTAATAATGATTGACATCCCCTGCACCATATTTAATAATGATTGACACCCACGGCACCATATATAATAATGATTGACATCCACGGCACCATATCTGATAATGATTGGCATCTACCGCACCATATCTACTAATGATTGACATCCACGGAACCATATCTAATAATGATTGACATCCACGGCACTATATCTAATAATGATTGACACCCACGGCACCATATCTAATAATGATTGACACCCGCGGCACCATATCTAATACTGATTGGCACCCACGGCACCATATCTAATACTGATTGACACCCACGGCACCATATCTAATACTGATTGACATCCACGGCACCATATCTAATAATGATTGACATCTACAGCACATATCTAATAATGATTGACATCTACGTCACATATCTAATAATGATTGACATCCACGGCACCATATCTAATACTGACTGGCACCCACGGCACCATATCTAATACTGATTGACATCTACGGCACCATATCTAATAATGATTGACATTCACGGCACCATATCTAATACTGATTGACATCTACGGCACCATATCTAATAATGATTGACATCCAGGCACCATATCTAATAATGATTGACATCCAGGCACATATCTAATAATGATTGACACCCACGGCACCATATCTAATAATGATTGACATCTACGGCACCATATCTAATAATGATTGACACCCACGGCACCATATCTAATACTGATTGGCATCCACGGCACCATATCTAATACTGATTGGCATCTACAGCACCATATCTAATAATGATTGACATCCACGGCACCATATCTAATAATGATTGACATCCAGGCACTATATCTAATAATGATTGGCATTCACGGCACCATATCTAATAATGATTGACACCCACGGCACCATATCTAATACTGATTGACATTCACGGCACCATATCTAATAATGATTGACACCCACGGCACCATATCTAATACTGATTGGCATCTACGGCACCATATCTAATAATGATTGACATCTACGGCACCATATCTAATAATGATTGACATCTACGGCACCATATCTAATAATGATTGACATCCAGGCACCATATCTAATAATGATTGACACCCACGGCACCATATCTAATAATGATCGACATCCACGGCACCATATCTAATAATGATTGACATCCAGGCACCATATCTAATAATGATTGACATCTACGGCACCATATCTAATATTGATTGACATCCACGGCACCATATCTAATAATGATTGACATCCAGGCACCATATCTAATAATGAGTGACATCCACGGCACCATATCTAATAATGATTGACACCCACGGCACCATATCTAATAATGATTGGCATTCACGGCACCATATCTAATAATGATTGACATCCACGGCACAATATCTAATAATGTTGACATCCAGGCACCATATCTAATAATGATTGACATCCAGGCACCATATCTAATAATGATTGACATCTACGGCACATATCTAATAATGATTGACATTTACGGCACCATATCTAATAATGATTGACATCCAGGCACCATATCTAATAATGATTGACATCCAGGCACCATATCTAATAATGATTGACATCCACGGCACCATATCTAATAATGATTGACATCCAGGCACCATATCTAATAATGATTGACATCCAGGCACCATATCTAATAATGATTGACATCCAGGCACCATATCTAATAATGATTGACATCCAGGCACCATATCTAATAATGATTGACATCCAGGCACCATATCTAATAATGATTGACATCTACGGCACATATCTAATAATGATTGACATTCACGGCACCATATCTAATAATGATTGACATCCACGGCACCATATCTAATAATGATTGACATCCAGGCACCATATCTAATAATGATTGACATCCAGGCACCATATCTAATAATGATTGACATCCAGGCACCATATCTAATAATGATTGACATCCACGGCACCATATCTAATAATGATTGGCATTCACGGCATAGGGCTTACATCATATTATCCCTGGTCACTGGACCTGTCATTCATATACCATTTCAACCCCCCGGGGAGCATACTCACCTACCATGTTGTATTAGTAGCTTTTCTTACAAAAATTGCCATCTCTGTCTCACCAGTTACCCATTTATACCTGAGTAAAGTAAAGCACTTGCCTTGCTCATTGAAACACCATTAATACAACAATTGCAAAGCGCTACGCTCTGACCATTGTGCTAAGTCCCTCCACATTTCCATTTCCAGTATTTGCAGCTGCACACTTTAATTTGTTGTCCGCTTCATACTCTGTAATCTGTCTGCTGCACAGCTTTCAAAGTCAAAAGGCCGTAACTGCTTACTTTTCAACAGGGCAGTTAGCACCTTTTGGCTTCGTGGAACAGTGTGGGCCTGGTGTTGTTGGACATAACAACTCAGGGAGAAATAGCACATTATAAGCCCCCGACATGTACATCATTGGCCAAACATTGATTAGCACTTAGTGACCCAGACAATCCTGAATAAATCTGGAAGAGCAACTGGGAAGTCTTAGAAAAGTCACAGCAATAACTTTACATTCATAAGGATCATTGTGCCGAGGTTTGAAGTCGATTGGATAAAAACTCAAGGAGAAATAGCTCACGGACATAGAAGATTAAAAAATCGAGATCCAAACATAATGATGGAGTCAGATCGCTGAATGTGCTTCACTGTCGTGGTGTAGTGGTTATTCCTAATGCCTGTCACGTCAAAGCTTACATGTTCGTCTCCCCTCGGCTGATTTGCGGTCGAGCACGCTACATTTAGGAGGTAATGGCCCTAGTGTAGTGGTTAAATCTGCCTGCTTGTGTGTGAAGTGGGAGATCCCGCGTTTAAAGCCTGGCATTCAGGTTTCAAAGAAACATACCGTCCCTTTGAATATGAAAATGTTTATCTGTCACTTTATAAAGTGGTAGATACGCCCTTTCATATCCAAGGGGGAGGTTATTACAATACTGAATCTTTACCAAAGAAACATGCAATACTGATCTTCACGAGTGAGTGCTCTGAGCGTATTGTCAAATATTTCGCTACCCCTGCACAATTAAATATCCGACAGACCTGTTGTGTGAGACACGGGTTCAAGCTGGTATAATACTATATAAATTATAATATATACGGAATATAATAGCTGGGACAATACTGCCACTTTAATGGGTGACAGATAGGGCTTTCTAGCACAGAGGTGGCGATACGTTGCCCTATTTATTTGACGTTGCATTTGATTGATATTAGACAGGCTGTAATGCCACAAATGGAATAATCCAGACTATTTTTAGTTCAGTCATTACATTTAGAGCCATGTGACAGGTGGTAAGCGACCCTGTCAAGCCATAAGACGAGCTCCCAGAAAACACCAGGCGTTGACCTGTGGCAATGTTTGTGTCTATATCTACGACGTTGGTCCAACATCAAAACAACATCGGCTCAATGTCTTGTGTTATTGGGCAGGTCTCCTGCTACCGATGGCAAACGGAAGCAACCATAATGGCGACGAGATTATTTGACCTTCTGGAAAAGACGACAATGCCAAAAATAGCCGTGTGTCGATAAGCCGTAGGCAAATCAAGCCACAGTGAGTGAGTGAGTGAGTGAGTGAGTGAGTGAGTGAGTGAGTGAGTGAGTGAGTGAGTTGAGTGAGTGAGTGAGTGAGTGAGTGAGTGAGTGAGTGAGTGAGTGAGTGAGTGAGTGAGTGAGTGAGTGAGTGAGTGAGTGAGTGAGTGAGTGAGTGAGTGAGTGAGTGAGTGAGTGAGTGAGTGAGTGAGTGAGTGAGTGAGTGAGTGAGTGAGTGAGTGAGTGAGTGAGTGAGTGAGTGAGTGAGTGAGTGAGTGAGTGAGTGAGTGAGTGAGTGAGTGAGTGAGTGAGTGAGTGAGTGAGTGAGTGAGTGAGTGAGTGAGTGAGTGAGTGAGTGAGTGAGTGAGTGAGTGAGTGAGTGAGTGAGTGAATGCGTGAGTGAGTGAGTGAGGGAGCGAGTGAGTGAGTGAGGGAGCGAATGATCTTCTCACAAACTGTATGACAAAAAACTGTCTGATTTCGTCTTGTGTATGCGTGGGTGGGACTACATCGCATGTCCTCTCATCTAGGTTGGTAGGGTGTCGAATGTCATTGACGTTGACATTTACCAGGCATTGCGTAATGTCACGGCAGACCACTGGCGGACTCATGACGTCTGTCTGCAATCCCGATTATTATCATCTTCACAGTGTCCCCACAACAAAACTCACTGCTGCTCATAATCACATGTTCCATAAATAACCACAACACATCTTCAAACGACCGTGTAGAACCAACCGCATCCTACCGCCTGACTAGAGACCAGAAAAATGTGTCTTTGACACGTGCATTACCTGCAGTACCGTAAACTAATGCAGCTGGATGAACGTTGTACAAACGTAGATTTTGACGTGGTGACATAAATAAATACGGCGTTTGAACCGTTGTCTATTATTAGAGGATCGTGCGCTATTCGTCTTAGTAATCTACGACACATCTAGCCAATGTTTGACCAATGTTGGCCCACCGTCTACGACGTTGGCCCAACATTGGTCAAACATTGGCTAGATGTGTCGTGTTTGTTGGGATTGCACTACAGTATGACAAGATCTGATTTCATAAAATAAAACCATCGTCAAATCCATCTGATCCCGTTTTGTGAGAAATGTTATTTTACTCTTAAAGCCCTGAAATATTTTTATAAAAACAATTGCGATCAAATGTTTTTTTGTTCAATTTGAAAGCTGTATTCGCTTCATTTCAATACCTAAGTTTTGGATCTACGGCCATTATGAATATTGTACTCTTTCAGTGCGGGGATCGACTTTTGACGTCAGAATATGAGATAGACCTTCAAAATAAATCATTTAATTTTTATCCCATCAGTTGTGTCTCGCTACGCGACCCACAACTTCAAGTGAGTGGAAATTACTCATATTTGTTCAATTTGAGACCATTTGCTAATCTTGACGTTTAAACGCATATTTCATTGCATGAACAGTGATTTGATAGGCCATAAAACTGGTGCAGTGGTTACCGCTACCGTCTGTCACGCCAAATGCTCGGGCCTGGTTCCCCGTTCTAGACATTCTGTCACACATCGACGAAACACAGCGCTGCTCTATTCAGTTGGCTCAGAGTGTGACATGTGCGTCTGTCTTGCCTCTCTGGAGGTCATCAGAAATAAATAAGTGTTGCTTGTTATTTGTCACAAACAAAACGCTTGCTTAAAGATTGTGTTTTGTTAAAAATTTACTTAACCCTCGGACAGCCAAATTAATAAATTAGAATATTTAACCACTTGAAGTTGTGACTGACGCGATTCACAACTTCAAGTCAAGAAAATCCACAATGTGGCGCAGTAGTGCCCGTGGCGCGATGGCACAATAGTGCGTACTGCCACGTAACATACAGACACAGAAGTGAAAATGATTCATATTTGAAGAACATGGAGGGTGATGTCACAATGTATCTTTATCTTTATGTTCAAAAGCTGGTATTTAAACCTTTCAGCTCACATGATGCATTAAAGCATCATTTGTCATCCCTGAAAAAATGACTTAATTTCCTACACCTAGGGGGTTTAAAACCAACATTTTCCTGGAATTGTTTAAATAATAACAATATCTTTTTTCATTTGCCACCCACTTCAGTCGTCTTCATCCACTACAAGTCGAGAATTGCGACAGCAATTCACGGCTTCTAGTGGATGAAGGTGACAACGGTAAACTCAGGCTTGAAATGGTTAATGTTTACAAAATGAAGAAAAATAACATAATGGGGACGCGTGGTTAAAAGGTTACAGTACAGTAAAGTGCATGATAAAATTCTCCCACGAAAAATAAAAATAAATAAAAAGAATTATTTTATTTTTTCGAAGTAATACAACAACTGTTTACTTTTTTCTTCTATTTTTCTTAAAACGAAAACTATTCTTTTATTTTCGTTTTAAAGAAAATAGTTTTTGCTGTTGATAACGAGAAGAAAAAAAAATATTTAATACACATATATCCACATTCATCTGATATATGTAGGTGATAGAGGTCAACTATAATTTCTATCCGGCCCTATAGGTGAAATCATACAAGATCATCTGATCATCTCGTTGGTTGGTTTTAGACCGATAAAGGCTACATCTGCATGTAAATGATAAATCCTCCCTTTTGAAAAAACTAATAATTCGCTCTCGCGCAAACAGACTAAGTCTGACCATTTTTCTAAAGTGATTGTCGAGAAAAAAGAAATTGGTCAGAACAAAAATTGACAAAAATAAAATTCGAGAGAAATATAATTTGTGCAGATAAGAATTTTCAAAAACGAAAATTTGTGAAAAAGACAAAAAATTCAGAGCAAAGAAAATTCATCAAAAAAAAAAAAAAGGCTGGGACGAAAATTATTGTTTGAGACTTTTTACGTATTTTCTTTTTCACAAAAAAAAACAAAAATTCTTCACGAATTTTAGGTGAAGTTTATCATGCACTGTACTGCAAGTATGGGCTTAACCCTTTCAGTGCAAGAATCGATTTTAGATGTCAGATTTTGCGCCTTATGTCGATGTTCGCACCGAAGCAGTAAACTATTTATAATCATGATAATGACAGTCGACCATAACATAGGTAGGCCCTATTCAAATGAAGCGCGGAAGAGCTAAGTGAGACATATAATTATGATTATTTTAATTTGAAAAGACCCTTTTAGTCTCTATGGTTTATGTAAAATATCTTAGCGTTTTAGGGGTTAAGGTGAGTTTGAAGTGAATCTTACCAGGTAGTTGTACGATGCTGCGATAGTTGTCCTCTACAGTTGGTGTGTAGTTACTGGGACAGGTGCCCTTCAGGAACTGTCTGACGAGGCAGGACTTGCCCACTCCACCCGCCCCCAGGAGCACCACTCGGCCTTTCTTGACACCGCTGCCTTTCCTAGAGTCCCGTCGTGAGGACGTGGAGTCGTCAGAGCTCTTTCTGGACGAGCAGCTCCCTACAGAGTCCGTGCGGCTGTATTGACGACCTGTCAAAAGTTCTCGGTTCTGGATCAAGTGTCGTCGACTGTTCTCTTGTGAGGATATCATGGCTCCGGATGGCCTACTGCCATTGTCTTCTTCTGTGAGAGAATTATCCCGAGATAAAGTGTCTATTGCGGAATCTTGGCGCGAAAGTGAATCACGCAGCGACGATTGTCTTCGGTTGCAATCTGGCTGGTTGCCCATGAAGACACCAGAATCCTGACGGCAAAATGAAGGGTGGGTGTCACAAAAACAGAACACATCATCAGTACATACGGCACTCCCGCAGCTCATCTTACAATCCATGGACTGTTCATCTTCTGTTGAGTTAATGTATGAGTGTTGACGACTTCTTGTGTTGTGCATGTGGGGAGACACGGTGATACCGTTCAGGTTGCCATCATGTATACTGTTGCCGCGCCTATAACAAATTGCTGGACTTGTACTATTGGAGTAGTATGACGACCTGCCCCCGCTTTCATCATCCACATAGTAGATTAAGTTACCATATTCCACAGCTTGACATCTGATAAAATCATCGCCATCTTCAACGTAGAATAATTTCTGTTTTTGAGATTCTGCCCTTTGTGCCGTTTTAGGACTACCTCTATAGTTATCAGACTGGCAGTGCGATTGTGATGCGACAGATCGCCCAACTTTGTTTGTCGTGTCGTGCTGCATGACGCTCTGTGTTCAATGTATTGGCTGACTCTGTGACCAGGTGAAGGAAGACGCCTCCTGCAGAAACTGTATATGCAGACTGGAACAAGTGTGAAGGGCGAGTACAAGCGGTGTCGCATAGGGATCTTATGGCTGCAGCTGCCCCTCTGTCCCCGCACTCAGCACAGTGTCTCCTTATAAATCCGGATCACATGCGATGCTTCAGGAGCGCTGCATGTTGGGGCTGGTGGAGGTTTTGCTGTTACTACTGATACGGTGACTTCTGCAACTACTGAGCTGATGTTGCTGCTGGAATTAGTGAATGCTTTCCCACTGAAGCTACTGTTGATGTTAATGATGTTGCTGAAGCTACTGTTGATGCTGCTAGCTGCTGCTGTTGCCACTGCTGCAGCTGATGTTACTGCTGTTGCTGAAGCTACTGTTGCTGCTGCTCCTGCTGTTGCCACTGCTGCTGCTACAGCAGGTGTTGTTGAAGATAATGTTGTTTACATGAGTTATATCGCTGATAAGCTGCAATGTGGAATCAGCCTTTCTGTAGACGACAATATTCTGCAGACTCAATGGCAGAATATACAAATGATTTAAACTATGATTTGAGTAAAGTGGGGGGGGGGGGCATTTGTCTAATGATATTTAGTGCCGAAAATTATCTTGATATGGTGCAATCATCTCGCTCAAAATCCACGGCATGACTACCTTTCCCGAAACGTTTTATGAACGTTGATATTAAAACTACTGGTGAATGTAACCCCCCCCCCCCTTTGGGTTGACTTTTACCTCCAAACTTAAATAGTTTTTCCGATAAATAATATATATATGGGAGCAAATAATTCACTAGTCACTAGAAATGTGATGTTGATTTCTTTGTAGTGCCTGAGATGAGTTTGTTTGTGGCCAATATCAACTTTGCAGTCGCTGAGATATTTTTTACAGAGGCTGTGATCCCTTCTTTGGTGACCAATGTCACATTTGTAGTGATCGAGATCACTTTTTTGTTGGCTGACATCAGTTTCTTAGTTGCCAAGATCACATTTGTGGTGGCTGAGATTATTTTTAAAGAGGCTGTAATTACTTCCTCAGTGGCCACAATTTTGTAGTGGCTGAGATAAAATTTAAAGTAGCTGCGATGACTTATTCAGTATCCAAGACCAGTTTCTTTGTCACCAGGCCAAGACCACCTTTGTGATGGCTGAGATAATTTTTAAAGTGGCTGTGATGACTTCGTCAGTGGCCAATATCATTTTTGTAGTTGCTGTGATAACGTTTAAAGTGACTGTGATCACTTTTTCAGTAGTCACGATCACTTTTTCAGTGGCGGACATCAGTTTGTTAGTGGCCATGATCACCTTTGTAGTGGCTGAGATACCTTTTAAAGTGGCTGTGATCACTTCTTCAGTAGTCAAGATCACTTTTGTATTGACCGACATCCTTTTTTCATTGGTTGACACCAGTTTGTTAGTGACTAAAACTAATTTTGTAGTGGCAGAGATATTTTTTGAAGAGTATGTGATTACTACTTCAGTGGCAAAGATCACTTTTTAGTGGCTGTGATCAAGGCTCCCCACTATGTAAGAAGAAGTACGTGCTGTCTAGCTCTAGCTTAGACTAGATCACGCATAACATTAAATTAGGATACTAGTCTATTACAACATAGGCTTTATTCTTTAGATGTGATACTCTTCTTTTTAGAAAAAAGCTTATCCCTGTCATGCATATAGTTTCATGTCATGCATATAGTTTAGACCAATTTAATTAGCCTACCAAGCCTAAAGCAAAAAAGGCCTATCCTTTGTTATCTTTCAACCCAAGTAATTTTGCAAAATTATTAGATAAATCTGATATTTACTAACCCTCGGAACCTAGGGGTAAACATTTGTAACTGTTTTGTTATCAATGATATCAATATCAATGATTGAGTGAAATCATTTTTTCAGTAATGGTGGCACTAATTTTCATACTATATTTCCCTGCAACACGCCACATTACACCAAAAATGGTTACTGTATCCAAATTTCATATTTTGCCTACTTGCCTCCACCAGTTTTATCTTTAAAATAGTTCGTTTTTTTATATCATTTAACGTTTTTTTTGCGTTTTTTTTGCTGCAGCCGCGGACTCTTCTGCTATGTATTTGAGAGTAACTGGCATCAGCTAAGGCTATACATTGTGCTATTGTCTCACTGGACAAGTTACGCCCACTGCTCATGGCCTCTGACATGCTTGTGCCTGAGAGTTGGTGATGTTGCACACACTAAACATCGCGAAATGCCCTGATGTGATGTATGCTGTTTTTATTCGAGCAGCGTTGATCATCGAGAAGTATTTTCAATACTCCCAACATGTGTCTAATCACTTTTTTCATTAAGGTTAAAAAAAGTATGGATTCAAATCCTGATAATTATCAACAGAATGTTAAAATTTCTACTTTCTGACAGTTTTACGGATCAGCACTATAAAACTTTCTAAAACTTTATAAAACTTTCATAATAAGTGACTATTTGTGAAAACATTATCCAAAAGTATTAGAAGCACAGTACATCAATTTCATTGTCGAGGTGGATCAATATTTTTCGAGGGCGGTGCAGTAGTATTACACCTGTTATTATATCCACCATCATCTAACTCTTGATAGCTACTATAAATTCAGGACACCCTGGGTAATACACTGCATAATACTTTTAAAAGAACACGTATGACCTAAATAAATAAACATCAATATTCAGCAAAAACATGCGTAACTAAAAAAATAAAGGTGCAGACTTATTGTCAGATACCACGTCTAAGGACTTATCAGCAGACTTCGCATTTTGCCCCTGGTCACTGGACATTTTCAGATTTGTGACTTTACAGCCCTGTAGCCATTTTGGCTTTTGTAACTTATCGTACGCATTGTTATCCCCGTAATACCGCAATAATTTACACCTATGTAAAGTGAAACACGTGATGTGAAGTGGCTTACCCATAGACATACCATCGAATCAAAACTGAATAACATAGTAGAGAGGGGAGAAACGTTATATTTCTCTTGACACCTGTATCAACAGGCAATTCAACCAATGCGACAAGCAGCGGTCATTGAAAAGCGCCACAATAATCATTGTACCACGTCCCGGGAATAACATGAATTATGCATGAAACACTATTATAAAATTTCCGAAGAAAAATAGGGGAGAGCTAGAGTGTACGATCACCTTTGCACATAAAACAATCAGCATGTGCATATGCCTACATAAGTTTAATCAATTTGCATTCGCTGTACCCTGGACATTATAATCGACTAGTTTTATGGGCAGTTGTAAACACTCCTGGAAAAGCACCCGTTTAATGCCTGCTTTTCGCCGCTACCACCCCTGCCGCATGGATTTAATCCATTAGATTACGAAGCATATAATCAGCATGTAATATGTACATCCTGATATGTAGTCATTGGAGGAGTGCCGCTTCAGATACCAGCTGCGCCGTCTCGACGAAATAATTGCTCTATTGCTGTAATTACACTATCCAGCTCAAAATATATTTCTAATTTGTTTTTCTAGAAGCTGTCAGTATCTGAATAGTGATAACGATATAAATAGGAAATGTCACAGTAGCGTCTGTATAGAGATCTCTGATATACAATTTGAATACAATCCTCAAAACAGTTCAGTAGATATCGCTTTTTGTGCAGTCATCTCGCAAAATGTACCTTGTTGTTTAAATGCCGAACGCGTTACGTAAGCAACAAAGAAAATACAGCGGAACTTTGATAACTCCATTTTCGCTTCAATTATTATTAGTGTGTGCAGTGACATAAGCTGTTGTTTTCGAGACTGCAACCTAAATTATATCCTGTCAGTAGAGACTATGTTTATCGAACGTCTGTGGCCTCACCGTGCGCAGCTGTCATTCAATCCGACAAACACAAGGATCCAGGTGAAGGGTCCATGTTAATCAGCGTGGGTGGAAAACAACAAGCAAGCCGCACTGAGGCCAGATCCACGCACCTGCCAATATTGATTATAAGTTGAAATCATCTTGCATCTAACTAGAGACGCTGACCCACTGTTGGTTTAATGATAGGCCAGCGTCTACGACGCTGGCCCATCATTAAACCAACAGCGTACCAACGTATCGTGCTTGTCGGCATGCTGCGTTGCCGATGCAACGTCGTCGATGCAGAGCGGGATATCCGTCAGTTATGTCAACAGAAACATTATATAATCTACGCTGGTTTTGAGAATAATTAGTCTAAATGGCCATATTTCTCCCATTCTGTGACACTCAATAGCCTTGACCTCCATTGTTGTCACCGAGCAAGCAAATACAATGAAGTATGGGGGAGGGGATATTATATAACTTTCCCATTCAAAACCGTTTCCGGTGACGTCACTGCGTTTCACAGAATTGCAACATATCTAGACGAAGGTTGTAATTGTAGATATTATAAAACGCAATGAACATATGCTGCATCCTACTTGAATGTTTATGCTCACGGTTTCACAGGTACAATGACAGACGGTGTCTGTGTTTTGCATTCTCAGAACGATTAAATCTATTTTTAGACCACGCAGCTGAAAATGTCTCCGGCTTGGAAAAGTCTCAGCAAAAACCGCCTTATTGGATTCGAGTGCTGGACCGCCACATTTGGACGCTCAACTGATGGCCTATAGATACAGAATTGAAACTAAATCAAAATGTTGGCAATTTATTTCAACACAACATGAGGATTACATTTTTATTTGTGTGTTTATTCACTATGATTCGTGAAATAGCATACTATAGCTTGTACAATAATAGGAATATATACTATTGACTGAGACATGACATTAGATATGCAATATCTATACTAGGCCTGTCAAAAAGAAAACTATTAACCCTTTAACCGCCGGTGCCGAATAATTCGGGTTTTCATTTTTTATTAGCACATTAAGTACCACACTTTAAACATGTTTAAGATAAAATGTGACATCAATCAGCAATATTTGAAAACAGTTGACCTCCATTTTGTCAAATCTAATAATTTTCACTCACTTGAAGTTGTGGATCGCGTCAGCGAGACACAACTTCATGTTGGTGAAAATTCAGATTGAATAATTTGGCGGTTGAAGGGTTAAGGATATATTTCTGCTGTATGTCAAATAAGGTACGACATAATGTTACTGTATGATGTTGCTTAATCAAACTCGGAGCGCCGACCCACCACCATTCCAAAGCTGGCCCATTATCTGTCACATTTTTACAACATTGAATCATTGAGGCATTGCTGCGCATTCGACCGGTAAATTCCGAATGGCCCAGGGCAGAGCCGCTGACTATGGCCAATAAAAGCATGTCACATTGAAAATCTTTTTACATTGAATACGTTTATTCTGGTTTATAAATGCCTCGCTACAAAATTATACAACTAGTGCATGAGAAAAAAACTTGTATACTACCCTAAAAAGGAGGTTTCTTGTATACTAGCCTAAAAAGGAGGTTTGAGCCCCAAACGCCCCATGAATCCGCCCTTGATTTGTTTTAATAAACTAGTAACATCACCTATAAACAGTTTGTTTTGTAGACATAGGCCTATATTTGTTGAATTTTTTTTGAATTACTTGCTTTTTTAAAAAAAAACCCGACACAATCAGGCTGAAATCATAAAATAATCTGTAATTTTATTTGGCTTCTTAATATGACCATATGATGTATAAACAATTCCATAGACTACAACTGCAAAATAAAAAATTGTGCTGTGCAGTTAAGCGAGATATAGAGACGAAACTCCCGTATTTCTTATATTGGACATGCATGTCCAATATGGATTATTATACCTTTGTGCAATTTTGTACAATATCTGTGCTTTTATCACATTTTAAACGATTTTATTCAAGTCTAGTACACTATAACCATGATAACCAAAGTAGTAAGCCTATGCAAATATAATTGTATTCCATTATATAGAGAATTGAACCCGACGATTGTTCCAAGCTTTATATCCGCCTTCTCGCACTCATTAGTGTGTGGTCTTATGTAATCCCGTGGGAATCTCATGTTAATTCTTGCCACCTAAGTTTTTCTTGTTTAGAATTTCAAGCTGATTCCAAAAAAATAGGGTGCCATTTTTTGGGGGTCACCTCAAGGTCATTTGTCGACGCCTAGAGGTCATGACCCCTAGATCTCATTTATTTATTTATTTACTTTTTAAAACACATGTCTTACTAGTTGTGTAACACATCAAAATGACCAAAATTGTTTTGGAAACATCATCAAATTTGAAAAAAATTGAAATAACATTTTTTTCTGCCCGCCAAAGGTCATTTTAAGGTCAACTATTGCAAAGTTTTCAATATACCTATTAGTCCATGGGCCAGAATCGGTCACCATCACCCCCACTACTCACCCACACCAACTTTATTTTAAGCTTTGATATATCCAAAACATGAAATGAGATGTTACCAGTAAAAAAATAGGGACGAACTTTATATTTTGACCGCTTTTATGGGGGTACCCCCAAACCTGGAATTAGGGGGTACGGTTACGTAAGCGTATGTCGTTGATGTTCTGATTAACCACTTTGCACATCCAATATACCATATAACAGATAATACAATTCTCGTTCTAATAATAAATCACCCATTGCAGTAGAGTAAATAGTCGTCTCGCCACATACCCTCAAACATATATTTTTATTATAAAATAATCATAAAGAAGAGCAAAACAAACTAGTCAACAGGGTCGTTAAAAACAACATAATATATGATATTTATAGGACATATCCATATCTGGCGTAGGTTTTCTGAACCCAGATATGTGTATGCTTAAAATGTGTGTTATTTATATTTATAAATGTCATACATATTTTTTTAATAAAAGAACATTGCAGCCTTTTATAAAAATAAATCTATTTAGCCTGGGTTGAAATCTGAAACATGAAACGTTGCTCGAGATTTTAATGTATACTTTTGTATTGTTTTTACTTAATTTGTATGTGCTGAATGCGATCTGTCGGATAACGTTCTATATTTGGAGACTTTCAGCTTCAAATTAGCAAAACACAAAATGACCACCAAAATTTTAGGAAAACCCCATATTTTCTATAGTTTGTCGCACATAAACGCACAATTGACGATAATATGACGTATTTGTGGTAACATAGTGGATTAGAACTAAACGTTACTGACGAGTAAATTTAAAAAAAAAATTAAAATGGCCCCGAAATTTACCTTCATATGAACAAGAAACAAAATGGCGATCAAAATGTAAATTAAACATGTTTTTTTATTTGTGGCTCGGAATTGCTCAATATTTATTGATTTTGTGTGACTTGGAAGCCGAAACAAGCTTTTCTAGTGCTCATTGTTCATTGTCTGACCTATAGTTTATCGTAAAATCCAAGATGGACGTCATTTTGCATATTTAATATTATAATAATGCTGTTATTCTAAATACCAAGCACATCAAAGCATGTTAGAATATACTGCACTTAAAAACAGTTTCGAATGCCTTGCAACCTAATGTGCCGTATTACGTAGTCTATATTTTAGATTTCCATTAAACCATTGTTAATGATATTATAGTTCACGTGCATAAAAAATGCTTTTATTTCTGTGTTGGAGGTAACCATTTTAAATTTGAAGGTCAAATTAAGGTCATTTTGGTCGAAAAATATGAGACATAAATTTATCAAATTCAAAATCATGCAGAAACCAGAAATTGTGCAATAATTTGTAACAAAAATTTAGAAAAGAAGTGATTTTGGCGGCCATTTTTTGTTGTGCTTATTTAAAGGTGAAAGACACCAAATATATAATTTTATCCGACAAATTCGAAGTCAGCACAATAAATTATGTAAAAACAAGCGGGTGAAAAATATAGACTTAAATACAGAGCAAAGTTCAATGTTTTATATTTTCAAAAAAGTCTGCAATATTCTTTCATTTAAAAATCTATATGCGATGTACAAATCTAAATATCAATCAATTTTAAGGATATACACATCTGGGTTTAAAAAACATAGGTCAAATATACATATGGCAAATAATTATGTTTTTTGGGTCGTTTCCATTGACCATGTTTACTAGTTTGTTTTGTTGTTGATTATTTGTAATACAAAAACAATGTTTAAACGTATGTGTAAAGATAACTGTTTAATCCACTGCTTCATGCAATACATAAGTAGAACGGAAATTTAGTTATCTTTTATATGGTATATTGCATGTGTAGATTGATAAGCTGGAACTGCGACGACAGACGTTTGTGTGACCATACCTCCTAATTTTAGCCAGGTTTGGGTACCCCCACATAAGCTATCAAAATATATATTTAGTCCCTATTTTTTACTGGTAACATCTAATTTCATGTTTTGGACATATCAAACCTTAAACAATAGTTGGTGTGGGTGAGTAGTGGGGGGGGGGGGGGTGGTTGGCATGCACGGTGACTAATTCTGGCCTATGGACTATATGTGTGTTTAGGGTTATGACCTTCAAGAGACCAGAAATGACATTTACAGCTTCGGAATATTTGGTAATTATGAATTTTGATGTTTCGTGCCAGTTTCCTTCAATTTGCTATATTACACGACTATATTACCTTGAAATACAAACGTTTTATAAAATACCCGTGTGTTTTTAGGGTCATGACCTTTAAGACCCCGGAAATGACCTGTAGAGATTCAGAAAAAAATGACACCCTATTTTATTTTGTTCAGTATAATTTTTTCTTCAAATTGAACATAGGTGTCAAGAATTTCCATGCAATTCCCAATAATTTTCACTCACTTGAAATTGTGTCTCGCTGGCGCGATCCACAACTTCAAGTGAGTGAAAATTATTCAGATTTGACAAAATGGAGGTCCACTGTTTTCAAATATTGCTGATTGATGTCACATTTTATCTTTAGCATGTTTAAAAGGTGGTACTTAATGTGCTAATAAAGAATGAAAACCCGAATATATGCGGCACCGGCGGTTAAAGGGTTCCTTGTGGTGATACACTGTGGGCCGTATGCCCGAAGCTAGGTTAGTGAGAGTTTATCTATAACAGTGTTGTAACCTTCAGCTTAACGCTAATCGGTATGCCAGAAGCTGTTTTAGGCTTAACACGATGAGAAACCAGTGTGTTATGTTGTCAGAAGTTAACCGTGCCCAGGGGGTAGTTTAAGCATTAGGTTAAGGAAGTTGATGGCGATAGCAATTTGAAATCGAATCATAAAATAGCTGAATTATCAAAATTATCCATGGAATACTATAGACGACATTCATAATTGTGTGGAGTCATTAGAAAAAAATCAACATTATCAAATATTTTTTATATTTGATGGAAAAGCAAATCAAAATATTTTTTAAAACATAGCAGGTATTAACTTCTACATTTTCAAATCAGTGGTTTACCAAACAAAATTATACAAATTATACACACATCAATGCATGCATATCGCAATTAAGTACTAATATACCAATCAAATTAATTAAATATGTTCTTATCTTTTATTGTACAGACATATGACAATGAAATATTAACCTATACAACGCTAAAATAACTTTCGAATAAAATTTGTGATAATAAAAGTTGAATTAATATATACTTTTTATGACGCACAAACACATTTGAGATAATACAAAATGCAATAACCCCCGCACTAAAAGAATTTAGAAAAAATTATAATGGCAGTAGACCCATAACATGTGTACTCAAATGAAGCAGAACGAGCTAACCAAGACATTTAATAATGATTTGTTTCAATTTGAAATAATCAAAAATGTCTTCATTAGCTCTTTCTGCTTCAATTGAGTTGTCCCTACCTATGTTATGTGTGTACGGCAATTATATTGTTTTTAATTCTTTCAGCGCAGGGACCGCCTTTAGATGTCTCACGTCTATGTATGTTAAATTCAGACGTGCTGAAAGAGTTAATGTATTTTCTAGATGTTATTGTGCGTCATAAAAAGTATATATAAATTCATCATTATTTTCTCAGATTTTATTGTACATGTACATACATATGGCAATGACACATTAACCCTAACAACATTGAAATATTTTTGTATGGAGACCAAAGTTTTTTTTTAATTTGAAATCATCATAAATGTCTTTGTGAACTCTTTCTGCTTCATTTGAGTTCCTGTTTTCTGGTTTTATGGCAATTATATTTTGCATATATATCTACAGACGGTCCCCGCGCTAAAAGGGTCAATACAGCATTTATTATCTCAGATGTTACTGTGCATCATCAAAAGTAAATATTAATTCAAAATTAATATCTCAGATTTTTTTGTGCGGCATTTAATTTCTATTATTATTATTAATGAAAAATATGACAATGCATTTAATTAATTAGGTTCTGATTTAAATTTGATATGTACCATTTGCTGATTTGATCAAGTGAAGTGATTTTCATTCATCTTAAGGCATGTAATATTGAAATTGCGATTTATCACGGTGAACGATAAGAAACATTTGTATGTTAAGAAGGTTAAATTGTCTTTGCTGATCTTCACAAACAGGACAGCCCGAGAATTAATGCTGGGCCGCCGTCTTCGACGCTGGCAGGAACAATAAAGCAGCATTGGTGGGACGTATCGTGTTTGTCGGACGTGCCCATTGTCGGCTCTGAGGGGGAATCACTGCAAGTGTACACAAAGTGTACGCTTCACGGCGTTACAACACTGGTTTAGAATTCAACCTTATGGTTTATTAACACGATGCTAACCTTGCTTTGGACATACGGGGTAATTTTTTTTAAAACAATGTTTTACTTAACACCGTGGTAGGCCGAAACTTCGTGTTAGCTAAACTAGCTTCGGGCATACGGCCCTGTATGTTGTTTTCTCTAGGTAGTCAGGTAAAAATACAGTTTAACCCCCAAAAAATTGCTACAAATGTTTTCTCAACTGATTCTAGCAGGGACTAGTGTACTTTATAACATAAAAAAGTTTACCAAAGTTGGACTCCCGGAAAAGTGTTTTTTTCAAGATGGCGTCCAAGATGGCCGCCGAAACCTCTTAATGATCATAACTATGTAACTATCAACTGAAATTTAATGATCTTGATGTCTATACTCAGGTTTTTGGGGGCAAGGAACACATTGAGATCATAAAAAGTGATGTTGGTCCATATATATAACACAAAAAAATCAGATATGGCTTCAATAATGGTCGCCAACACCTCCTAATGACCGCAAGTATATAATTATTGACTAAAATTCAGCTTTATTGATATCACTGAGCTGTTAAATCATTTTGAAATTGATCTCATGTTCTTTAGCTATTCACTATCACCTAATGCACAAACACCTTTGTCCAATAAATAAGTTTCAGAACATTCAGTTTTGGAGTATCACCATCCTCCTCCTCGGTTTCGACCTCTTTGAGTGTAAACTGTTGTTTGGATTGTCAAAGTTTTCAGTTTGGCAAGGGCAACATGCAGCACTACAGGAGAGTCAATAGCGTCTACAGCCACATCGAGGATTTGCATCCCCGGGAACAGTTGAAATGAATAATTCTCAAGAATTTCTAAGGCGCAGCATTGTTTTGGGTCATAATTGAGATTAACTGATCGTTTTCCTGTTTCCATCCCCATTCAGTTGGGTTTATTTCATTTGCCATCCCCATCCACACCATAAGTGAAAAGAAACACGTTGGCTATGGAATCCTGTTGCAGGTGATGTTAGGGGAAGCCGTTCAAAAGTGACAAAGGCTTGAGCATTTGCCACTTTTTTGGTAAAAATTACATGACGCAGTGATGAGAGCGTATCATTAGATTTGCCACCAAAGAGATCAACAATCAGTTTTTCTCCAAGATCTGATATGTCCTCTTGAGATTTGTTTTGTCTTGGAGGATGAATGCACTAGCACATGACTTCATGACAGGATAAGATTTCAATAATTTCTGGAAGTCTCACTTTTTCCCAATGTCGAAAATCCTTGAAGTAGAATTACATCCTGAGTAGGCATGTACAAAGAGGAACTTATTGCACAAATCATTTCCTAAAGTTTCTGTCAACAGGTTATATTATACACTTTGCGTTCTTTTAACTATTTGTTTGCATCAGAACGGAAACTAATGATCTCGTTGTCTGTTCTGGAATAATGAAGGAGCAAGATCAGCAAATCTGTATCTTCACTGATCAACGTTGTGGTGCAATGATAGGATCGTTCAGCAATTGCCTTAACAATATCAACGTCTGTCATCCCGTTTTAGTTAGTGCTGCACTGATGAGAGCAATTATATCTGCCTTGTTTTTGTCACGAGACAAAAAGTCCTCCTTTTTGCCAGAAAACTCTGTTTCTGCAGTGAAACTAACAACAGGGTGTAGGTTTTTTCCTCATCTCCTCGTCTTTTATCGAGGGACATTCACCATAGCCATCGAACACCACTCTCGCTTGTCCATTATGTGTCACAGTGAGGTCTGCATAAGACTCAGCTATTGCACTATATGAGTCATCTTTTTCCCATGGTAAACGATGGATCAAAGAGCCACCATCAAGTACAATAGAGCTCATCACATCCTTACTTGAAAAATTCGCCACATGGTCTCGAATTGCCTTTCTCGAGCAAGCTGAGGTTTGTTGAGGAAGAGAAGGGCAGGATCAATGGTACGATCAGGAGCAATCTTTCCAGCTGAAATATTCCCAAGTGTTCAGGCTCTTTCTATACACTTGAATTTGTAAGTAAATGCAGACTTTCCGATTATATCATCAATGATTTTGTTCTCAACCGATTCAAAGTATGGTACATTCTCACCTTGCCCTGCCACTATACCGCTGACAATGTTTCTCAGAGTAGGATCAGATGTGAAGGGTGAGCAGGCTTCCAGCTTTGTTCGAATTTTCTCGGGATCAGATGCATCTCTTTTGATGCGTAATTCAGTTGAGTCTTTGCGTTGTGCACTTGTAGCATAGGCTAGGTTTGTAAAAACCTGCATTGCGATGTTATAGGCCTACTCAGATGCTACAGGTGCAGACAAAGTGCAAAGGTTTCGCATGTCCTCGGTCATATCCCACTGCCACGAGTTAGCCCACCAGTGCTCTTTACAGCCCAGCACTGATTGCTCCTACGAATAACGCGAAACCCATTAAGGAACTTTCGATACACATCTGGGTGTTTTTCCTCCAGGTTGCTCATTTTCTGCAGGTAGTAATGAGCGGTACGCAGGTAATTGAGGTGCCCAGCAGCAACAACGACATTTAGGCAATAAGACACTGCCTGCAAATGCATCAGCCACGATCCAATACAATCCGCCTTTATCAACATTATTACCATGCCAAACAAACCTGGATCATTCAGCCACAACTGGCTGGTCTTTGAGGTCTGAGCCAGTTCAGATTTCTCCTTCTCCATTAATGTCTCGAGTTTGATCAAAACTTCAGAACCAGCAGCATCTCTAAGCGTCATCTCTCCACTAAGAAGGGAAAAGTACAATTCCTCGGCTTGATCCAGCAGTGTCCGAATCTCGGGATCGCCTTCGACCATTTCCGTTATAAGGTGGATATATAGGCACTTGTCAGCAAGAAGATGGCCCTGCAAAGCCATATGGAAAGCTTCTTTGTCATCATGTAGACAACTGCATTTTCTCCATAGACAGTCTCAAGTATGTTTTTGAGCCAGGTCCTTCCATGAGAGTACCTATGGCCCCCAGAAAATTCATGAGTGTATGGAAACACCCCAACATCAGAACAACGCCTTTCAGGTGACTATTTTGTGGTGCATCAATGATGATTTCAGCAGCCTTCCAATACAAGGGCTGGTCAAAAGGGCTGGTCAAAAGTCACAATGGTGGGAAGATTGTGCTTCATGGCAAGGTTGCAAATAAAGTCTAATATAGACACAATGCACGATTTGTCTCCATTTGACTGATGACAGCCCAGGATGCTGGCTCCGCTGATGCAAGATATGCATCATTCCCTGCCAATTTGGTGTTGCCTCTTTGAAGCTAAGGGAGACTTCCCACAGAATATCGATCCTGATGTCACTGTCAAGAAATCTCACTACCTCATGACAAGCATGCCTTGCAAACCTGTACTCCAAGATAGGAATTTCAATTTTCAGTTCTGAGATCGGTCTTCGCGGAATGAGATGGTTTGTATGTTTTCCAGGGGTGACAGAGGCGATGACTCCCTTTGCCGTCAATAGTGATGATGTTGTGATCCACATTATCAGCAGCAAAGAGACATATCCAGCAAATCTACATCACCACCTAGGACATCAGGTTCCACACGATCTGCTGCATTTTTTTCAAATTTGATCACTTCCGTGTACGATGAACAAAATACCATTTTATGATCCACAATGATCTTCGAACGATACAGATGATGGATTTGCACAGCAAGTCCTATTTGTAGTGGTTCAATGACAGCTCGTGGGTGAACTGCCTGAATAATGGCATGACTAACTGCCGCAACCTTGTGTCTTGTCTCTTTCCCAAGGAACAATGTTTCCAGTGCTGTCCGCAGACTAGTCGGAATGCAAATTGAAAATACCATTTTCATTTTTAATGGTTTTAATGTGTTCCTTGCCCCCCAAAACCTGGGCATAGACATCAAGATCATTAAATTTGAGTTGACAGTTACATAGTTATGATCATTAAGAGGTTTCGGCGGCCATCTTGGACGCCATCTTGAAAAAAACAATTTTCCGGGGGTCCAACTTTGGTAAACTTTTAGTATGTTATAAAGTGCACTAGCCCCTACTGGAATCAGTTGAGAAACCTTTTGTAGCAATTTTTGGGGGGTTGAGGGTTTTTCTTCCATATATTGACCTGATTAAGGTTCAAGGAGAGTTCCCTGGGAGTCCTAGATCATTGCACTCTTTAACATACTCTAAATTGATTCATATTATTTGGGTGACATAATGATAAATAGCGTACGTCGATAGATCTGCCTATTGTTAAAACATTACACTTTGTAACATTAAAGAATAACTTTCATATATTCTTCCATCGTGTAAATAGGTTCAAATCAGGCAATTATGTATCGATTTATTTTTTTCATCATCAGCATTAAATTATAAAGTTGTGAAATTTGCTCTGCAATGTCATTGACATTTCATACAAACAGTAGTGGGCCGAATTATATCATAACAAGCCATTTTTTTAGCCGATCAAGCCACTGGTATCGAGAATAAAATGGCTGTTTAAACAATAATGTCTGTGAATGTTTGGTCCCAAATTAAACAAATATGAGTAATTTCCAACCACTTAAAGTTGTGGATCGCTGTAGCGAGACACAACCTCAAGTGGTTGAAAATTTAAATACATTAAGTTATCAGGATAATGGTTAGTACAGAAAGAAGGTCAATGCCAGGACAGTATCTAGCATTTTTAAAACCCAAATCAGTTGTCTTCAAGATGAAATATGATTTGTGAGGTACATGTACTTTTTCAGCTTTTGAAATATTCAACCATCCCAACAGACACAATTTTGGTTTTGAGATTGGTTCAACATTGTAGACTGTGTACCAACCTTAAAACGACATTAATTCAACGTCTTGTGTCTGCTGGGATGTTTATATCAATTAATCGGTTTATCGCGGGTCAAAAATCACCCAGCCCATTACAATGTTTCATAACTTTTGTATGAATGCAAATATCCATTTGACATTTTCACAACGCATTCAACATTATGTCTAAATACAATCACATACTTGTATGACATTTAATACTAGATATAATAATAGCCTGTTGCTCATTATATGTTTGCTCCAGAGACTTTTCTGGCATGTTCCTACGTGACAATCACCACGTGCTTTTACAGTGAATGCAAAAAATGAATCGGGCTTTAGGCCACCTTCGTGCACATATAGGCTAAACTGGGCCAGGAGAACCACCTGAGGATGGTGAGATGAATGAGATGACACTGTCCTCCAGACACAGGATTCGAAATTGCGGTCTGAGGCCGAGCACGCTACCTCTCGGTCACGGAGGCTCCCCACAATACTGACTTTCACACGTGGATGGGGAAGACACATTTTTGTTTCTTTCAAACCGCCGAGACCGGGAACCGAACCCCGAACTCTGGCGTGAAAGGCAGCGGTGCTAACCACTACCCTAGGGCCCCCGCCCTACAGTGAATGCAATTTGTTGGCTCTAATCAGGGAAAATTAATCATATTAATCAGGTTTAATCAGGTTAATTAAAATTCTAGTGCCCATTGACGACCCTCTGGGCCAAGGTGTGCGATTGTGCAAAAAAAGGCTGGTCCATCAATGACAAGGTGGTCCGCATAACTATGACGTACACACATGTAAAGACAGACCTCAGAGATCCGTCCTCTGTCATCTTCTACATCTGTCACGATTTTGACGGGAACGGATCTGCCCAGCGTGGGCGGGGGAAATTGGTGCAGTGGTTAAAGCTGCCTGCTTGGAAAGTCGGAGATCGCAGGTTCGAACTTCACTCTGGCCTTCAATCTTCAAACAAACAAAATGTTTCTTCCCCGCTCACCTGGAAAGATTCAACATTGTAGGGAGCCTCTGTGACCGTGAGGTAGCGTTCTCGACCTCAGACCGCCAGGGCTTGAATTTACAATCGTGTGTCTGGAGTGCAGTGTCATCTCATTCATCTCACAATCCTCAGGAGGTTACCCCGGTTAACTTTAGCTTATATGTGCACAAAGGGGGCCTAACACACCATTCATTTTATTTCATTATGAATTTTTTTTTTTAATTTTTCTTCTACCCCCGATGTCCATTTCCGTCATCAAATTTCGAGGAAGAAAGGGGAAAATCAATTCATAACTCACTGTCCCGGTGTTCTGCCACGGTCCTCTCGCTAATTGAGAGAACAAAGACTTGTTTGTAGACCCGTACTGTTTTTGTAGTAATCCGGCTCTTGTAATATTGCCGCATAGCTGACTCAATGTGGTTATCAAACGCATAATACACACTATAGGGATTAGTGGGCGGCTAATTAGCAAACAATATACCCAATATACAATTTCCGGAGGTATGTTTAACCCTTTAACCTCCAAATTATTCAATCTGAATTTTCACTCACTTGAAGTTGTGTCTCGCTGACGCGATCCACAACTTCAAGTGGTTGAAAATTAATCAGATTTGACAAAATGGAGGTTCAAATATTGCTGATTGATGTCACATTTTATCTTTAACATGTTTAAAAGGTGGTAGGGCCTACTTAATGTGCTAATTAAAAAATGTAAACTCGAATATATGCGGCCCCGGCGGTTAAAGGGTTAATTAGCAAACAACACTCGGCAAACAAAAGACGTTCACCCAGTGAACATCGGTGAAATGTTAGGCCACATTCTGTGACACTGTAGCGCCATTCACCCAACAATGAACTAACGTATCGTTCTACGTAAAGACTCAATATATAAAAATGTTTATTACAGATGGATTGCACAAATAGCGCATTAAGCACTAGACGAGGGGTTCTCCACATATACATAACATTTGTATACAGTACGAACAGGACAATGCAATGTAATACAATATAAATCATCAACATTAGGTTAATAAACAGCAAATGCTACGTGTGTTTTGTTCCATATAAATTCGAAAAAAAACAGACTGTACCCCATGTTATATTACAAATTGTACTTGATTATAGTAAAAATGCAGTCATAGTGATTATTATGAGATCAAGTGCGGAAAATAAAAGTATTTTAAAAACTAAGGTAGCTCTCATCTATGTAAGGTTAAATGTCTACTCAAGCTTTATAAACACTGTAAAGTAATACCCAGTGCGTACAAAAACTGATCAACGCTTAAAGCGCTAAATTAATTAAATACAATTTTTTACCCACTTGAAGTTGTGTCTAGCTATCGCGACCCACAACTTCAAGTGAATGAAAATTACCCATATATGTTGTATTTGAGACTAAACATTTGCGAATAATTATTGATGTTTAACCCTTTCAATCCTGGATTTACTATTGTCATCTTCACCCACTACAAGCCGCGAATTGCTGCCGCAATTCTCGACTTGTAGTGAATGAAGATGATTTGATGTGGCTGAAAAATGACGAAAATTGCCATGTATTGGTAAAACAGTTTCATGGAAAATTTATTCTAAAACCCCTAGTTGTAGGAAAATCAAGTCTGTCTTCAGGGATGTAAAATGATGCTTTAATGCATCGTGAGGGCTTAAAGGGTTAAACGCTCATTTCATTCCCAATATGTTATGTATACTCATAATCATGTCCACATAATTATTCATTATTTATTCTGCATTACATAAATATATATGTGTACATTACCAGCACAAATTGATGCATTGCTGTATGCTTTTGAATGGGACGTTTTTGTTTTCACCGAGCTCCCATTCAAAACGGTTTCCGGTGACGTCACCGCGTTTCAGAGAATACAATACACTGTTACATGAGCGGCCTCGCCCGCATTATAAGTGGTACTATTACCCCTTATAACGCGGAATTATTGTTGTATAAATCATTGAGACCAAATGGTTTTTTTAAATTGAAATGTTCATAAAATTAAAATGACTAAGTTAGCTTTTTCCGATTCATCTGGTGGCTATTTGATCCAATGCACATGTCTCGGTTGAAGATGTCCGAATTAATTTTCTTACCTCCTCTGAGGTAGCTGGTTCAAAGCATGTTATGGGTCTACGGCCATTATATTTAGGCCTATTTTAATTCTTTCAGTGTGTCTTTATACGTCCATAGACGTCAAAGTTAAAGTCTCCATAAATATATGTTCTGACCCATCAGTCACAATAATCTTGGTATGAGAGTCAAAGAAATATTAAGCAAACTTGAAAAAACACAGCGATTGATAGAATATTTAAAAAAAAAGTGTAATGATCAAACAAAATTAAAAAAATAGGCTTGTTAATTTCTATTTAAATTCTCCTAAAATACCATCAGGACGTTTCTTTGTGTATGCCGACAAAACAATTTTAAATACGTCATGATAAGATTTGATAAGATAAGATTTATTATAAATTGGTAATAGAGAGCAGACTAAAAATTCAGTGGTGTGTTCCTGTGCCCCGGCTTGTTCAGACGACAACGTCAAGAAAGGCTAACTATCAGTCTGTTTGTATACAGTTTTGTCGCGCCTCCGAGTTCGAATCACTAAGGAATCGAGCATTTAGATGCAATATACGTTTTCTTGGTCAGATGACGATATTTGAGCATTTGGTATATCATGTAGAGCCAAGCAGCAGCTGATTTTGTCTAAAGCCAGGAAACCATAAACATGAACAGCACGAAATCCACCAGCAAACAATAAGTTATGAACCAAGGTTGTTGTATTGTTGGGCCGACGTCGCAGCCGGTGGGCCATCATTAAATCAATATTGCTTCATCCCCTCGTGTTAGCTGGGAATTTATATTATACAGTATTTTTTACAACGCTGAAATATTTTTGCATAAATTATGGAGACCAAAGGGTTTTTTCAACCTGAAATCATCATAAATGTCTTACTTAGCCCTTTATTTAAAAAAATATTTAAATATTTTATTTAAAACCAAGGTTATGGGTCTACGACCATCATAATTTTTCAATTTTTTTCAGGGCGGGGACCGACCTTAGACGTCAGATTTTGACGTCAAAGACGGCCCCCGCGTTTAAAGGGCTAACGTCGTTTTAATTATGTAACGTTGCTTTCCGTTGCTTTACATCGCTTTCTGCACAGTCATGGCAACATCGCGAGAAAACGAAGCCCTGTAACTCTTGCTGGCCAGACATGCTCAACCTGATAAGCTGGCAAACACAATACGTTGTCCCATTGTTAACCTGATGAGCTGGTAAACACAATACGTTGTCCCATTGTTAACCTGATGAGCTGGAAAACACAATACGTTGTCCTATTGTTAACCTGATGAGCTGGCAAACACACTACGTTGTCACATTGTTAACCTGATGAGCTGGCAAACACACTACGTTGTCCCATTGTTAACCTGATGAGCTGGAAAACACAATACGTTGTCCTATTGTTAACCTGATGAGCTGGAAAACACAATACGTTGTCCAATTGTTAGCCTGATGAGCTGGCAAACACACTACGTTGTCACATTGTTAACCTGATGAGCTGGAAAACACACTACGTTGTCCCATTGTTAACCTGATGAGCTGAAAAACACAATACGTTGTCCCATTGTCAACCTGATGAGCTGGAAAACGCAGTACGTTGTCCCATTGTTAACCTGATGAGCTGGAAAACACAATACGCTGCACCATTGTTAACCTGAAATATAGCTCAAATATGGCTAGATAGTAGGAAATGCATCTCTTTTGTTCCAAATTTCCCTCTGACCCTCCTGGCAGGTGCCCACCTTAGGTGGTCACATGTTTCGAAAAGTTTCAAAGTTAAGTTTTCAAGAAAACTTTTAATTTAATTTATTTAATTACTTTTTGCATTATTAATATTATGATTGCCAATACTAGACCATAAAAAGATGCCTGCAGAGCAGGTGTGATGGATTAGAAAATTAGTAATGAAAATCGTTATTTAAAGCATATCTATTTAATTAAAATGCTGTCAATTATTTTGTATATCTTATGATATATAAAAATGAGATATACTTTTGGGTCAACAACATTCTACCGTACGCCTACAAACTGAACGACGCGATTAAGCTGCATATGATGCCACATATTATGGATGATTATATAAGTCGATGTTTACTCGGAGTGATCTGTAAGGTATCTGGATCGAACTATTTCTGGATGAAAACTAGAGGTCACATAACAACTCAATTACTCTGCACGTGTGTTGGCCCCGTGGGCATATACGTCCCAGATAACACGGGTCACTGGCCCATTGTCGGATCATTGTTGGTCCACTGTCTACGACGCTGGCCCAACATTGATCCAACAATGGTTGAATATTTTTCGTGTTTGCTGGGACGTGAATATGATGGATGCTGGAAAACAATAAGTCTCTATTTCTTGGCCACGTGCGCTTCTGGATTAGGTAATATTATTAACCCCTTATCCTGCTAAGTTAATTTATTTAATTTTTCAGCCACTTGAAGTTGTGTCTCGCTGCCGCGACCCACAACTTCAAGTGCCTGAAAATTACTCATACTTGTTCAATTTGAGCACGAATATTTGCAAATCGTGATATTTAGCCACACCTTTCATTCCCAATAACAGTGATTTGGTCGACTAATAAAACAGATTAAAAACGACAATAGTCGTGATCAGCAGGATTAGAGTTAATGCAATATTATAGGGCCCAATCCCAGCCCAGTGTCATCGATGGATGTCATTGTTGGAGTCCGGTCAGATTGAACTTTGACCTAGAAAAATTGCACCATAATTTATTTTGATGGCTAGAGACACCACATGGGTATCTACATAACATATAAAAAGTCTATAAAAATATAATGGGGGGAACATATTTTTAAAGGCCAAAACTGTTTTTTGAATAAAAAAAAAATATTTTAATTATAAGAATTACCAAATCTAAGAAAATTCACTAAATGGCCAAAACATAAAGCACCAAACAGTTCAGAATCAACAAACGAAAATCCTCTGAAATTCAATTGGAGGAAAGACACTAATTTTCCATAAATCCAAGATGGCCGCCGACATTTGTTGACCATACTTTGTATATTTGACTTTTCAACAAATAGGGCTGGGAATAAGTGTGAAACCTCTTTTTGGTGTTTGTGAGACAGGATAATTATTTTCGGGGAATATTATGGTAATTTAAAATCATCTTGTAGAACAAAAGGTCAATTTTAAGATGTAAGATTTGGAAATGAGATTTTTAACAAATATCATTAGAAACAAGTGTAATACATTTTTTGTTTATTATTCAAGGTCATAAGTAAGGTCCAGAGTTCAATTTCAATTTCAAAAAAAAAGACAACAAATATTATTTTCAACAAATACAAATGAGAACAAATGTAATACTTCGTTTTGGGGTGTTTTTGACAGGATAATCCCATTTCTAGCAAACAAAATATTAGTCAAGGTCAAATCCTTGGCGAAATGGTAATTTCAAAGTCATGTAAGCAAATATATGATTTTCAACAAATCCAAACTGTAACTAACCGAATACCTCTTGTTGATGGGACTTTAACTAAAAAAAATCTGATACTATTTTGCTGATTCAAGGCCATTTTCAGCGTCAAAGGGAAAAATGTTAAAAGTAACAAAATATGCGGATATAATTTTTACATATACATATAGGAAAAAGTTGTTTTTGTTTTATTTCGAATGGAGAATACATTTCTGTGATTATTTAGCCAACACAGATAAGAATTACAAGTATGATACGTTGTACCTCTGATAAACAAATTGAAAGTGCTTCTCTACTCCTCTTCTCAGCCACTATTTGTAGTGCATTGAAATTCGACAACGTGGTGCTTAATAGTAGTCCTACATTAGAATCTGACAAAGCTGATTGAAATACCAATAGGATGCATGTTATAAGAGCACTCTGTATGACACAGTGATGGATATACAATTGAAAGACAATTCGTGTGCTTTTCTTTTTTAATACAGAACAGATCATGGAATAACTGTTTCTAGATAATAGTCGCCGCTGGTCATCTTGGAGTTAGCGGAACATAACTGGGCGTGCCATAGCCAAACACTGTTTTTTCGAATGCATTCATGTCTTAGTAGTATATGACAATTTATTTATCGTTAGGCATATTCAATTACCATTATCCTCAAATGAAAGCAACTTCCTACTTGTCTTCTACCACCACGCATTGACCATCGTCAATATACTGTCATATTTGGTCTGCACCTTTCAGGGCTTAGGTGAAAACACACAATCATGACAAATGTTTCATAAATCAATCAAGTCAAATAGCAGAATATAGTCCAATACTTTTAGTCGCTTAGACATTATTATTATGTTCTCGGATAGAAGTATGTATCACTTGCCCTGGTGTTGCTTCCTTAGTTTTAAAGATATATTTTGCTCGTGTTTTTTACTTACTTTCTGGTGGTGTCAGTAGCCTATATGTACTGCATGGTTCTGCATTGTTCACTTTTTATTTTTTGTATGTAACATATATTTTGATATCAATGAAGTTGTTCTATCATGTGACTGTCAGAGGATATGTTTCTGTGTGAGCTTATTAGTTTTATTACACATATCATGCAGATATACGTCATAGAATTTCCAATTTATAATTATCATTCTTCTTTGATGTTGTTAACAAGTGGAAAAGTTATGCTTTACTTGAAGTATACTACCAGGTATTGTTTATCCAGTCAAAATAACACCAGCACAAGGTATTACACTGGCTCATATTTTCTTTTTAAATCTTGTAATTTACCTTTTTACCTGGTAGATGACCTTGAATTACCACACTAATACCAGAAAAAGGTTCACCAACTAAAATTAAATTTCACATTTGCGCATAAATTTGCCCTTTAAATAGACCTTTTGACCTTGAATATGACCTTAAATCATCATAATATTACCCAAAATAATTTCCAACATCGCAACCAATCAACAATATGTATTGCACTTGCTCCTAGCTATATTTGATGCAAAATCGTATATAAAATTGTGCTCCGCAAATGGAGTGGCGGCCATCTTTGATTCATGTGAATTAGGTATCCTTCAACCAATTGTATTTTAGCAGATTTTCTATTGATGTTTCTGAGCTGATTGGTGAAAAAATTATGCAATTTCTGGCGGGTCTTTTAGTATTTTTATTGGACTAAAGTGGACAGCTGGCGTGCTAATGTGTTAATTGACTGGAGCGTCCTCAGAAAGGTGTTCTAGATATTGGACATGGCGATATAGACTTATATAGAATGTGGGTTTGCATTATATAAGTTTGATAAATATAGATATAAATCTTTTTACTGCTAGGCAGAACATTCTGTGAAACGCAGTGACGTCACTCGATGAAAACAAGGTTATATAACACCCCCCCCCCCCTCGCCCATACTTCATTCTGTGAACCGCAGTGACGTCACTCGGTAAAAACTAGGTTATATAAGAACCCGTTATATAAGAACCCTCCCTCATACTTCATTGTATTAGCCAGCTCGGTGAAAACAAAGGAGGTCGAGGGCATTAAGTCTCACAGAATTCAACTGAAAACAACATGTGTTGAAAGGGAGGTCGGCTTCAAAGGGTATTTTGAAAATGGTCCCTCACTTATAATTTGTAGATTTTTTTCTGGAATCCCTGAATGTTTTCTGAATATTTTGCCATAAAAAATAATTATGTTGCAATTTGTTCTAGGTTGGGTCATTTTTGACCGTACATTGATTGGACTATTGCTATAAAAATACTGAATACAATACACCCTCGATTAGAATTAGATAAAGGAATCTAATAATACCAAGCCTGAATGACCGGCCATCAGTAGTATTTCTTGCCAAGGACTGGATGCAGAATTAAAAAAAAACGAGTCCGATTAAACAAATATATGAGGTATGTGACACTCTAAATTTACTGTGATAGTGCCCTTACCCCAGTAAATTTTGATTGTCAAATACCTATATTATATTAATTTTATTCGATGTTAAGGCAATTTAGTTTTTCAAAAAGGGGTCAGGATCCCCTCCCCCCCCCCCCGAGCCCACTCTGAATCCGCCAATACTGTCGCAACTTGAATTCAATTTGAATGATAATTTTCTGCGCAGTACAGTTACCACTCGGTCACGGAGGCTATCCGCAATATTGAATCTTTACGATTGAGCGGGGAAAAACATTTTGTATTTTTGAAACTTGACTGCTAGAGTGGGGTTCGAACCCGCGATCTCCGACTTTCAATAGACACAATAATTTATTCAAACTCGTAATATAGGACCTACAAAATAACACAATGTATTTTATTCCAAGCAAGCTGCTTTAGACTCTAACCACTGCACCAGTCTCTGAAATAATTTACTAAAAGATTTGCGCCATGTGCGAACACTATAGCTTTGTAAATGAAATGAAATGAATCGGGCTTTAGGCCACCTTTGTGCACATATAGGCTAAACTGGTCCAGGAGAACCTCCTGAGGATGGTGATATGATTGAGATGACACTGTCCCCCAGACACAGGATTCTAAATTCGATCCCTGGCGGTCTGAGGCCGAGCACGCTACCTCTCGGTCACGGAGGCTCCCCAGAATACTGACTTTCACACGTGGATGGGGAAGAAACATTTTTTGTTTTCTTCAAGCCGCCGAGACCGGGAACCGAACCCCGAGCTCTGGCGTGAAAGGCAGCGGTGCTAACCATCACCCTAGGGCCCCCGCCCACTATCGCTTTGTAAGGAAATTGAACCTTTTTTTTTATTGAACCAACTTAGTTCTAGCCCTTTAGTTAAACCGCTAAATTAAATAATTTAAATTTTAGCCCAATTGAAGTTGCGACCCACAGCTTCAAGTGGATGAAAATTACTAACATTTTTGTTTAATATTTTTTTTAATTAGAGACCAAACATTTGCAAATCTTTATGTTTAAAAATACATTTCGTTCCCAATAACTGTGATTTAATCGACTATTAAAACAAACCACTACATTATTTCTTTGTACGACCACGACATTCTAAACCGGGAATGGAGAGTTGTTGTGCATCATGTACAGATCAATGATAATGGTAGGTCTATGCTACTAAAATCAGTCAGGCGAGACCAAACTGTTGATTATGAGGGATTTTCATTATCATCGGATGTGTTTTAAGTCAGTTAAAACCCTCGGAGCTCTACCTTTTTAGCTTTGAAAAAGATCTCGGCCTTTGGCCTCGCCCTTTTTAAAGCTAAGAATGTAGAGTTCCTCGGGCTTTATCATATATAGAAAATGGATTTAAAACAGCTATAGTCGCGGTTAGCGGTTTCAGGGGTTAATTGTGATAGTGTTGGCTCCTGGATCAGCAGTTTCAAATTCATTTATTTATGCTTTAGATACATTAAATACATATGTGTGGTGTTTCTGGAACGCTGTGATAGAACGACGGACGTTACGAATATATTTATATAACGATTAGGCATCAGGTGGAGGGAAATGCGACAAAAGAGACAACAATGTAGTAAATCAAAAGTGACATTTTTTTATTTTTCGATAAAGCTAACATTGCATACTGCACAGACATAGTATATAACCTGGTGATGCTCCAACAAAAAAGAGATGCTGACCCCAAGCTGGCGACACAGCACAGGACCTCAGCACAGCGCCAACATCTTACAAGTCGACATTTAACCCTTGTTCTGCTATGCCCGGATATATACGGGGTTAAGGATATTTTAGATCAATACAAATATCACTTAATATTGATAAAATAGTTTTTAGTAGATGCTTAGTTGATCCAATAATTTAATTTTAGACATGTCTATTTTTCATAAATAGTAATATTTTTCGCCATTTGAAGCTGGAAATTGCGTTAGCAATTCCAGCTTCAAATGACGAAAAATACAATTGAAGCAATTCAGCAGGACAAGGGTTAGCGACGCCAGGTTGGCGCGTGATATTTTATCTTATCTTATTTTAATTAAACTTTTATCCCGGATGTCAAACATAGTAATGGTGCTGGTCACCTGTACTGACATCCTAATCTACACAACAATATTATTTGTTTGACAATAACATTTGTGTAAAGATTGTATATAGTTGTGTATATAAAGCCTAATAAAAATACAATATAAATACAAAAACAGCAATCTAAATAAATGCCAACTGTATTACAATTTTAAATCTGCAGTCAGGGCGCTAATAATGAATAGCAAATAAATACATTTTAAATAAGAAAATAAATGACTTAAATGATGAATATATAAATATACTGTGTGATATAAAAGTATAAAAAAGGCCATATCTATAAAAAACGTTGTGTACAAATAACGCTTTTGCTTGTTATAAAAACACACACATATGTCAGTACGCAGAGTGATTATGTATGTCTACAATATTAACACTTTAAGCTCCCACGTCATTTTTAGAATAAAATTCATCGAACGAAAAATATTATAATCTATCACAATCATATATAAACATACACAAATATCAGAAGCATACTGGTTATGTATGTCTACAATTTCAGCCCTTTGAGCTCCAACGTCAATTTTGGAATAACATTCATCTAAATAAAATGTTATAATCCATCACAATCAGGAGGTTCACAGCTTTCTGTTATACTGGGGTTCTTCATCAAATCAGGATATTTTTATTCACCCTGAGTTGTGAATTGCCGCAGCAATTCACAACTTAGGGTGAATAAAAATGGAGTAAATAAATGAATGGATGAATGAATGTATGAATGAATCAATCAATCAATCAATGAATGAATCAATGGATGAATCAATGAATGAATCAATGAATGGAGCTTTGGACTACATTTGTGCACATGCAGGCTAAACGGAGCTGATGCCTGGTCTGAGTCCGAGCACGCTACCCTCGGTCACGGAAGCTCTGTACAATACAATACAATAATCTTCATAAAATTGTACATAATAAGATATGATATAAACACTGCATCACAATGTTAAATGAAAAATATGTAAATAAGTAAACATAATGTAAAGTGTAACCTCAAGTCATATTTTATATAGAAAAAGATCATTTATATAAAGATGAACATAATAAATAATACAGACAGTACAGCTTTTAAATTGACGAAACTTTATGTGTTTTCATATGAATAAATTAAACAAATAATAAGTATAACAGAACGAGCATTCAAGTGATGTTCCTGTTCGAGCAGTTAAATACGTTATTTTCCTCCTAAACACGTTAGACTTGATCTACAAATTGTTTATACATGATGACTGGGTGCGTAAATAAATAAATACCTTATTTGTCGTATTGTAAAGAAAAGATCATACTATATCACAATAATAGACACTTGAATGGTGTAGCACTGTGAACACTTTTACATTTTGCCAATAGAGCATAATATGTATAGATTAGAACATTATGTCAAATATCTTAAAAAGCTGGCACCATCGCTATAAACTCGTGTCCAGATGTATCGTTTGGTATTATTTTTCATTCATTTGAAGCTGGAATTGCTGACGTAATTTCCAGCTTCAAATGACAAAGCCATGTCCTAAATATAAGTATTGATTCACCACAAAATATTTTATAATTTGCCGTGGTTGTTTTTTTTTGTTTAGAACATGTATGTATATATTATGCATGTATATGACCAACAAAACAAACCTTATTAAATAGATGGTCTTGTCTGCAGGTGTCTATAAATAATATATATGTGTGTGTGTGTGTGTGTGTTCATGTCCAACATACCATATGATATCTTGTGCACGAAGTGTAAACGTAACACATGGGCTATTCTTTGGAGAGAAATATGGTAAAATATAGTATATGAAATATACTATTTACAGAAAACAGATACTAGTATACCCCATATCTACATCATTGCCATGTCATTTAGCTTCACTTTAAGTGGTTATCATGTATATTTTCAAAGCCGTTTGACCCGTACAGAATCTGACGTCTGTACGTCAGATTCTGACGACTAAAGTCGATCCCCGCGCTGTAAGATTAAAAATATTTCTAATGGCCGTAGACCCATGCCATAGGTATTCAAATGAATCAGAAAGAGCTGACTAAGACATTGATGATAATTTCAAATTGAAAAAACACCTTGGTTTTTACAAATTAATTCAGAGCTTTAAGGGTTAACTTTATTTTACTTGATGGCAGGGAACATGTACATAATCAAAAAAATACCTTAGAAACACAGATATGCTCCTATATTCATATCATGGAAATGTCGTTTACCTCTATACCTCTATGCATTATAACACCTTCCGTATTAACAAATTACAATCATGTGAGCATTGTGTTCTTTGTGCTGTTCGTTGTGTTATTCTTTTCAGATATTGACAATGACTTGACTCTCTGTTCGATCTGATGAATGATATGACATTTGACTTAGATATTAAATGAATATCTCATGTGCCTCCAAATGCAACCAATCTCTTGTCAATCCTGAAGTTATTTAAAGAGTGTCTTTAAACATAATTTCCTAATTGAATTAGTCATTAAATGGACTACCCACCACCTAGCCTTAGTCATGTTTATCACAGATCACACCTTGCCAGGTGCAATGCATCAACATCCATTGAATCTTATCTTTTATTTTTAAATTCGTCTAATAATACCGAAGCAGTAAACAGACTGTTGATGTACCAGAAAAATTAAAAAAATTTGACAACCATGACTTAAACTAGGTGATGGGCAAGTCCCTTTAAAGCCTCTTATTGTTAAGATTTATATATTTTCACTGTGCCGGCGATGACTTTCCGACAGATAGGACACACATCCACAGCAGACGAGCAGTTATAACAGCAAACAAGATGTCCACAAGGCAGAAACAGAACATTAATGTCAGCCTCCATACAAATCTTGCATATCTCGGCATCTTTCAGTCTTCTGTTTTCTTCCAATAGGCTTGTGTGCTCTGGAACATATAATTAGAAAATTAGTTATCATGTAAGTATACTATAATAATAGGGTGTGTTTAAAGTGTAATATGTTAATGCGAGGACGATTTGATCCACGCCAGAGCTCACATCATCCAAGGAGAGCTTCAAATTAATACATCATCCGACCAAATGCACCTTATTACTATGATTATCACAATAAACATAGGGCTACAATCGTCCAAGAAGAGCCTCAGATGAATACATCACCCAAACAAATGCATTATTATCACTGTAAAGGTAGAGCTAATGTCGTCAAGGGAGGGCTTCAAATAAATGCATTACCCGACCAAGTAGGGTGTGATTGAAGAATGTAGAATCCAGGATTGCATTCATCAATTAACGTATATTAGTTACTAATAAAAAAGATAAAATATACAAGTTTGAGATCAAATTCACACAAAAGATGATTGACAAGTCAGTTTATAAGTGTGCAGTTGGAACTAACCAGATTTTGAATGCACACTTGGGTCCGACATATGGACAAACAAACCAGGAGCTTGCACAAGCTGCTAATTCTGGCTGCTTGTAAATATTATAACACCAGGTGCTACACGTGATGTTAAAACTAACATGTGGCCAGACAAACTGGATACTTACGCAACCAGAGCGCTTGGCGGTAAGCGCTCAATGTTTTTCTGATTTATGACAGATACAAGTTATCGGGCAATCGCGATCATAAAAAATCAGAGACATTGCATCGCTTTGGGTGGTGATTGACTCACACTTGGTGCGTTAATTAAAACAAGCACGTTGATCACAGCAGCACATCGCGGAGAAAACCCAAGGCTGAGCTAAAGGGGAGATACGGGGAGGTACGCCGGGTCAGGCGCCAGCCCCAGGCTAAACTCACATCACCTCAAACGCTAGGCAGACAATGAATTGTATCTGTACTTGCCTGTGAAGATATAAAAGGAAATAGCCTTGTCACCCTGCCTACCAGTCATGGCTTACTATATAGTATAATAGACGTGTTATCGTTACTTCATGCCAGCGTTGCGGCACTGGGGACATGAATGATAAAAGCACAGTCAGATGTGATGCAAGACTTTTGGATCAAACCCTGATCTTACAAAGGGTAATGCATTGAATTAGGGGTCACCGATTTCAGCCACCAGGGCTGAAGTGTGTAAGGATGGGTTATAATTGGTGCAACATTAAACCAGTATCTCTTCAACATCTCGTATTTGCTGGGTTCTTACCAGTATTTGGAGCAGCAGTATTCATACCCTCAGATGGGGGTGTTGTGTCCATGGTGTCACTATTACTGTACGACGTACCAGCCGGTTGAACTTGAACATGTTCATTTGCATCCTGACTTCCTGTCAATTCTTCAACTAGACTAGCAACATCTCGAAAGTTACCCACTATAAAAACACAAGAATAATTTTGATTTTAAAGGCTCCGGATTGTGTTCTGAGTCTGCATCAAGCGATACTAGGTTTATTTTTGAAAATATTTTATGATTTAGGTTGAGAGACACAAATCAAAATAAATATCTAAATCAAAGCTTAAATTAAGAAAAAAAATCAATTCAGTTATATGGCTTTATAGAAAGCGTAATTGTTTAATGCGTGATCAGAATTACGATGTATGATCTCTGATTGGATTTCTGCAAAAACAAGATCGTTTTTTTTATCCTCAGAAACAGAGCGATATGTTATCTATATGTTGCGAATAAACATGATAAATGTTTCATTCTATTTATATATATTTTATTAACGTACGCCAAATAATAATAATAATATTATTATCACTTGCTTGTGACATTACTCCAAAAATTATCAGCTTCGCACACATATCTGACGCCCATATTATAGACACAAATATGATCCATATAGCTTAGAAAAATATATATTCCACAAACTCATCTTATAGAACTCACGATTATCATGTATTCTCCTCTCCATAATCTTTGAAATATCTTTCTTTGAATTTCCTTGATTCACTGCTTGCTTCACCAAGTCTGACGTCATTAACTGATACAGTCGTCTTCGGTCAAAAAGGGGATCCGATGATTGACCTGCAAAAATAAGTCAGAGAATATTGCACAAACTTTAATAAAACATCAATGTGTAGAATATAAAAGCGAAAACTCAGGGCTGCCTCATTTTGCCGGGCTTTATCGCCTTCTAGAAAATTAGCGCTACTTAGCCCTTTCAAGCCTGAATTTACCATTGTCATCTTCATCCACTACAAGCCGCGAATTGCTGTCGCAATTTTCAACTTGTAGTGGATGAAGTTTACATGAGGTGGTTTAATAATTAAAGAAAATTGCCATGGATTGGTAAACCAGTTTCATGGAAATTTTCGTTCTGAAACCCTTTGTTGTAGGAAAATTAGGTCTGCTTTCAGGGATGTAAAATGATGCTTTAATGCATCGTCAGGGCTTAAAGGGTTAAATTGTTTGCAAATAATATGTCAGAAGATAAAGGGTCATGTATCACTTGTGGGCAAATATTTAGCTGATGCAGATTGGTGGACAGAATATGATTTGTTTACTTAGTACTTAGTCACTCAAATAGCGATCACAGAAAAATAAAATAAATCAGCTATAAATCCTTTTCACTATTCCTTTCCTGATGGTTGGCGGGTTGCAGAAGCTACAGACTGAGCCTGGAACAGAAACAAAATATTATATTTCAAACTTGTTTACTCAACTTCATCATGATCGTGGAATAATTGTACAGGTTGAAAAACACCTAATAATACGTGTAGATAGAAACAAAAAAAATCCGGGGTTTTTGGTGTCATACATTAGAGGTATATACAAAATGTTTTGCAAGGAGCTCACCATTGCATATTTTCGTTGAACTTTGTTTATAAAGGCTTCGCCCTTGTTCGTTTTAACAAACTGACACTTTGGTTGCCATCGTGCATGTTCTGCCCAGACATCGCCATCTGCTTCCAGAATTGCAGAGTTACGTTACAGTGGAAGCAGAAGGTCATATCGTCATGGCCTGAAAAATGGGAAGAACACATAAAAATAGTTGAAGGTAGGGCTGTCCAAAATTTGGATTAATACATCTATATACAAACCTGGAAATTGAACAGTGATGCACCCCAGCTATGCTATTTGTGACACATACCGATCAAGGTGATTTGACACTTAAACTGCGAAATAATTATTTCTATTTTTTAGATGGCATGTAGGATCCTGACATTCGCTCAATTAATGTGGCGTTTATCCCCAGCCTCCTGGACGCGGGCGGACGGGGATGATCGCCTCGTTTCCATACCGTGGCGACGTGCGCACACAGAGCAGTGTGTGCGGCCTTGGTATTATTCCCGCACTTCAAGCGTAATACTCAGCGACTACGGACGTGCCGTAGCTCGCTCTCGCTAAGTCAATAGAGACGTGCCGTGCGCGGATGGTTGTGCTTTGCTGTTATCGCATGTTAATCAAATAAACATGACAAGAGAGAAGAGAGTTTTCTGGTTTGTTTGAGACCGTCAACCAGACGGAGGAGGAGGATGTTTGAGTTTTGATGGTGAGATTGGGCGGAGTCCCTCGTCGGCCGTTGTGACCCCATAACGGAACTCCCGGCGTAGGCCCATCACGCCATACTGGTGGGCGCAAGTCAGTAGATATCTAAAACCATCGGCATAAGGTAAAGGTCCGACTATGTCCACGTGGACATGATCGAATCGCTCGGTAGGTTCAGTGAACTTTCCGAAAACTGGAGTGTTGTGACGTGAAACTTTAGCGGACTGGCAACCCTTACAGGTACGACACCATCTAGCAATATCTATGTTCATGCCGTGCCATACAAATCGGGTATTAATCAGAGGTCTGGTAGCTCTATGCGATGGATGGCCTAAACCGTGCAAGTTTGAAAAAACTTTTCGGCGAAATTTCGCGGTAAGGCATACTATACATTGCCTCGCCAAAATAAGCGAGTCATATTGTACCGATACCTTGATACCTCAATGTGACACCATTGCTAGTGGCACATATACTTACCACTATAACAGAATCCAGCCTTCACCAGTGCCTCTGGTTCCATGGGGGCCTCCTCAGGTCACCTAGTGAATGTTTGCCGACGTCTGTCGTCATTCGCTAGATGGGGCTTGTGTGATCGATTCATTGAAATTTCAAGAGAGTTTGTACTTGTCAACTGTAATAAGGTTTAAAAAATTGTATTAGCCTCTCAAATGTCAGATTTCGACAAAGGGGCCTACTGGTCATTTTTTTAAATATTTTAAAATTTATATTGCACGTGGGGTAATTTTTTTCTATTTTTGTTGCTATCATGCCATGCTTTTACAAACATAGACATATATGTTTGACAGTTATTGTTTATGTTATGTGCAGACATCTATGTGCAGTCTCTCACAACTCATTTTTGATCGCTATGTAAATGTAGATGAGACTAAATAATTAATTACTAGTACTGTATGTACTTACTCCATTAGTGGTAGGTCCCTGTTCTTGTAGATAACCTGTCCATGGTCCACTCGGTGACGTCATCACTCTGGGTTGTACTACATATGGTGGAGGTAGAGGAGCATGGTCGTCTTCAACCAGTACATTACCACAGGACAAAGGGGTCGCTACGAGAGGACAGCGTGGAAAATACTTCTTGTGTTCTCGTTCAGGGATGTCACCATCTTCCCACATTCTCAACACGTTATAGCAGTACGCACATCGTACCCTGTCTCCAGGTCCGATATAATAGAACCCGGCTCTGGCCACCAGATGCTTGTCAACAGGTGCACATTCTGCCCAAATCGTGAAAGTCTGTAACCGAACTGATTCCCTCTTTAGAAGTTTGAGTCGGTGATCTCTCCGGGAAGTGGTTTCTGGTGTTCTTTGTCGATCAAGTATTGATGTTAGAGTATTGTGAGAAGAATGTGGGGTATTGTGGTAAGCTGTAGCACTGGTCGATGTGGGTGGTGAGGTATTGTGGTAAGCTGTACCAATCGTTGAGGTGGGCGGTCAGGTATTTTCTGAAGTTGCTGATGAGATGTTGAATCCAGCATGAGGATATGACGCTGTGTTGAGATGTTGGTGATAGCTATTTGAGGTGTTTTGATGAGATGTGACTCCTGTATTTTGTGTTGTAGACCTGCACGTGTTCCATGATTCCAACTCACCAGGTGGCTCTCCCAAATCACCAGGTGGCTTTCCAAAATCACCAGGTGGCTCTCCCAAATCACCAGGTGGCTCTGTTCCAAACGGTACATTGCCAGCCAGCCTCCTGTCAGCAGAATGATCAGTGACCATTGGGCAGCGAGGACTGACCTCTCTGTGTCTCTCATGATGGTCATCCTCAGATGACCAGTCACTTAAGCGGCAACCACAAGAGAAACAGATCACTTCATCTCTTCTTTTGGGATTCTTGCTGCGATAAAACCCAGCTGTGGCAAGAAGTGATGCAATATAAGGTATATGTTCTGGTAAACCTGCAAATGACGCCAAGCGATTTCTCTCGTGCTGCATTTTAAGTTTTGCAACTTTTTTCTTCTGTTTACTCATTTCACTGAAACGAAGAAACCATCATTATTGATATTTGGATCGATGTTTTAACTGATATGTCTTTACAACAGTGACATAGAAACATATGCGAAGGCCATATATTTAATGTTAAATCTATATCGACAGAGCTACATTGTTTGTACCCAATCTCGCCATGTAATATATAATAGATATATCAATAAATTGAAATATACTCCTTCCTCCCTAAAAAACAATTAAAACAACAGCTGTGTCAAATTAACTAGATATTCATATTTTACCATGTGTCAAACATATAAGCACGGAGATTTAATTAGAACGAAAAGAACAATTGAAGGCTGCACTATATATATCACAGGTTACACTATTCTTACTTGTAATGGTTACTACTTAGCCGCTAATTAGATGGCATTTCATGCTACTACATGTACTTGTAAAGTGTAGTGAAGGGAATTTCCGGTCTTGTTGGTGTACACCAGGGTTATACGGAGGTGCACCATATTATTACAATGCATTTAGTAATTTTGTTGAAAATATAAGTGACAATTAGGAGGAGATTCAGTTAAATGGTTGGTCGTGTTACATGTAACATCATTTAAATATGTCACCTTCTCACTAGGTCAGCTATATAATATTAGCTGAGATTCAACTCCGCCCAATATACTAGTGGGCTTACTTATCTAACACGGCCTGTGTAGTCTGTCGTGTCTGTGTATAGTGCTTTCCGCTTGGTGAGTTTAGCCTTTTATAGGATTGATAAGTACACAGTGATCAATAATATGAAGTGGATACATGTAGCCACTACTCCACACGTCACATAATAAACAGATAAACAGAAACGGTCTGGGACAGTATCTCGAAACTCGTGGAAGTTTCGTGAAATATAGGCGTCTCCTTTCACATATTTTTCCACGTTGCGTCATAATCTACAGATAAAATGTAATGGAAGTTTAAACATAGAAGTTCAAATGACCACACCCCCCCCCCCAATTACCCCCTCCCCCCCCCCCCCCGTTCGTGTTGATGCACAAATTTGGGCATCGCCACGGCAACGCCACCATGTGCCAGTAGTTCGGCAAGTTATCAGTGACGTGCGCGAGTAATCGCCATGATTCACCAAGGCATCGGAACATCGAGAAAAATGTCAATGCATGCATTGATTTTTTTCTTGATTTTCGTCGCTAAGAACCATCAGCGATATATCGCCAAACAGCGCCGAGCAGCGCACAACGGTCGCGAACATTCAGTGCACTGACATTAAAAATATCGCAGACACATCGGCCACACATCGGCGATGTTCCCAACATGCTCATGTAAACATCGGCGATGTCCATTTTATGTTATAATATCGCCGATTGTTTGGTTGATCCATCGTCGATGCTCACTGATGTTCCCATACTGCTCTGCGAAGCATCGGCGACGATGATTTCGCCTGCGTGTTCTATTTTTTCTCTCCACCCAGTAATACGCCAATAGAACAAAAGTGATCCCTTCTTCATCCATGATCTCATTCGGCAGCCACAAGGTATGTGGTTCCACGTAAGATCTCTCCACCTTTTATATGATATCCATAAGGCACTACACCATCAATAAATCACCACGACATCGTCAATATATCACCATTAGGCCCCCAACGCATCCCCGATATTCGTATGTCACACACCGATGGATCACCGACCATCCCCAATTCTCAAAATACATCGCAACTGTTAGCCGATATAGCAGATTTATTCCCGAATCTTCCCCTATGCATCACAGAATATTCGGCAAAATGTCGGCGATACTTCCCCGAATATTCCTAGTGTGTTTTTTCTCATTGGACCACACGTTCGATATCGGCACCGATCGCCAGTACATATCGCTAAACATGTTGGCTCTCGTGGGACCATAGCGATAAGTATTGCATGATCAGATCATTAATTCATACCATATCCCAATAATTTGAAATTATTAAATATGTGATGGGCGGGGGCCTAATGCAGTTGTTAAGGCGGCCTGCTTGGAAAGTCGGAGATCGGGAGATCTTCTCCAGCTCTGGCATTCACGTTTCAAAGAAAAAAAAATCTTTCCCGCTCATTCGTAAAGATTCAGTATTGTGGGTAGCCTCCGTGACCGAGAGGTAGCGTGCTCGCCTCAGGCCCAGTTTAGCATATATGTGCACAAAGGTGGCTTAAAAACCCATTCATTCATTTACTAATCAAACATCGACTAAATAGCCTAATAATGTTTGAACGTTATTGGACACGTGGCTAGTTTGTTTAACCCTTTGACTTCCAGGCCGGGGTGCATGCCAGGATCCAGATATACTGGTGTAGGAGTTCTATTTTTCGTCATTTGAAGCTGGAATTGCTTACGCAATTTCCAGCTTCAAATGACGAAAAATACATAAATGTAGTATATATTTGACGAAAATTTGTGTCATTTTATTGTTAAGTTCATTGACGAATGACGACGGAAATTTCCGTCATGTATGGTAGTGAAAAGGTTAATAGTCTCGGGCTCTCGGCTCTGTTTCAGTAGCAATTGAGACAACACTTAAATTGTATAGCTCACTGATATGCTGTGGCTCACTTATTGGTTGAGACTTGATATTTAAGGCAAAATGTTGACATCAGGTAGGTTGATCGTCACTATATATATATATCGTCACGATATATATGTATTATTGATCAATGACGACTCACCTGCTTTAATTCCGCCCTGAAACGTCAATCTTTAGCCAGGTCAAGTGACCTGCAGTTATGTCATAGCAGATACCACTGTCACAGGTTTAAGGCAAATATTACACTTCAAAAACTATATTTAAAACAAGAATAATAATATATCCAGCCTAAATCAGTGTTCTAGTTAAGTTACCATGTGTGCAGACTACCTATTGATTGTCAGTAATAAACATGATAGCAGTATTTCCTACATGAGTCGTATTGGTGGAAGGTATTCCTATAATAGTATGGAGTACGTGGTTCATCACCACGCCTTAAAACTATGTGTGTCACCCACCCACACCTAACATATACCCATCAAACACGATACATTTACCCAATGTTGGCTTAATGTTGGGCATACTACGTACACGGTGTGTCACCCGCCCACAGCTAACATCTAACATAATACTCAGCAAACACAATACATTTTATGTTGGCCTAATGTTGGGGCTTCTATAGCGGTGTGTCACACATTCAACAGTTAACTTATACTCATAGATTACCCATCACACATGATGCATTAGCCAAATGTTAGCTTTAATATTTGGTCTACTATGTACATGTCGGCTCAGCATTAAGTTGACATTGGGTGAATGTATCGTGTTTTGCTGGGTTTAACTTCTCTATAACCTGATAACAACCAAGTTGTTTAACTCAATAAACACGAGACGCTGATCCATTGTGAGATCATTGTCGGACATTGCCAACATCAAACCGACATTGGGTTCCCCCCCCCTTAATCAGATTATAAAAATATGATAATAGCCACTTCCCCATATACCGTGTACACTGAGCAACATGGGCATACTGTGATATCAAGGAGTTTATATAAACCCAGCAGACACGAGATATTGACCCAATGTTGGTTTAATGTTGGGCCAGTGTCGTAGACGGTGGACTAACAATAAACCACCATTGGGTCAATGTGTCGTGTGTGCTGGTATAGACCCTCTACATAGAAATCATTGTTCGGCAACCTTTGTGGATCATAAATTGCGAACGTATCATAGTACAAGATAAATAAGAAAAAGCTGACTGTATTTTGTATAGTTTAGTGATCTGTGTAATATATAATGACCGCTAAGGTAAATAGCAGTAGCTGGCGACTGGGAAAGTAACCAGTTACTTCTGTTTGTCAGCAAACACCACACGTTAACCTTTAAAGCCCTCAATATGCATCAAAGATCATTTTGCTTCAGCTGAATGACTTAGCTTCATACACCTAGGGGTTTTATAACGAACATTTTCATTGAACTGTCTCAATAATACCGATTTTTATTTTTAATTTGCCTCCAACTTCCGAGTCATCTTCATCCATTATAAGTCGAGTTGTTTAGAGCGATGAAGGTGACAAATTCAGGCTTGATAGTGCTGGTATAACAAACAGGCCAATGTTGACTTACCGTTGGACCACCGTCTGCGACGCTGACTCAACCTTAAATCAACACTGGCCCAACGCGTCGTGTTTGCAGGGATGGCTGCCTGCCAACTTACGACGTTAGTCATGATCAGGGAGAGTCCTGTCATAGCGTTTAGGTAATTCAGTGCTTACTTGGTGATGTCGCGGACTATTTAATGTTGGGTCAGCATCACAGATGGTGGACTAGCACTAAACCAGCACTGGTGTGGCGTCTCGTGTTATCTGGGTAAAGACTTTTGAACATGTTGAAATGTAATACAGATCTCATTATAGTCGGATTCACATTAACCGTGGTGAATGAATTTCGTTGATTTCTCAGTCAATTCTCAACCAATTTTCATAATATTTTACACACACTATTTTCCATTCATGCCGTGACTATCCTGGAAGTTTCGCGGAGTTTTGCTAATTTTTTAAGAAGTTAGACCATTTGACATGTAGTAAATAATTAGCCTGGTCTCAGAATTGTATTACATGTCAAATAGTCTAACTTCTAAAATACTTATCAAATGTATTTTGACAAAGGTATTCACTTCACTTTGGCATACATACTTATATAATCCAAATAAATTCTTATTCCACGCCTTTATTTTTTATCAGTCGAAACTCAAACATGCTTGTATTAGCTGCATGTCAACAAGTATAAACAAAAGCAGATACGAGGAGACGAGGCGTTGCAAAGTAGATAAAATTAGATGATTTTGTAAAAAAAAAAGAGGGCCTTTATTATACGTTTATATTATAGGTTTATGTTATGTCAAATACGTTTATGGTTTGAGTCTTCAAAGGATTAAGCATATGAAACTTGACATCACCAAATCTGAGTGGGTTGACTGAAAAAAATATTCGCGAAGTGCAAGTGATACCATAAACACTGATGAAATCTGATAAGTCGCACATTTTAAAATCTATCAGGGGGGTGTATTCCAGGGGGGGGGGTCACGTCCATTACGCCCGTGATAGGTTTGAGTTGAGTACTATACAGCAAAGCATATTCCTACACTCTTAACACAAAAGGTTCTTGAAGGTTATTTTCCATACAGTGATATAGAGAAAGGTTCCACAAACCAGGGATGAATGTGGAGGCTTTATCTATATCACTGTATGGAAAAGAACCTTCAAGAACGTTTTGTGGTAAGAGTGTAACAATTCACAAGCCTCATAATTCTATTCTATTAATAGTTCTAAATAATGTTAAATGTATCTAACGTCATTTTGAAACATGTTGCGAGAATGGTTTATGTTACTAGAGCAACACGTTAAACTGTGCAGTTGTATAGTTACAGTTGACACGGGCTTAGTATTTAATAATCATTCTTCTAATCATATTCTAATGTAACTAACAAATGTAGCAATGTCAATTATACGCTCACTAGTTTATAGAGCTCCAGTCGGTATCCATTAAACTTGATGAAAACTTCAATAGAATATAGAATATTCTGCCCCAGTCTGGTCTCCGTTCATCAAAGTTCAAATAGAGGCTATTGAACGAATTCAGATAAATTTTACTAGATATGCCATTCATTACCTAGAAATTAATTGTAAGGAATACTGTGAGCTTTTACATATCTTATCATCGTCTTTCCACTAGGAGATGATGGACATCGACCTGCTTTTTAAATAATTATTTACATCATATTTTTTCAAATTGATGCAGCTCTTATGGGTGAATGCGAAAAGAAGACGTCTGTCAAGTCGGAACAGGTCACTCTTTTCTGCCACACAGGTCAGAACTGCAACGTCTAAGTTATTTTAGTCAAATGGAGTAGACAGTATCTGGAATATTTCCCAAAAGATTTGCGCCATGAGCTTTGTAAGGCAAATGAACCTTTTTTATTGAACTTAGTTTTAACCCTTAAGTTAAAGCGCTAAATTATATCATTTAAATTTTCACCCACTTGAAGTTGTGTCTCGCTAGAAAATTACTCACATTTTTAGTAGATACTTTTTTAATTTGAGAGCATATCTTGATGTTGAAAAATACATTTCGTTCTCAATAACGGTGATTTAATCTACTATTAAAAAAGATGAAAAACGACCACTATAGAAGGGCTTAGCGGTTAAAAGTTAATTGAAATAGTGTTGGCTCCTGGATCAGCAGATTCAAATTCATTTATTTTATTTAGGGTTAGTTTTAAGATTTATTACATCCGTTCAAGTGGTTTTAAAATATTAGATTCTAGATATAACTGCAAAAAAAAGGCTTTAAAAAGCCGCTTCTATGCGGGCATCCTTGAGTACGGTGTATGGTGTTACTGGAACGCTGCGATAGAGGGAAATGCGACAAAAAGAGACAACAATGTAGCAAATAAAAAGTAACAACATTCTTTATTATTCGATAAAGCTAACATTGCGTATTGCATAGACATAATATATAGCCTGGTACCACGTGATGTCCCACCAAAAGCCAGACGCTGACCCAAAACTGGCGAACCAGCACAGGCCCAGCGACCCACCTCTGCCGGGACACCGTAAACTATCCACGCTTGGTCCAGCATCGTACAAGTCGACGTTTGACTATGCCAGGCTGGCGCGTGATATTTTATCTTATCATATTTTTATTTAACTTTTATCCCGGATGTCAAACGTAGTAATAGTGCTGGTCACCTGTATTTGACATTCTAATTTACACAACAGTTATATTTTTTTACAATAACATTTGTGTAAAGATTGTATATAGTTGTGTATATAAAGCCTAATCACAATACAATATAAATATAAAAAGAGCAACCTAAATAAATGCCAATTGTATTACAATTTTTAAATCTGCAGTCAGGGCGCTAATAATGAATAGGAAATAAAACATTTTAAATAAATAAATACATTATTTAAATAATAAATATAATTACATAAATACGCTGTATGATATAAAAGTTTAAAACGGTTATATATTAAAAAAACGTTATGTACAAATAACGCTTTTGCTATAAATGTTATAAAAACACACACACATATCAGTAAGCATACTGGCTATGTATGTTTACAATATTAACCCTTGGAGCACTGAGTTATTCAATTGAAATTTTCGGTCACTTGAAGTTGTGTCTCGCTACCGCGATCCACAACTTCAAGTGACTAAAAATGTGTGTGATTTGCGAAATTCAAGTCCCAATATATATCAGTGCTTCAAGATTTAAAGCATATTTTACTTTTAACAACTGATTATACAGGTGCTGATAAAACACAGAATGTCTACTGTAGTCGACATCAGTGTCCTAAGGGTTAACACTTTAAGCTCCAACGTCATTTTTTGAATAACATTTATTTAAATAAAATGTTATAACCCATCACAATGAGGAGGTTCACAGCTTTCTGTTGAGATATTATACTGGGTTCTTCATCAAATCAGGATATTTTCATCCACCCTGCGTTGTGAATTGCCGCAGCAATTCACAACTCAGGGTGGATGAAAATAGAATAAATAAATAATGAATGAATGAATGAATGAATGAATGAATGAATGAATAAATGAATGAATACATGAATGAATGCATGAATGAATGAATCAATGAATGAATCAATGAATGGAGCACATACAGGCTAAACTGAGCAGATGCCTGGTCTGAGGTCGAGCACGCTACCTCTTTGCTCTCCACAATACTGAATATTTATTAGTGGGAAGGACAGAAACATTGTGTTTGAAACCTGAATACCAGATCCGGGGATGAAACCCGAAACTCTCACGTGACAGGCATTAGACGTAATCACTACGCAAGGACCCCGCCCTATAAACATGATAAAAGTAAATAGCTATAGATCATAATCCTCATAAAATCATACATAAGATATAAACACTGCACCACAATGTTAAATGCAAAGTATATACATAAAAAAACAGAATGTAAAGTGTAACCTCGTGCCATATTTTATATAAAAAAGATGATTTATATAATGATGAACATAATAAATAATACAGATAATACAGCTTTTAAATTGACGAAGCGTTATGTGTTTTCATACAAATAAAACAATAAATATAACAGAACAGGCATTCACGTTATGTTTCTATTCGAGCTAATAAATAAGTTATATTCCTCCTCAACAATCTAGATTTGATCTACAAATCGTGTATACATGATGACTGGATGGGTAAATAAATAAATACCTTATTTGTCGTATTGTAAAGAAAAGACCATACTATATCACAATAATATATACACACAAGAATGGTTTAACACTATTGGTGTATAATAAATACACCAATAGAGCATAATATGTATAGATTAGAACAATGTGTCATCCATATATCTTAAATAGTTGGCACCATTGATATAAACCCGTGTCCAGCTGTATTGTTTGGTATTAGTTTTCATTCATTTGAAGCTCGAATTGCTGACGCAATTTCCAGCTTCAAACGACGAAAACATCTCCCAAATATAATTAGGCCTATTTGATTCACCACAAAATATTTTATAATTTTCCGTGGTTGTTTTTTTGTTTGGAACACGTGTCTGTATATACTATGTATGTATACATATGTCCAACAGGACAAAAGTTAACTAGATGATCTCGTCTACACGTCTATATATATGTCGAACAAAACAAATGATCTCGTCTGCACGAAGTCTACACGTAACACACCAAATATGGGTAGATTACGACACATGGGCCATATTTTTGGAGAGAAATAAGGTAATCTATACACACCAGGTACAACAATATGACTAGAGTAGCCGAGTTACTAATATGAAAATACTATTTACAGAAAACAGATATGCCCCTAACTACATCATGGTAATGTCATTTAGCTTTACTTTAAGTGGTTATCATATATATTTTTAATGCCGCTTAACATTATTTTACTTGATGTTAAGTACGGCAGTGATCATGTACATTATCAAAAATTTAGATAAGAAACAGATATGCAACATCTATATATCATGGCAATGTCGTTTAGTTTATTTTATATAAAATATATATGTCAGCTTGCATAAACACATTCTTTATTAACAAATTGCTTTATGTGAACACTATGTTCTTTATGCGGTTGTTTTGTTCTTCGTGCTTTTCAGATATTAACAATGATTTGACTCTCTGTTCGATCTGATGAATGATATGATATTAGGCTTAACACATCAAAAGAATGCCTAAAGTGCCTTCAAATGCAACCGATGTCTTGCTAATCCTGACGTTATTTAAAGTGTGTCTTCAAACATAATTTCCTAATTGAAGTGGTTATTAAAGGGATTAGACCATCAGTTTTGGTCATGATTGTCACAAATGCAAACATGGCTAAGGGCGTCAACATACATTGCATTTCAACTGTTATTGTTAAAATACTGTAATCTAATAATACAGATGCAATTAACTATTTGTTGATGTACCAGACAAGTTGAGACTTTTTGACAACCATGACTTAACCTAAGTGATGGGCAAGTCCCTTTCCCGGCAAACACACTATATCGACCCAATGCTGCGTTAATGTTGGCCCGCCGTCTCCGACGTCGGACCAACATTAACCCAGCACTGGGTCAATGTATCGTGTTTGCTGGGTTAAGTCCTCTTTTGTTAAGATTTATATATTTTCACTGTGCCAGCGATGACTTTCCGGCAGATAGGACACGCATCCACTGCAGACGAGCAGTTATAGCAGCAAACAAGATGTCCACAAGGCAGAAACAGAACATTAATGTCAGCCTCCATACAAATCTTGCATATCTCGGCATCTTTCAGTCTTCTGTTTTCCTCCAATAGGCTTGTGTGTTCTGGAACATATAATTTGAAATGTAAGTATATCATAAGAACGTGATGTGTTTGAAGTGTAATACGGTAATCTGATGCCCTCCTTTGACGATTTTGGCCCCGACATGCTAAAATAGTCTAATGAGGGTCTCAAATGAACTGAAATGATTACATTACCCAACCAAATGTACCTTATCACTATCATTATCACTATGAAGATGGAGCTAAAATCATCAAAGGAGAGCTTCAAATGAATGTTTGTTTGAAGGGTACTGTATTAATTTGAGACTCGACGCGGACGATTTGAGCCCCGCTCAACTGTGGAAGGATGGTTTAACTCTTAAAGCGCTGAATTATTTTTTCATAGACGATGGAAACCAAAGGGTTTTTCCAATTTGAAATCATCATAAAAATCTTACTTAGCTCTCTGCTATTCATTTGAATACCCATGTTATGGGTCTACGGCCATTATAAATATTTTAATTCTGTCAGTGTGGGAAACGTCTTTATACGTCAAAATCTGACGTCTACAGACGTCAGATTCTGACGTCTAAAGACGGTTCCCGTAATGAAAGGGTTAATGTTGGAGCAACATCAAACCAGGATCGCTTCAACATCTCGTATTTGCTGGGTTCTTACCAGTATTTGGAGCAGCAGCATTCGCATCCTCAGATGGGGGTGTTGTGTCCATTGTGGCATGAGCATTCGCACCCTCAGATGGGAGTGTTGTGTCCATGCTGCCACTTTTGTTGTATGACGTAGACGCCGGTTGAACTTGATCATGTTCATTTGCATCCTGATTTCCTGTCAATTCTTCAATTAGACCAGCAACGTCTCGAAAGTTACCCACTATAAAAACACAACAATATTAGTTGATCATCCAGAAACAATGAAGTGTAACGAGTGAACAATTTTGCTTTACATGTTCCAGACTGCGTTTTGAATTTGCATCGAGAGATACTATATTTATTTTTGAAAATGTTTCATGATTTGGTGTGAGAGACACACATCAAGATCAATATCTAAATCCAAGTTGAAATTAGGAACAATATTCTATTTAGTGATATGGCTTTATACAGAAAGCGTCATTGCTCACTGCGTTATCAGAATTATAATGTATGATCTCAGATTGGACTTCTGCAAAGACAAGATTGTATTCTTGATCCACAAAAACAGAACGATCTTTTAATGCATATAAATATGGTGATTAAATGCTGCATGTTATCTATATGTATTTTTTATTGTACGCCCAATATAAATATTATTATATTATCGGTTGAGGTATTAATACAAAAAGTATCAGCTTCGAACAAAATATCCCACACATAGATCGTTTAGCAAATTATACATTCCACACAATCATCTTATATAGCACTCACGATTATTATCAGCTTCGCACACATATTTAACACCTATATACACATATATGATCAATATAGCTTAGAAAAGTATTCATTCCACAAAATCATCTTATAGCACTCACGATTAGTATGTATTCTGCTCTCCATAATCTTTGAAATCTCTTTCTTTGAATTCCCTTGATTCACCGCTTGTTTCACCAAGTCTGACGTCATTAACTGATACAGTTGTCTTCGGTCAAAAAGGGGATCCGATGATTGACCTGCAAAAATAAGTCAGAGATTATAGCACAACTTTTATAAAACATCGATGTGTAGAATATAAAATCGAAAACTCAGGGCTGCCTAATTTTGATGGGATTTATCGCTTTCTAATAACCATACTATGTTTGCAAATAATATGCCAGAAGATAAAGGGACATCTATCACGTGTGGACAAATATTTAACTGACACAGATTGGCGGACAGAATATAATCTGTTTACTTAGTACTTAGTCACTCAAATAGCGATCACAGAAATATAAAAACAATCAGCTATAAATCCTTTTCAGTATTTCTTACCTGATGGTTGGCGGGTTGCAGAAGCTATAGACTGAGCCTGGAACAAAAAAGATTATATCATATCCCAAAATTAGTTACTTATTATGCTTATCGTCTATCATCATAATTGTGTAATATTTGTACATGTTAAAAAATTCATAATAATACTTGTAGATGAAAACGAATAAAATCCCCCTTTTTGGTGGCGTGTATAATATTATAGAAATGTAAAAAAAATATTTTGCAAGGCGCTCACCATTGCATATTTTCGTTGAACTTTGTTTATAAAGGCTTCGCCCTTGTTCGTTCTAACAAACTGACACTTTGGTTGCCAGCGTGCATGTTCTGCCCAGACATCGTCATCTGCTTTCCAGAATTGCAGAGTTACGTTACAGTGGAAGCAGAAGGTCATATCGCCATGGCCTGAAAAATGGGAAGAACACATAAAAATAGTTGAAGGTAGGCCTGTCTAAGATTTGAATTAATACATCTATATACAAACCTGGAAATTGAACAGTGATGCACCCCAGCTATGCCATTAGTGACACACAACGATCAAAGTGATTTGACATTTCAACTGCGAAAAAAAAATATTTCGAATTTTTTTAGATGGCATACTATATATTGCCTCGCCAAAATAAAAGGGTCATTATTATACTGATACCTAGATATCTCGATGTGACACGATTGCTAGTGGCACATATACTTACCACTAAAACAGAATCCAGCCTCCACCAGTGCCTCTAGTTCCATGGGGGCCTCCTCAGGCCACCTAGTGAATGTTTGCCGACGTTTGTCAGCATTCGCTAGATGGGGCTTTTGTGATCGATTCATTGAAATTCCAAGAGAGTTTGTACTTGTCAACTGTAATAAGGTTTAAAAAATTGTATTGACCTCTCAAATGTCAGATTTCGACATAGGGGCATATTGTTCATTTTTTTATATATTTTAAAATTTATATTGCACATGGCGTAAATGTTTTCTATTTTTGTTGCTATAGTGCCATTCTTTTACAAACATAGACATAAATATGTTTAACAGTTATTGTTTATGTTATGTGCAGATTTCTATGTGCAGTCTCTCACAACTCATTTTTGATTGCTATGTAAATGTAGAATAGACTAAATAATTAATTAATAGTACTATATGTACTTACTCCATTAGTGGTAGGTCCCTGTTCATGTAGATGATCTGTCCATGGTCCACTCGGTGACGTCATCACTCTGGGTTGTACTACAGATGGTGGAGGTAGAGGGGCATGGTCGTCTTCAACCAGTACATTACCACAGAACAAAGGGTTCGCTACGAGAGGACATCGGGGAAAATACTTCTTGTGTTCTCGTTCAGGAATGTCACCCTCTTCCCACATTCTCAACACGTTATAGCAGAACGCACATCGTACCCTGTCTCCAGGTCCGATATAATAGAACCCGGCTCTGGCCACCAGATGCTTGTCAACAGGTGCACATTCTGCCCAAGTCGTGAAGGTCTGCAACCGAACTGATTCCCTCTTGAGAAGTTTGAGTCGGTGATCTCTCTGGGAAGAGGTTTCTGGTGTTCTTTGTTGATCAAGTATTGATGATAGACTATTGTGAGAAGATGGTGGGGTATTGTGGTAAGCTGTAGCACTGGTCGATGTGGGTGGTGAGGTATTATTGTAAGATGTAGCACTGGTTGAGGTGAGTGGTGAGGTATTTTCAGATGATGTGTGAAATACAGCATTAGGATACAATGCTGTGTTGTGATGTTGGTGATAGCTGTTTGGGGAGTTTTGATGAGATGTGACTCCTGTATTTTGTGTTGTAGAACTGTACGTGTTCCATGATTCCAACTCACCAGGTGGCTCTCTCGAGTCACCAAGTGACTCTGTTCCAAACGGTACATTGCCCGCCAGCCTCCTGCCAGCAGAATGATCAGTGACCATTGGGCAGCGAGGACTGACCTCTCTGTGTCTCTCATGATGGTCATCCTCAGATGACCAGTCACTTAAGCGGCAACCACAAGAGAAACAAATCACTTCATCTCTTCTTTTGGGATTCTTGCTGCGATAAAACCCAGCTGTGGCAAGAAGTGATGCAATAATAGGTATATGTTCTGGAAAACCTGCAAATGACGCCAAACGATTTCTCTCGTGCTGCATTTTAAGTTTGGAAGCTTTTTTCTTCTGCTTACTCATTCGACTGCAACAAAGAACCAATCATCAATATAGTTTTTTGGATCGATATTTAAACTGGCATACCAACTACAGTGACTCGCACATGTATACTAGTATCACGCAATAGCATGGCATATACAAATGCCACATATTTAACTTTATATTATCTACTATATCGACAGAGCTACATTGTTTCTACCCAACTTTGCCACTCTGTCCTACCTGGTATAATATAATAATATAATATAATCTCTAAAATGAAAAAAATTACTGTGCTCATTAACATGATTAGGAAACAATGAAAAAACATAAGGTGCCAAAACTGTTAACAATTACCACACCTGCCTTGTGATTTAGTCCCTAGCTAGACGCAACCATCTTCCCTTGGCCAGTCTCACACGAGTGTTACCGCAGGAGCCTCGTGGGTAAGATAACTTGTTAGGGAAGATGAACGCAACCAGCGTAAGAGTTGGACAGCATAGCAAAAGCTGTGTGTCTGTATGCTGGTAGACAGTGTACGCTGAGATCAACAATTTCATGACAAATGTGAGGGTACCCCTAACCAAATGATAAATTCACATCCTCAAGGTGATCTATCACCCCTTATATGGTATGGATATTATGTCCTTATATTAGGGTCACATGATAGCCAATCACCCCATATAAGGAAACACTTGTGCCCCATCTTGTGGCAACTTTGATTTATTTGTCACAAATTTATTCATACTATATAAGGGGTGATAGATCACCTTTAAGACGGACGTTTAAATCCCCACGTCAATGCATTATTCTACTGAGATATAAAACATCATCAAATACATAATATAAAAGTCCTTGATCATACAAGAACACCTTAATTCATTGCACAATCGATCTGTTGAGCCAGTAGAGTTCGGAGCACATCCCATCAAACATGCTGTTTCAATGTTGGGCCAGCGTCGAAGACGGTGAACCAACATTGAAACATCATGGGGTGAATGTCCCATGTTTGCTGGGATGCAGTCCTTCGAATGGCAACGATAAGCCTACATAGGCTGCTATTACGGACTAACTCTATTCAACCACGTTTCAAACTTAAAACATAATTATTTATATACAACGAAAAAAATCCAATTTAATGCTACATTATAATGATTATATATTAAATGTTGCAAAATTTCACTACTTGGATCTATTATCGCTGATTATTAAAATCCCTTTTCTTTCTACAATATAAACCTATGTAGTAGGCCTAGTAAATGGAATGTTTGATGTTTTTTGTCAAATCGCGATATTTATAACTCTGTAGACCTACGTATATCGTTACCATGGCTCCACGTATTTTTTAGGATAATACCCAATAATATAATATAGCCTAAGTAATTAAATTGTTTAAATCGTGGTACAATAGTGGCCCAATCTGGAGCCAGGTTTAGTTAAATGCCACCATTGGTAATGATAACATCAGATATTTCACTCTCTTACCGAGTCAGCTATATTATCGACTGAGGTTTACTGAGCTTAATTTACTTACTGTGTGTAATACTGTCTGCTGTTCACTATATCCAAGGCGATGGGGTCTATTCAGAAAATGATGGGTTTCGTGTTGATCGTCTTATATTATATGGCTCTCTCGATCGAACAGAACGTTAGAACACGTGTCCATAGGTACGTGTACGTTCACCTACATATACGACCAGTCACTAACACAATTCAACAGAATCGCAGACTCATACATAAGCAGATAAGTGCACTGAAACACGTGGGAGTCTCGCATTTTACGCATGATATGGGCTACATGTATATTGATAAACAAAATGCATATTTCTACATCAACATACCCAGCAGACACAAGACGTTGAATCAATGTTGGTTTACGTTGGTCCAACGTCGAAGACGGTGGAAATATGAAATATTGACGTATTAAATTACACCACCCAGTCCCGTGTTGCCTTGTAGGTATTGCGTCATTTGTAGAAATGCTGAGTTTCAATGTCCACTCACGTTTCACAACATCGTCAAATAATTTCATATATATTTGTATATAACATTTAAGTATGTACTTACTGCGTTAGGGATAACACTTTTCTCTTTCTGGCCCATGCGTCGTAGTCTGTCTGCCAACCCGTCGTATCAAGGAATTTTGGTCGTATTCGGTAGTTATATACTCCCGGTGTTCATCGCCGCTAATTAACATGATATTGGTACCCCCCACCATCTATAAATACTATTAGGGAAATAGTTTCTAGCAATATGAGGCATAATTTCCTGATCGAGATAGGGCTACCACTCCCTGAAAACCACGTGTGTCACTCCCGCCCACAACTAAATATAATATTATTAGCTTCCCGATGGCAACTATAAAACTGAAGCAAACACGAGACGTCAACCCAATGTTTAATTGATGTTGGCCTGGCATCGCGGACGTCGGGCCAACATTAAATGGACGTTGGGTCAACGTCTCTTGTTTCTCCCCTCAATCACATAATAAAACTCGGATAATGAACTAAAAGTATTTTTTTATTTGTAATCTCCTTATTCTAACCTAACTTTACTGGTCATAAGAGTTTCTGGGTCATAAATATTGTTCTACATAGGCCTACTTCAAAGAAAACACGAGGCGTTCACCTGAGGTTGGTTCAATGTTGGCCCAACGTCTCCGACACTGGGCCAGCATTGAGCCAACCTTGAGTGAACGTCTCGTGTTTGCTGGGTAGTGATCCGTGGCCTATAGTTATAATGACTGCTACTAAAAATATCAGTACATGCAAGGAGTACATGTAATACTGATCAGCTGACACTGCCTTTGTATAGCGGTATGGCTGCCTGCCAGCTTATAACGCTAGTCATGATCAGGGGGAATCCATTCCGCTTACGTCATTCAGTGTTTACTTGGTGATATCCCCGCACTATGGATTCGAGGTACTCTACCATCACTAGTGCTGTATATATACATGGTATAAACAGACACACAAATTCCGCACAAATTCCAAGCTAATTCTAGAATATTCCATTTTCCGTTGGTATAAATTCAATTAAACGTGATGTGACTATTCCGAATGATTCTTTATGGGATACGAAATAATGAAGATGTAGAAATATTTATATATTAGCCCCCTATATCAGTATATGCTTATTGTTGAGGAACCAACGGAAAATACGCTGTGCGTGAAACACTACTCATATCAGCTCATTGTGCTGTGCAAAGGCTACAGTAGTCGCTGAGTGGGCCTACATAATAATACATACTTTAGACACAGGGACATATAGGGGCCTAATAATATCGTCCATCTATGACTGAATTAGAAAATCATACGTTACTTAGATTCATAGTGATTGATAAACATGATAAACTGTCCCCGTATACTATGTATACATGTATAGCGATTAGGCCAGCACTTTTGAGTGTATTAGTTAGGGAACGTGTTTGGGTGTGACCGTTAGCAAACAATACTTTATATATTCTGAACTCTTGAGTTCCGCAGAAATCGTTCCATTCCCTCTCCCAGCAAACACGATACGTTCAGTCAATGTTGGGTTATTGTTGGGCCACCGTCTTCGACGCTGGCCCAACAATAACCCAACATTGGCTGAACGTATCGGTTTGCTGGGTATATCAACGCTGGATATATGTGTAGGCCCTATATTCTGAACATCAGCTTACCTACCTTACTGACTATCAGTACCACCGACTAGTGTTATTTATAGTGACAGTGAGAGCGCTTTCACTGCAGCTCCATAAAATATTTCGGTTATTTCAACCATTTGTGATGATTGCAATATCCAGTTGTGTGTCCCGTCCTGCACATCTTGACAGCAGATATAGTTTCCAGTGTGGCAAAAATGAAATGAATCGGGCTTTAGGCCACCTCTGTGCACATATAGGCTAAACTGGGCCAGGAGAACCTCCTGAGGATGGTGAGATGATTGAGATGACACTGTCCTCCAGACACAGGATTCGAAATTCGAGCCCTGGCGGTCTGAGGCCGAGCACGCTACCTCTCGGTCACGGAGGCTCCCCACAATACTAACTTTCACACGTGGATGGTGAAGAAACAATTTTGTTTCTTTCAAACCGCCGAGACCGGGAACCGAACCCCGGACTCTGGCGTGAAAGGCAGCGGTGCTAACCACTACCCTAGGGCCCCCGCCCTCCAGTGTGGCAACACTGGGAACTACATCTGCTGTCAAGATGGTTCCACACTGTTCTGGCCCGAAACAAGTTGTGCGAAATCATTCTGACTAAGCATTGGCTGTGGTTATCTGGTTATAGCCTTCGCACGGCAGGGCATGCTGTGTGACAGGGGTCCACACCATGTGGGCGGTGGATTGCTGTATTCGTTTTACCCTTGAAAATCAACGTTATTCAACATGCCGGTGACTGAAAGCCATCTTGTCCCCAAAGTCCGAAAAATGCCCATAACTTTTTAATGACTGTGCGGACAATGAGTTGAGAATGCGATCGTGTAGCTGAATTGTTACTGATTCTAATTATCCTATTATCGACCTGATTAATCGAGGCTAAGTCTTAGATATGACCGTCCAGAGGTAAGTCCCACGTTTTTAACTTGGCGCAATATGTGGCTGAAACCTTCATTTTCAGTAGACACTGTGACAAGACGTTCACCCAACCTTGATTAACCCTTGAAACTCTAGTGTTTTTCAGCTTTAAATCATCATACATGTCTTAGCTCTTTCTGCTTCATTTGAATACATATATGCTATGGGTCTACGGCCATTATACATATTTTCCTCTTTAGGTGCGGGGATCGATTTTAAACGTCAAAATCCGACGTCCATAGACGTCAGATTTTGACGTCTAAAGTATCTGTATCTGTATGTTACGTGGCAGTGCGCACTATTGTGCTATCGCGCCACGGGCGCTATCGCGCCACATTGTGGATTTTCTAAGGTCTCGCCGGCTGCAAACTGGGCGTACGTCCATTGAGGTTCTTTTACGTCGAATTTACGTCCAGCTCCAGGTCAGTTAGACGAGCCATCTGATTTACGCGGCTCTCTGAGCCTCACGACACGATATCGCTGCACGCATGTCCTAGTGTATACAGCACCTGGTAGTCCCAGGCGGTCACCCATCCAATTATGAACCGGGCCCGGCGTTGCTTAACTTAAGTGATCGAGCCGATACCGATGGGCTAACGCCGTATTCCGTATTAAGTCGATCCCCGCACTGACAGAGTTAATGGTGGGGCGGGCCAGCAATAAAATTTATGGACATTAAAAGTGTAGTTTTTGCTGCAGGAGACGTTGAGCCAGTGATGGCCAGTGATGATTTAATGTTGGCTAACATTAAATCAGCATCGGCTCAACGTCTTCTGTTTACTGGGAAGGGGGAAATATGTTTACCCCACCCTCGGTATCTACAGCAGACACAACATGCCAGACCAGCGCTGGTTTAACAGGAGCGGGTCAAGAATTTTCAAAAAAAGGGCGGGTCCGATTGGAAAAACAAATTGGTTTTCAGTGAGTGACCTCACAGTCTTCTCAGCTATAAAGGCGGCTGTGGTTGTCAGTTGTAAGTTGTAACTTTAGAGTGTCGAATACCGATATTTTGACAATTTTGATCGATCTGAAGGCAGTTTAATTTTGGAAAAACCCAGCCCTGACAACGCCCCCACCCTTTCTCTGGATCTGCCACTGTTTAAGGTTGGCTGTGACGTTGGCCCAACATTAAACATTCAACCTTCTTTTCCAAGAGACCTGGCCCGTATTCTCGTACAAGTTACGATAAATCGTAGGCTTCCGATTGGTCGAGATGGCCATCTCGACCAATCAGAAGCCTACGATTTATCGTAACCTGTACGAGAATACGGGCCCTTGTAGGCCTACATAACCATCCTCGCCCACCAGGGCATGTGTCACATACGTAGACGGTAGTGACCAGTCAGGATGTGCATAACCAGCTGACACGGACGTTATATGGTTTTGTCGGTTTATTGGCGACTGTGGTCCAGCATTTGACCGCGGTATTGGCGCAAAGTCATGTGTGGCATAAGTGAAAGCCTACTCGCCGATCTCCTGATGTGTCACTTGTATTAAACCCGGAAATCGTGAAGTCTAATCAGATCTTCTGTCACAGATATCTTCTTTATTATTAATACACACACGTGTACCCATCAAACTCATTTAACATGTTTAACAATATAGACATATTTAAATTATAAAACCTCAGCGTTCACTTCAAAATTGAACAATAATTGTATAATTTTATTAGAATAGTTCTTTTCAATTTTCATGTTCAGATTTGTTATATTTTTTATAAATAAATCGATGGACTTTAGACGTCTATTCTGATGTCTAAAGTCGATCCCCGCGCCGAAAGTGTTAATATGGTTGACCTTTCCCACACTGCCCTAATACTGTTTTAATGCTGGGTCAGTGTCTCAGCATCAACCCATCATTGGGTCAGTGTTTGACACTCACTTAACCCCACTTAAAGCAGGCCGAATCACAGTTATTGCGAACGAAATAATAATTGTGACTTCTCATATAGCGCACATACAATGCTCTGTGCGCTTCACACACATTACCCCTGGTCACTGGACCTGTTCATTCATGTACCATTTCAACTC